>JBBMJY010000011.1:12514154-12533172 GCA_037833715.1 Toxotes lorentzi
CACACACACACACACATACACACATACACACACACACACACACACACACACACACACACACACACACACACACACACGCACACACACACGCACAGCCATCTGGGCAAGGCAAATGTCAATTACATCTAATTCACCTCATGTCACTCAGGAATTGAAGTCATGGTGTGGCATCATTAAAACAATGATGTGTACTGTACTGCCGTGACATATTGTGGAGACAAATGGGCAATAAATTACTTTTCAGCTTACCTATGGAAGATGAAAGACATATCCTGTAACACTCATAGAAAAACATGAAAATGTGACGACTACTGGCTCGCTGAGATGGATGGCATGTCAGCCTTTGGCCTCGCCTCTGTACTTCAGTGGAGGAACTGTATTTTCTGATATACTGTCTCAATTATGTCAAAATGATCCAGCTGTGAGAAACAAATATTTCAGCAGTTTCACGATGTAAGAATTACGTATGTGGAGGTAAATGTGTGTTTCTGTGAGTGTTCTGGGAAATGTACATGTAAGAGGAGCTGAAACTTTTGGAGTTGTTGAGACCTACAAGCCCCCGCCCCCTCTTGTTCATGGGTAATTTGGTGACACAATTTAATGTGAATGGTGTCAGTGGAGCTCAGACAAACCTATAAGCACAGGGGGGGGGGGCTGTGTGATGGATAGAGCTGAGGAGCAGTTTCCTTATAAATGGCCCATGGACTTTTGAACATGGAAGTGATGTCACCTGGCCCTCGCAGACTCGACTCTGTAATCCTGTAGCGGGACTATTTTTTATCTGAATATTAATCATTGAAAATAAATGAAATTCTTGGGTTTTGCTTTAACTTGAGTGTCTACATATTTCTTTTCTCAATAGATCAAACTCAAGATAAAGCTAAACCTTTGAACTACATGTCTTTTAATCATGTACAAGTTGTTAGTTTTTTATGTAAACTGTGACTTTTTTTTAAATACAGGAAATGTAGAGATATTTATAGTTTCACATGTATTGTATTGTATTAGTATTAGTTTTGCTCAAGGACACATGCAGACACACACAACCTTGATTCCCTGGTTCCAGCACAGATTTTTTTTCTTTCTCCTTTTTTCAGCAACAGTTTCAACATTACAGAAACAATCCTGCACCGACTTGCACTGCGTCTCGTATGAAAGTCATGTCAACGTCATTTCTGTCTGCCTGCTCATAGATCAGAGTCAGGGCACTTTCAGTATCCCCTACTTTGTTCGAGTCCTACACAAGCAGTGCAGTATGGACACTCTGCTTATCTCTTGTCCTGCATGTGCAATCTTGTTTTGGAGCGTTCTTATCTGTGCCTCAGAGAACCATGACACACTGCGCAGATCTGCAATCTGCAATCTGCACAGAGCTTGAAGGAGTTCAGGGTATTTCTCAGAGGAGAAATTCAATTAAGTGCATGGATAGCACTGTGAAGTTTGACTTTACTCAAGCAATGCGTATCCCTCTGAGAGCTTGCATGACAGGAAGATTGCTAGTTTATTTTTGAAACTTCAGTGCTATTATAACTTCAGTACTATTATAGGCTATAAACAAAATACATTACACACAAGTACAATATACCTGTATTTGTACATGCAAGCATTTGGCAGATATTCTATTGTATTGAACTTCTGCCATTGGAGACATTTGAGCATAGAAAGCCTAGAAATTAATGTTGTCCATCATTTTTTTTTTCCAGGAATTGTTTTTGTGATATGTGCGCATGATTTTCCTAGACTTGCATAGGAAAAGCAGTATGCCACTACAGAAGCCTGAATGACAAAGTGTAAATGAATTGTGTGTGGCAGCAGACCCTCATTTGTAGTCCCATAGTGCTGCCTCTGGCCTGAATCAGCCAAAGTCAAAGCGATAAATCCCCCTTCCTGTCTCCCTGTGTTTTTTTTGGGTTTTTTTGCAGCTGTATTTCACACAGCAACATGGAGGACATCGTCTTCTAATCAATCTGATCTCCGAACTGGAGTCCGTCTAAGCTGATGCCAATATGTCACAAATAAACCACGCCATTTTTTTCCCCCTCTCTGAACCTTTTTTTTTTTCTTCACATGTGAAATCAGCAGGAGGTTTTCAGACATTCCAGAGGCTGGAAGAATGACAGCTCGCCTGGTGATTGTCTGGATCTGGGTTTTGAGTGGAGGAGAGAGAAAAACATAGCAGGCCAAAGAGCAACAAGGGAGGAACCTTCAAAATGCAGATTTCTCATTAGATGGGGAGAGAAAGAGGGGAAAAAAAGCTTGCTGTTTTTGGAAATTCACTGTCACATGCAATATAAATCACACTTGAGATGCATTTAAGGTACAGAAAGAATAAGAATTACTCCTCTGAGAAAGTAATGAAATGACTTCTTGGAAAAGGTGCAGTTGTGAATGTCCTTTCTGTTGCGTGACAGTCAGTGGTATTATAAACAAGTCATATGCAACATGTCACTCTGTGATATCTTTAGAACAATGGAACCATCAATTTAAAAAGCTTTTTTCTGCTTCAATCTATCATCACTGGCCAAAATATTTCACAGGCTTGGAGAAATATAAAAGGAATTTCCTTGCAGGCGAGCACAGCTGTCCAGAGCTCTTGAGGGGGATCAGCTCAAAAATTCATTTTAATGATTTTAGGGGAGACCTTTTTTCTTTTAAAGAAAATGGAAATCGTGAGTTGGTGATCATAGTATACTCCATTTAACAGTCTTTATCCAAACCAGGTAACAACACCCAAGATCATTTTGTGAATCCTGGCAGTATGGTGCCTTGTTCTGGCCACTGAATACTCATGTATTTCCAGTGGCTGATTAAAAAAAAAAGAAAAGAAAAAGAAAATAACTTTGGCACGATTCATTAAAGATGCAGTTTGCTGCTTTGTGAGCTGAGTGTGGCCTCCATCAGTTGAGGGTGCTGAATGGATGCATGTTTATCAAAAATGGTCCAAATAGTTTACATTAGCCCTTATCGCAATATCGCATGCACATTTTAGAAACGCTCTCATAAACTGTTCTCTGCCACTTGTGTTCCTTCATGCATTGTTATTCTTATCTTCCTGACACCATGCCCCTGGAACAAACAGACCATGGCACAATGAGAAAAAAAAAAGAGTGGAAACAAATGCGATCTTTGTGTGCCCTTGAAAACCATTAGTGTGTGTATATGCATCCTAGTTTTTTCCATGTACAGTATTTTTTTCTTTCCTTTTTTTTTTTAGCATATATTACAGCGTCTATGTATGTCTGAGTGTACACTGTACACCACCCTCACCTGGTGATGACAACATGACAGACCAAAGTGCAGTTTACTTTTCCATTATTTTATCGTAAATACAGCTCGGGGCTGCGGAGAATGGTCATGCTTAGAAAGTGAAAACACAGGCAGACACCTGGAAACAAAACAGAAGGTAGAGGTTGGGGAGGCGGGGAGGGGGGTGGGGGTGGTTGAAGCCTGAAAATGTTCTGCTCCATCAAACCGCTACATTCAACTCTGCAGTCAGTTGAATGGTTGAATGTTCAGCGTTTTTGGCAATCACCGGGCTACAGCAGCGATGATTAGGTTTCAGCTTATTGAGCATTCTCAGCAACTCCGTGAGGTGGATTAAAATCTTAACAGCATGCACACACCATAAAAGTTTTCCCTTAAACACCTTTTTATTATACTTCCTGTCTCCTCATGGAGCGGCTGAGAGTAAAAAACGGAGCTCATTTACTCTCAAGTTCATGCTCTTTTTCTGGGTCTACAATATGGTAGCATGACTGAAACACCTTCTTGTCTGCTTCAGGTGGCTCTCCCTCTGTTCAAACCATTAGTGTAGAAATCTGGTAGAGCACAATAAGTGCAGGGGACACAATGGTGCCGACATATGCAGACAATAATGGAGTGAATTTATATAGCGGTTTCCCAGCCCCTTGAAGCTCTTTACATTGTAAAAGAGGGGGAACTCACACATGGAAAGCTTAGCAGAAAGCAGTGCAGGTGGCTTGAGGAGCTAGACATGCAGCATTGTTTGATCCTACAAAGACTAATGCTGATGTCTGGAAATCATAAGCCTTTTAAAGCTGTTTTAATGTTACAGTACAGGTCAGTATTCTCCTCTGGAGGACGCCACTTCCTTTAAGCTCAGTGGCTTATTTAGTGGAAAGCAGGAAATTGTAGTTGTGTTAAGTTCTCTGGTCATACAGTAAGAGAAGTCTGCTTCTTCTCTCTCTAAACCTAAAAGTGAAAGGCACCAACTTGACTTTTGCACCCTTCACAGGAGCAAGTGCTGCAGTTTTTGAGCTCTTACCTATGCCTGACCTGACTGACCCGCTCAGCTGAAATATGATGCGCCAGCAAGCAGTTCAGCTCTCATCGCTTGTTAAGCAAGCTGGCAAGACAGAAGATGCAACAACTCAGGCATCAAAAGCAGTCTTAAATAACAAGCTGAGCAAAGGAAAAGTAGTTTGTGTTTAGAAAATCCCAAGAGGTCAATGAGTCATAGGAGAGACTGAGGAACATTTGGAAAGGGACCAGTCGATATGTTTGTTTTCAGTTGACATGTTTGAGTTTGGAAAGTGTCTTCATGAGTCATCTTCTAAGCAATGAAAGAATACACCTAATGCTGCTTCGGCACCATTGTCAAGTCGATCCAGCTACTTTTGTCCCCTACTTTTTCATTTCTGTTTACATATCTATGTCCTGTTTCACAATCAAGTAGCAAACAATGGCATGTTTTGCCATGTTTGTAGCATAGCTCTGGGAAAAGGCAGTGTTGGTATGTTTGCCTGTCAGTGGGACCGCAAATTTGGTCTAGACTGAAATATCTTATAGGATGGATTACCATGAAACTTTGTACAGACATTCATGGTCCCCAGAGGATGAAGCCTACACACTTTGGCAATTCTCTAATTTTTCCTCTAGCAACACCATGAGGTTGGGGATTTGTGGTTTTGAGTGAAATATCTCAACAACTATCTGAGGGATTGTCATGAAGTTTGGTCCAGACATCCCCTCATTTCCCCTCACGATGATTTATGGTGACTTTGGTGAACCTGTGACTTTTTATCCTGTGCTATCATCAGGTCAAAATTCTCTTTGGTTTAAAATCAGATACTTGCAAAACTAATGACATCCTTAGGTGTGCTTTGTGTTTAGTTCTAGTTAACGGATGTTTGCATGCTAAAACTCACAAACTGCTTAACATCAGCATTGTGAACATGTTAGCCCACTGACATTAACATTAAGCTTAAAAAGCACCACTCTGCCTGTGCACAGGGGCTTACAGACCTCTTAGTCTTGTCATCTAAAAAGTTCAAAACAAAATATATGCCTCACACAAAGCCAGAAATATTCTATGTGCGAGGTTTAGTTGGTTTCTAACAACCACAATCATAACACTCAAGATTTATTTTTTTCCAGAAAAGCTACTAAACAGAAATAGAATAAGTTTAAATAGAAACTGCTGTTTTGTAGTTTGATGATAGATGCACACTCTCAAGTGTTTTCCTTTGGTCAGGGCCGAGGCAAACTGGTAACACTAAAAGCATTTTCCAAAACGAGTGTTGTAAGCACACACTCCCACTTTCTTACAACTACTTACCCAGTATTATCTCCTTCTTTCTCAGGTACTTTCCTTACCCATAATCTGGCATTTTTAGAGGCAGGTAAATAGAAAACAGATGCTGGCTCGCACACAGGAAGCGTTTTAGAGGTTTGGATGTAACCGTTTGTGACACGCTGTGACGATGCTGCGGGCCAACCCAGGCCAGCTGTGTGCTTTTCTTGGGGAATGATAAGGGGTGTAGTCAGTGACGTCGAGTACATCTTCGCCTGTGTCTAATATAACTATGAAGTTTTTGATGAGAGCATCCTGCTGCAAACACGCCGTGACCAAAACCAGGCCGCTGAACAAAAGGAGCCAAGCTTAAAATGATTGGTTTTGCTGGAAGGAGGGATTTCTGTGGGTATAGTTCAAGTTATTAAAATTTGTGCACAAGGTTTATAAAGTGTATTAAAGATACTCTCCAGGGCTGCTGTTTGTGTGAATAGAGTCATGTCATCCTTTTTGGGTGGGATATAGTGTGTGTGTGTGTGTGTGTGTGTGTGTGTTATTGTGTGTGAAATGAGAGAGATGACTGTGATGTCTACGTCTGTGTTATTCTGTTTGCGTATGTAGCTCTGTTTGTCACTGCAAATGTGTGTATTTAACTAGGCTTTTATGTTCTTTTTTTGGGGGGTGAGGAGGTCAGATTACAATTTGGGTGTTCTTGTCTGGCCACAGAGAGCAGTGCTATCATCAAACAGGGATACACATTGTTCTCATTTAGCTTTGCATGGGAGAATAGAGGCTTGGCAGAAAGCAGCAGAGGCCCCCTCTGTTGATACAAAAAGGTCATTTAATATAATTTAAATGACGTTTAACTGGAAACAGTTGACAAAAAGCTTATCTGAGTATGTATGTAAGTGATGAGTTAAACAAATAAATATGACATTTTTTTGTCAAGTTTGCACATGTAGGACTAGTCTGCAAACTAAATGGCGATATACAGTTTAGTCCAGTCTGATTCTCTTACTCTTGATCTAATCCCAGGAACAATTAGTTTTCAGTATTTGTTGATCAGTGTTTGACTCTTATATGACTGAAAACATGTGCACTCCAAATACTTTTTTCATCTCATAATCAGCAACAGCAGCCTTACGTAGATTTTTACCAGATGTAATTCCAATTTTTCTTTTGGTATGTTTACAGAAAGACCGCTTTGATGAAATGACAGTTGTCCAAAAATTACAGTGAAACAAGAATTTGCTAGTAAATCTACTTAAGAATTAGCCAACTGTCTGGATATTTATGGTTTATAATTGGGCACTGTGGTGGCTTGAGGTCAATGATGTGTAACATGCAGCTGCAACATCCCTGGTTCGAATCCAGACAGTGTTTCGCTTCCCTCATTTCCAGCATTGTCTTATTATAGAATGGACATACAAGTATTTACTCTTACATTGTGGATGGTATGATACTAAAGCAACAGGACCATGGTTAAATTTCAGAAAATATACTTTTCAATTCAAATGTACAGTATGTTGATGGGTCAACCTTTTTTTTTTTTAAAAAAAAGGAATTGTACCTTTACAACTGGAACCCCGTTTTGTTTGTATCACACATGCACATGCTATAAAAAAAGCACGATTTAAAATATTTTTAAAAAATGCATTGCAGATGTTTTATGAGGAACAGAATGTATTCGATATCTTTGTTAGACCTTAAAGATACTCACGATGCGTTTTGGTAAGAAATTATGAATGTAATCATGACTTTCTTTGTTCAAAAAAAAATTCCACAGGGCACCTTTAACTTTGCAAGGCAGTAATTTGGTTTTGCCCTCTCAACTTCTCTCTCTCATAATAAGTTGCCTTATATTCTAAAGCTGTATGTTGCATCAGTGGTGTAGCCCCTTGTCCCTCATCTCTGTATAAGGTAATATGGGGCAGCCCCTATCCACATCTCTTATTCTGTTCTTCTTGATGGCAATCTACTAGTTCACTTATGCAGACACGCTTGGAGGCTGAGATTGCGAAAACAAACAGCTTAATCCTCCTGTGGTTACAGTTCTGTGTGTGTAAATGTGAGAGAGTGGTGAGAGTCTTAAGTAACAGCGACAGTAGTGGTGTGGTCTGGAGACAGCTGGCACACAGTCTCTCCTCTGACTCACTGAAAAGGATGCCCTCTTAGTGATGCTCCAGGCATTTAAGCCAGCACTTAGAAAGGTTTAGCACGCTGAAATGTTTCTACCAGATTTATCTGCATCTGCATGTTTGAAAAATTCATCTCCTAACAAGATCCTGAGCTGGATGTTGTGCTGCATTTGGCTGGACTGATGGCTGAAAAACCTCCCCAACAAAAAGATGAGAGTCAAGTTGAGTGTTTGCCAATATGCAGACTAGTGATCCATTAAATTGGTTGCTGACACTGGCAGCCACTTCAGGGCCACTGAGTGTAATTGAGTGGAAAAACTGGTTCATGCTGTAGTGTGTTTGGGGTGTGCCCACAGGTGAGAACAGCAGGAGTTTGGCTGTCACTTGGGGATTGTTTTTTTTAACGGGTTTTTGTGCCCCACTGCTACACCTGCTCCTGCAGTGGAAAACAACTACAAACAAGTGTTTGCAAAATACCGTTTCATAAACTGTTCTGTTTGTGGTGCAGCTGAACCTCTCAGTACTGTTAAGGCACAATACCTTCTAGAATCATATGCATCATGGCAGAAAAAAAAAGGTATGTTTAAAGGAATAGTTCAGCATTTTTAGAAATACTGTATACTTATTTGGCTTCTTGCTTGATACCACTCTCCTGTATGTAGAATAAATATAAAAATATGGCCAGCAGAGTTTTGGCCTAGCATAAAGACTGGAAACAGTGGGAAACGGCTACCAAAATACCAAAATAGCCTCAGTCTATGCTAAGCTAACTGTCAGCTGTAGCTTTATATTTATTGTGGATATTAGAGTGGTTTCCTTTAAGAATTTAATTACATAGTCTATGCAAAAACTGGATTCATTGAATCTGTCTGTGCCACAGTAATATAAACTTCACCTTGCCAGTAAATTTCTCTTTGAGTCTCGCTGAACATATTCTAAGGAGTGCCCCGAAATTGTTGACTACTCTTTGTTGAGCAACTGGCAGACCACATTTGGCACTCCAGACCCACAAAGGCACAATCTGTTCTCTCCCAGAAAGCTAAAGAGAGGTCAGAGTGAGGGCACAGAGGGCCAAAAGACACAGGCTGCTTTCTCACTTATCATCTTTGCAGTACTCCCACCATTTTCCATTACAGTGTGATTTAAAGCTATTGTGTGGGAATGAGCTTTTACTAGTTACAATAATGTCATTATATGATTTGCAGCTCAAGAGCTAGTACGGCGTAGTCGCTAAAGCTCCCATTCCCCCAATGTGGAACTGTTGTGCTTGGATTCACAGGGGAGCTGTTTACTGTGGCACCACTCATTCTAGCCATTGTTTCTGCACTCTTAATGACAGACTCAGCCACAATGGAAATCAAAATGGAGACTCTGTGCCGATGTGATATGCATGCAAACTGCAAGTTCACAGGGCCAGAGGTGAGGAATGGGCCTTGATGAGGATTCAAAAAAGTCATAAAAGCTGAGTGACTCAGAGTTGAGTAGATTCAGATGGATCCGGTGCATTATTAAATGTTACAGACTGTACAAATATTATGAAATGACACTCACCCTCACGGCTTTAAACCGCGTTTCATTTATTTATAAGTCACAAAATATTTTTCCACTGCTTTATTTCATTAAATGTGTGGTAACAGATGTCTGCTTTCTCCCATTGAGTGATGACTATAATTAGCCCGAGCACTGATGTCTGGATTGTCCATGTAATCTGCTCTGTTCAGTCTCTGGGATATTTACACGGTCCTGTAAGTGAATCAGTCAGCACATCTGCAAATTAATGAGGCATGCTGCGTACAAGTTCATTCCTCACAGATGCAGACAAGCCAGAGTGATTTCTACTGAAAAATGTGTCATTGCTGATGACTGAGGGCTTTGCTTTGTAACAGACATAATTGACATATTCATATATTGCTGCAAAGTGTGAGGCAGGTTGTCAAATTTGGAACATGTGCCTTTGTATTGTTGTGCTCAGCCGCTGCAGTCCCAATTAGTTTACATGCTGTCACTCGGCGCTCAGAGTAATAACTACATTTCAATCGCAGTCTTATATTCCTGTCATGACAAGGCCAAGTAATGCAGTCTGAAGTGTGACATTCTGTGGGGAGTTCCTCTATTTCAAGCCTATTAAAAACACTGGTCTGACAGGCAAGTTTTCCCTGTAGGGCCTGACAGTTACCCAGCCCAGTCATGTTCTCCAGCTGCTGATCGAGCGCCAAAGCTTACAGAAAACAAGTGTGGATTTTGTAAGACAGGTTCCAGTGACCCTCTGTCCCACGTTTCCTGGTAAAACAGCATTTGGTTTTCACCCAGACTGAGTTTTAAGACAGGCAGAGCGAAGGGGAGCAGAGCAGGGGAGGAGGTGCGACTGCTATCCAGCTAGATAAAGACTTGTGCCAAGGCCTGAACAAATAAACAAGGGGATGATTATTTCAGCACACACGACTCGGCTAATTCAGAGTGAATTAAGAGTGCCCCAGCTCGCAGGGCCGATAAGCCAAACCCCTGTCGCTCTCAGCCCTTGCTTCTGTTTTCTTAACTAATGCCCTCCTCGCTCCGTCCCTGGGCCTGTTTAATCAGTTTAAGATCTGCGTTGGATCTATTCACCATTCAGAATGAAAACGTCAAAGCAAATTATGTGAATGAGCCAATTCACACATCCTATGTGTGTTTTCAGACCAGATCAGCGTGTTGGATCTCATGTATATTTACTGTAGTTTTCTCTGAGCTGAGCTGAGCTGCTGTGCTGTCACTTTATTTGCTAATAGCCAAACCTGCAACAGAAGCTGATGACACACAGACTTGGAGTCCCTCTCTCCTTCTTGAACTACAGACAGTATGAGAATTTTTTTTTTGGGGGGGTTGCAGCCAGTTTCCTCACTTGAAGTGACACAATAATTTATACATGCTCCTGGCAAGCAGGATCGGGATTTACTTTATGCGATGATACATCACAGCCATGCATTTGTTGCTCAATATAAATTATGATTCACTTAATAACTACACCAAACAACTACTCCTCCAAATAATCCAATTATTCCTCCTCTTTTCGGGCGAGCTCCCCTTATTTTGAGACTCATTCCAAGTGGATGGTTTGCAGATGTTTCCTCGGTGAGACTCTTCAGTGAGCTTCACCCCGGCTCACTGCTGTACCAGGGCTTGGATTACACTCTTTTGGTTTTTCTCATGGTGAGATGGAGCTCAAGGTAGATAAAAGAAGGAGTGTTATTCTATGATTAGAACCGGAAGCAGCTCCTTAATGACCCCCCCCCCACCCATCACCACCACCACCACTCCCTCCTCATTCCAGATCAGTCATCGGCCGTCTGGTCTCTCTGGCCAGCATCACGTAGACCACAGACCTCTGGTCCCCATTAGTCCCCCCTCCCCTTGTATAGTATCTCTGAGTCCGATGGTTAAAAGACCCAGGCGGGTTCCGTTCCACATTAGTTTTGGCCTGGTATCTGGCCTCAGCAGCGTGTTTGTGGCGCTGCCCTGCAGCAATCCATGATGATTGAGTGGTGCTGAGTTTCCCCTGCTTTGATGCCCAGAAAGGTCCCCTGATAGAGAAAGGATAGATTGTGACATATTACCGACTATTTGTGCTGTTTTCTTCAGTTTGTGATGGATATAAACGAAGGTTGTTGAAGTGCTTAGTGTGTCTTTATATGTTCTCATGCATTAACAAGGGGGTGAACACATGTTCATATGTGTCTTGCTTTCATGGTCCAAAGGCACTGAGTCAGAGGAAACAGAGCTGGGGGGAAATGAGTGTGTTAATCAGGTCCTGTTCCTGTTATCGATGTTGTCACCATGACCAACAAGAATCAAGTAGGAAGACATGACTTCATCACTATTGCACTAGAGCTACGTGTACTCCTTGACAGGATCTGAATCAGTGTCACAGTGTGGACAGAGACACTATTTGCTCAGGAATTTTAGGGATCCAAGAATAAAACTGGAAGCTTTTGGTACACATATTTCTGACAAGATATTATGCTCATATGTAACAAACATTTATTTGAAATCTAGATTGTAAATAACATTGGAAAAAAAAAACTCCCTGTGCTCTACATAGCTTTTGTTTGGTGCCTTAGCAGTGTGGTCCACTGGAATGTTCTTACTGGTTATCCCTCCAGGCGGAGGACACGATTTTGGCTAAGACAAGTAGGTATCTTATCAGCTGTCTCTGACATAAATGTCTGATTGCTGCTCAAGTGGAAAATCTCACCGTGTGTGGTCACACGTGCTGGTGACGTTTCATTGTTTCTTTTTTGCTTTTCAGGAACTGGTGCTGGCATTGAATGTTAGGTACTTTCAGAGGAAATACTGTCGTTTGACATAATATTTTTTTTCTTTATGTTTTGTCTCTTTTTAAAACAACATACTACTACAAAATGCACAACGACAATCTCAGATGACAGATACAATCATTTCCTTCTGTGGATTTCTTTTTCCTCCTCTAACATAAAAATTCTCCCTTTTGGTGCATATACTTTCACAGATCATATGAGGGAGCACATGGTGTTATATCATGGTTTATCTGATATGCAAACGAGGGAGCAATACTACAGTTTGCCTCCAACCACTTTCTCTGAAATTCTTCCAGTTTAACAAGTAGGACCGGCCAGTATTCACAAATGTGCATATTCTAATTGTTGAATTGCATAACAACAGTGTCTGTGGTTGTTGTGAATACTGGCCCTCTCTTTGTTGGTCAAAATAGTACAACAACCAATCAGGGAGCTCTCCTTATCTCTTTCCATCCTTGGAAATCTGCTGAGTGACAGTGGCCATAGCAACAGCCCGGTTCTGTGTGGCTCCCTTGCACCCCCGCTGTGCAGCGTTTGATGGCAGTTAAACGTGTTGTGGAGTAATTGGGTTGTGGACCGGATGAGATATGTCCCCTAAGGTGTGACAGAATGTGAGAAATGGAGCAGGTGGTGGAAGCCCAGAGGCTCTTCCATACGCATCGCAACATTCAAGCCAATGGTTATTTCCTTACCAGGTGTAAACCACTCCGCTCTGTCATCCTGTCTGTGTGACAGCATGAACTGTGTACAGGTCTGGAGAATAAAATCAACTTATACTCTTAGACAGGGATGTAAGTATATATTGTAGCATGATGAATCGTGATACAAAAAAGAGATAATCTACATATTTCAATATAAACTGAACCTGATCACGTATGAGTAAGAAAAAGTACGAATTTGTGCTTGCAGGCACTAAAAATGCCATTAATGTCATGGGCTGTCTGAACTGCTGCCTGAAAATGTCAACAGCCTAATAAAAATGTCCAACTCCAGAAAGAATATTTAGCTCAAGGTCCATTTACTTGTTTGTTCTGTAGCTTTTGACCATATCACACAGTCTTCATCAGCAGAGATTGCTCAAGTAGGAATGTTGTGCTACAGTCGCAGTTCTTATTGTTCCTACTGTTGGAATTTGATCATACTGCAAGTGTGGCTTGTTTCATTGCATTTGTTCTATGAATTAAAGTGATAAAAGAGATCATAAGCCACATGCAGTTTATTCTTACGTTAGACTTAGCAGCCACCGGTATTCCAAAAATGCACACCTGATCCAACCCAATTGACAGAAGTGATCCAAATGGATCTGCATTTTCCATGCTCTGGCAAGTGACGAGTGCTGTAACTGAGTAGCATAAGCCTATCAGCGTGTGTAGAGATGACATCAGACGGATGCCATGTGAAAGGAACGAGCTGTCACACTACACTTGTACCAACATCCATGAACAGTGCCAAGGCCATGCCAAACATGATCGGGTGTCAGGGCGGCGGCAGAGGCCGGCCAGGTGCGTGACATCACCCGGTATCACAGCCCAGTGGGGCGATGCCAGCCGGGCTGCCATGTGGCACAGCGGGAAGCATGCAAGGAGGAGGCCAGGGCCAAGGATGATATCAGTAGGTGTTCTCCTCTTTTTGTTTTAGGGAAGGATCTGAAAAGTCCATGTAAGAAGACAGAGAAGAAAGACATGTTTCTCTCTTTCATTAATATTTAATATTTTAGAGAGATTTAGCTGTTCCATTAATCCATTACCTTTCAGAGGGAAATAAAGTCCTTTATACTGTCAACAGCTGGTAGTTACTGGTGACTTTATAGATTTGGTTTTTCCATACAAAGCATATAATCAGCTTGTAAAGTAATATTCAGTGTTAAAGATTAAACATCAATCTAGATGTATATAGATTAGCTAACATGAGGGAAATACAACATTAAAATGCTGTTAACAAGTTGATATGTCCACAATGATATGACTACATCTTCTACTATGCAACATTTCATAGTAGGAGATGCGCAGAGCAGCGGGGATCCTCAAGGAATTGCAGGATAAATCTAACTGGCGTGCGAGATGATTAGTAAGATAGATACAAAATATTTCTGCCTCAGAAAATGATGTTTATTTTAGTTCTAGCAAATCTTTGCTTTTTTTGGGTAATATCTCTTCAGGGCTCTAAAAACGACTGCAACCTGTGATGAAAGGTCAAGAGTAGTCACTGCATGGGAGTGTGTTTAGAAGGGAGAGAGCACCTCACAGCCTGACAGTATCCTATGCAAAAAATGTTAATCAATGGATCATCATGTCACATTTTCCTCATGCGTTCACACTACATAAAACATGTCTAGACACTGGGTATGCAGGCGTACAAAGGCTTTGCTTAAGCCTTTGGAGCCATGAACCCAAACTGATAAACAAAAAACTCCCGGTTCCTGTGCTTGGCACCATAAATCTCATATGTCCAGAGCGTGAAGGAAGTATGTTTAAATCATCACTGAAGTGCTGTTGCTCATTCATAGGGAGAAATGCATTTCCATAATACCTTTAAGTTAAACATAACTACTGGAGTGAGTGGAATACAATGGTGTGAAATTGTACCCTGGTGCAAGACATCTAGCCGGCATAGCAACAGCACAGCGCAGTGTGCCAGTCAGAGGGATTAAGTTGTTTTGAAGCCACAGTTGATTGTACAGCAGATAGTGAGAGGGAGCGAACCGGCCCATACAGCCAGATAATAGTGTGAGATAGCCTCCAAACAAAGCTGCATAGCCAAGAGCCTGGCTATACTGGGAAGTGTGTTTGTATTTGTGTGTGTGTACCTTACTCAGAAGAGAGTACGTGTGAGTGTACGTGTGCTTACGTACACACTTCCATCTGTATGTATACACACGGTAATCTGAATCAACCGCGAAACCTGAGCAGGCTCGCCCACCACATGTTTAATTATTCAAGGTGCTTTGGCTGAAAACCCGATCACCTGGAGGATCCGCTCTTACCGCCACCAGTGCCCCCGCTTGCTGCTGCCCTTGCGAGAGAAGGGAGGAGGGACAGAAAAGGAGACCACAGGAAAGGAAAGAGGATACCACACTTGCTCTCTGTGGTATGTTCACCTAAACAGGCAGAATGAATTATCCAAACATGGTGTATAATACCTAAGGAGCCATTTGTAAATCTGCAAAGCTGTCCTTGCTGTGTAGAGGAATTATTATATACACTGAGAGATTGCTAGGTGATTACATACAGTAATGTCTGCTGCGGAAGGAACTTAATTTTCTTAGGTTAAATTTTCCTAGAGTTTTTCTAAAAATTGACGTGTCCCTGGTGGTTTGAATCAAAACATGTCAACTTCTTGTATCCTCCTGATCCCCCACAGTTCACCAGCAGCTGCCTTGATTTTATCCAACCTAATTTGCAGAGGAAAGTAAATTGTGGGCATTTGACCATCTGGTCCTAACGCTATTCCCAAAAATAGAGTCTTTTCCTGCCCAGTCAGAGGTCCCAATTTTATTAACAGCACTGGGCAAAAGACACCCGGGAATTAACCCTCTCCCTAAGTATACCATGGGGGCAGGAGCCCCGGCTCTGGAGGGGAAGTCAAGCCATGAAAATAGTGATTTGTCGGTGTTGTAGCTGTGAAAGGCGTCTTCCCAGGGTGCAGAGTCGCTCCATAAGCGTCCAACTGGCAGGGAATTACTTGGTTCAGTAGACCAGGGTGTTTAGGCTGTTCAATACCCCTGTGCCATACAGGCCTGCAGGATCATGAAGCCTCATAAGGGCCAAAAAGCCCACAGCTACTTATTCTGGTTCCTGTCAGCTCCCACCGTGGTTTTGATGAAATTCTGTGGTGAACTTTTCCAGGAGAATTTAGGTTAAGTGTGTGCATTTACTGTACAGTATTATCATAATATTAGCTACGCCTGGCCTTTCATGCTTTTCTTTCTTATTTCTTATTATCCCAGGGTCATGGAGAAAATTTATAGTTATTCTGAGCCAGTATTCTGTGGTGTGATGTGCTGTTATTTAATGATTTCATTGAAACAATGTGTATCACACAATGATGTAGTGTTCATAAGAGACATATCCTGAAAACATGTTACATTCTTTGCTGGCAATAAAATGAACCTCATGTGTTTGAATGGGCCCCTCAGCCCTCATATAAACCCCTGAGGCAGCAACACAAACATCGGTGAGCCTACGATTATCTGGCCAGCTTAATGAATATTCACACTCAGCAGACTGACTGTGAAGCTGAGATAGCAGCTGGGCCCCGGGGCCTGGGGCCCAGACACCCCGCAACTGCTCTTTGGAAGAGCTGCTATTCATCACTATGAGGAGATAGCCACTACAGCCAAGCTCCCCAACTGTTGCCAGGACAGGACTGGACAAGGAGGACAGGAAAGAAATAGGTTGGATATTATTGGTAATCAAACAAAAAATAATCATACAATAGAAAAAATATACTTCATAGGATGACTCTACAATGGCTTAGCTATTCCTCACTAGTATGACCTCTAGTATGATGACATGTTTTAATCAGTCAGCAGCAGCCACACAAAGGTGTTGATGTTTTGAAGCTATGAAATTATGAAAATGATGCACAATATAATTCAATATTACTACTCAAGTGAATATAATAGATGATTAAACTATGAAATCTGCTTCAGCTCAAACAGATACTCCTTTACCTTGCTCAGAATCCCTATTATTTAGCTTCTGTAGATTGATTACTCATTTTACTGGAATACAAATTTATAGTCCAAACAGGCATCTTAAAAAAACTCCAAACTAAAGATCTTATTGAATGAATGTTTAGTTTTAACACACATTTAATGAGCAAGTTATTCAATAAATGTTTTAAGTCCTTTTGTAGATTATACAGGATGGTTGAAGAAACAGTTTGTGACTGTTACTTGTTTAGTCAAATAAGGACCAGTGATGCAAACGTAATGAAACACCTGTCACGTCTCTCACAATAATAATATATGATGGCAACAACTGCAGCGACCGCTCTGGCTTTAATTGCTACCTGGAAAAAAACACACAGGTGTGCTTTAAATGCAAGTCATAAAACAACTGTTCCTGCTGGTCTCTGCTTCACATGATGGACTTTATTAGATGTTTAATCAGTGATTGTTACTGATAGTCATCCATTAAACTATTACTGGCCAAATGTTCCTTTTGACATTGGAACAAGACTAAACAATAGCTTTTTTTTTTTTTTACTGTATCCTTTCTTGTAAGTGTTTAGTTGGCTACAGTACAAAAAAAACTAAAGTGTGAGGTCAATCAAATGTCTTTTAAATCTTCAGGCTTATAAAGTCTTGCTGGCTTATTGTAGATGTATGAGGTAAGATGTTACAGTAATGGGTTGTGATGGAGGAAATGTGATGGGAAAAACTTGCTCCAAAAATATGTAGGTTTGATGAATTAGAATCTAAATATAAGTGTGAATGCCTCTGACTGTGTTAACACTTCTTCTAAACTGATGATCTGTCCAAGCTGGACCCTGGCAACTGCCCAATGCATGCTGTGACAGACTCCAGCCCCTGAGATGCTGAACAGGATGACTGATGCAGAAAATTGATAGATGGATGGTATTACAATTCACTTATCAATACAGAGCTGTCTTGAAACTGAACATTTAAAGGACATCAGCTCTGTGCCCCGTCACATGCCAAGCCCAGTTGCTTTTGCTGATTGTGTATCTAACACACACAGGAAAATACAAAACGCTCCACTTAGTGGACGCCTTTGTGTGAGTAGTTTTGTCTGTATTACACTGTGCATCAGTCAACTAATACTTTTTTTATGAGGCTATTTGTTGCTGTTGTTGTCACACACTCTTTATACTGTAAGTGTCCCTGGTTTTCCTTCTTTATCTAGTGATGCAATCCTCTGACCCAGTACCAGACAAAGCAGTAAATATCCCTTCGTTGTTTGAACCCTGAGAAAAGGAAGAGGCTTTGATCACTTTTCCTGGAACTCTCAGCATACATAGTTGCACAGAATCAGGGTGTTTTTTTTCCTCACTGATGGAGATTCAGTGGCATAAAGGTAACGAACATCAACTCAGAAACAAAATCAAATCTTGGGTGATGTAAAGAAGGCCTATTTTATTATGTGTGACCAAAAAAAAGGGCAGCATTGATATTATCAGTGCCACCCCTGAGGGGTGCAATGTTAACACGAGAGAATCTGCATCTAGAATTTAAATCTAAGCCAATCCTCCCAAATGTTGTCACTCAGGGAAAACATTTGAGGACACTGTGAGAAAAGAAAAACGTGTTTTCTGTAATTATTACCCATTTAATCTAAAACCAGCACAATGCCTTCATTCACACCGCTCAGTCTGCAAATTGTTAGAAAGCAAGATGTGTACAAAGAAAGACTGGGTATAAATAAATAGATACATGTGTCTTAAAAATATGCCATTAAAAAAGTGTATACCAAAGCGGGTTTAAACTGGCATTTGATACAAGTTGAAGACTGACAAGCTCGTAAAGAAAAAAACCAAGGCAAGCAACAGATACTTCAGTAGTGTAGTATACAGTAGTATGGTAAGGTGTAGCATAGTATAACATAGAATATCGTAGTATAGTATAGCATAGTATACTACAATTTAGTGTAGTATAGTGTACTAAGGTTAATAGCATGGTATAGTAAGGTGAGTTGTAACGGTGTATGTCATTTGAAAAATCTAATAAATAACAATTTGATGTTTTCCACTAAAATTATAAACATCTGCTTAAACCTTTAATTTGCATGTTTTAGCTGACCTGCCGTCAGCTTCAGTGAGGTGACTCACTGGACAGACCACTGTAAGGGGTCAAATATCAGTCGGAGTTACCAGGTCGCCAGGTCACACAGTACAACCTGTAATCAACAGCCCCCAGGATGGAGTCCTATCCATTTACAGTGCATACATACAATATAGTAATGCTGCATACACACTCTCATACATACATACATACATACATACATACATACATACATACATACACACACACACACACACACACACACACACACACACACACACACACACACACA
>JBBMJY010000011.1:12545169-12565526 GCA_037833715.1 Toxotes lorentzi
TATATATATACACACACACACACACACACACACACACACACACACACACACACACACACACACACACACACACACAGCTCAGAGCACAGCATTTTCCTATGCACATTCACACAGGGTCCCAGAGGGAGTTTGTTATTCAGCATTGTTGCATAAGGGATTGATAATGATGTTAGACACCACAGACAGGAACATCTCACACCCTCTAGTTGCCAGCAAATGGGCTGAAATATTAACTTCAATATTTGCCACTGCCCCCGGGTGTACAAAAGGTGCCCGAGGTTGAAACAGGGGCGAAATGAAACATGATAGGCACTTAAACTAGAGACGTGAGGTGAAAAACAGCCGCTGGTATCTCATTAAAAAGCCAATGTTCAGTATGGACTATATTAAGGCTAGTATTGATCTCTACTGAGCTGTGCACCTGGATCGATCCGCACAATGTGGGGGCTTGCTGGGTAATATCCCTGCCCTGTAGGTGCTGAGAGTAAAGGTCATATCCCTGCCTACTTTTGTTCCTCTCCTCCTGCCATCTATCTGTTTTTTCATCTACCCCTGTCTCAGTCCAGATGTTTTCATTTTGGTCCTGTTCAGATTTTATCTCATTTTTCACCACTACCTCTTATTCTCCACAGAAAGAGATTCTGATGCCATTCAGAGAAACATCATTATCATTGATTGAACTGGCCAGATAATCTACAGTGTTATACAGCTGCTCGTATTTGGCCATTACAGGTCTTTTCACACTTTGTAAGTTTCAGATGAAGTGGTAAACAGTGAGTGGTTTGCAAGTTGATGGTTATGTGAACGATCGAGCTTCTGATAGATCTGTTTATTCTTTTTTCTCCCAACCTCATAAATCTATCTCATTTACGTTGTCAAAACAGCTGTAATCTATATCTTTATCATAACAAAGGATTAAATTACTTTGTGTAATGTGACAGGAGTTGCTTGTAGGGAACCTGTAGAAAATAATCACCTCATTCATAAGAAATACACGGTTGCCAGGCAGAAATGCAACAGTATGAGCCAACCAGAAAGCTATTCACTTGAGTGTCAGCCCTTGATCTGCTTGATAAAATGAGTGGGGGAGGACATCTTCATTAGAGTCCCTGGCTAGCTCCTATAGCTCTGATTTTCAGTTTGTGGTGTGTGACTGCGAGGCTCCAGCCCAGCCAAGCCATTAACATAACTGACATGGTGATACACTGACTCTTCTACTAATGAAATATCGATATAGACCACCATCTACCCTAATCAAATGTTAATTGAGGAAGCGATGGATTGTGGCTGCAAGGTTTGGTTCCTATATCTCTTCTTCTCCCTGTCTGTGTGTGTCTTTCCTGCCTTTCTCTGTGCTTGTGTGGGGGAATGACAAGTGTCAAAGCACATATAGGCTGTGTTGAGTTTTTAATATGTTTTCTAACACTCCCATATTCCCCCAACTGAGCTATGTCAATGTTAGTGTTAATTATGCTCGTCACCTAGTCCTTGAAAACTTGTGTTTGTAAACCGTGGTGAGACATCACACTGTCACAGAAAAAAAAAACATTCTCTTCATGATGTTTTTAAAGCTTCTTTCTGATCTGTACCTTGCATACATAGTGCATAGCATAGCCTACTGTGCTGTCCCTATTGTGATGCACTGTTGAAAGATTTAGCGCACAGAGATTGACATCATCTACATAAAAAATAAGACATAAAAAATGATCAGACAGGCTGGCAGTAAGTCCTCATGGGTGAGTAGCTCACCTCTAGATACAATCTTCATGAAAGTGTCTGGTAGGTGGCGGTGCCCTTTAAGACAATAAACAGAACCTCAACTATATTCATCTTCCTCCTCATGAGTGCTGCCGCATTAACTCGGGCTCCAGGCGTGGAAATAAACTCACTTGTGTCTCCAGATAGCAAGGATAAAGATAAGTAGCAGAGCACACCGGGGTCATTAGTGGTATGGAGGAGAAATGGAAAAGGTTAGTAATTCTTGCTTGTGTTAATTGGCTATCAGCATTAATGAGATGCGGTGGCTGAAGAGAGGGCGAGGCGGGTTTAAGTGTCGGGTGCAAAATGTCACAAGCAAGTTCACCTCACCTCCAGAATGGAAATGTCGGCTCACTTTCTTTTGTATATATGAGTAATGGTGTGTCTGAGTGTGTGAATGTGTGTGTATGTGTGTGCGTGTATTCATATCTAGTGAGAAATTAGATACTCTGTCTTGTTAACATTGACCTTTAGTCTAATTACTGTAATTGCTAATTACGACCTCCCTCCTTTTCCCCTGTCCTGCACCCAACACATACACACTTGACATCCTTGCCACAGGGAATAAAATAATTAATTATGCTGCCTCAGTTAATGAGGAGTTGTACATTTGCAAACACTACATGTGTTGCAACTATGGAAATCATATCAGTTACAACATAACATTCATCAAATCATTTTTTCTCACAGCACTGGTGAGAAATAAGTGTCAGGAACTGTCCAAACCAACGTCCCTTCACAAAAATGCCAATTTAGTGGGGAAAATGAATCTCCAAGAGTCAGCGTGTTCATCATGTCCATTTCCATTTTCGTCCAAGCACTATTTGTGCTCTACTTGGGAAAAGTCTGAGATAGTATATCTAATAGTTCTGTGTGTTTATCAGCATATGTCTTACAAATGGAAATTCATAAGCATATGTTAACACGGCAGCTGCTTAGGGTCCTGTAGGGGCCCCTAGACGAGTGTTTTTCTGTACTACTTTTGCATTTGCACTCCAGTTTCCATGGTATGTTGTGTTACTTTTCCGTGCACAACATTCCTACTGGTACTAATGTAATAACTTTCAGTATCACTTAATTGCAGTAATTTACCGTTGTTTATTTCAGTCTTAAGGGATCAGACAATATGTGTGTGTGCAGAGGGGAATGATTCTGCTTGGGGCCAGTGCTGGCATTACAATGCATGCACTTTCTCTGTTCAAATGAATCATGTTGCAGACCCTTTGTGTGCTTCAGCAGGCAGTACAGCATGATGTAGTTCTGGGCAGAGTCAGCGGGGGGCAGTGAATATCAGCATGTCATCGCTACTCGACTGTAAGTATGAAACTGTGAGAGCATTAAATGGAAATATCAGAGTGAACGATGTTTCCTTTCCTCCAGCTCTGGGTTTGAATGGTGATGGTGTGTCATTTACAGTAGATTTAAATTTGACGGCTAGTTTGATGGCGACAAGTCCAGTCTCTGGGGCTCTAAGCATCTCAAAAGGAAAAAAAAAAAGAAAAACGGTGTGATGAAATAGCAGAGGAGCGAATTAGGAGCAGGAAGACACAATTTGGCAGCCACTGTGGAGTGCTGGAGAATGTGAGTGGATGGAGGATGCACAGCCTGGATAATCCAGGTGTTCGAGTGTGTGTGTGTGTGTACACTGTACTTTGTTCATGTGTGTTTTGTCCTGTCTATTTTGATTTGTACAGAACTCTGACCTCCATCAATCAATGTTGAGCCTGCCAGTTTGGGTTGAATGGCCAGAACAGAGCAGTGCTAGACCAGCTGTCTGGTGCAGTAGCTGACAAAACACACACATAAATACTCACACATACAATATGTCAACACACACACACATGGCATCACGGAGACCAAGAGCAGACCCATAAATCAGCCCCCTTTCACACTCCTGAAGGACAAAGAGGATGAAATAAAACCTTTCACTCATATTTTCCCCCCACTTGTCACATTATGTGTTGTGTAAGAAACATAAATTTGTTTACTTGTTCTGGCTGATTTACTGAAGAGCACAACATAACATCACATGAATCATTTTCATCTTTTATTCCCCCCGTGGTGGCTGCTGCTGACAGCTCTGTGGGTACTTTGTGGGGAGGTGTTAGCAGTGCAGGCTTTCTGCTGCCGAGACAGTACTGAAGAAGGATTTAGTACGATGTGCACTATTGTGTGCCATCACTGGGGAGGAAGATACTGACTCTGTAGGTGGGGGTTTAAATCTAAAGATGGAGGCACTCTAATGGGACCACACTGCTATTTGCAGCAGAAACGTTAACCTTTAAATGTATTGTTAAACACTCGAAAAGACTGGGTCATGGTGCATAACAAAGATTCTTTACTAATATTTTTTGTTGTATTTTATTTCTAACATCTTTTTGTCCCTCTGAGCTTCTCATTGTCTCTGTGTTTTAGTTCTGTCTGTAGGTACAAAATACAGTTTGATTTCATAACCTCACTTTGAATTAAATGTATGTGATGAAAAGCAGCTATCAGGAGCCTTGTCAGCTCACTTAAAAGAAATAAATGGGCTTTTCTTTCGTTTCATTTTTGCTGCTTTTTTATATTCTTAAATGTAAAAACACTATTTAGCATAATTCGATATTGGCCATTTATAACCAACATAAATAAACTGACTGATGTGCACATCATTTGATGTGAAGGTGTTTTTTGATATGCAGGCAGGATTTGGGTAAATAGAACCCCAAACTGAAACCTTCGAACTAAAATTAACATATCAAATGTAGATAGACTTTAAAGAAAAAAAAATTAATCCTTTGGAAAATTTAAGAGGACTTCATAAAAGGCAGAAGGACGGTTTAATTTCATTGGACAGAGCCTTTTAAAAGTCTGAGATCTGACATTGATTTGGTGCTCACTCAGTGTAAGTCAAACATAAGCATCAGCTAAATGTGTAGACTGTGATATAAATACAATGCACCTTCATGTAGATGGTAGAAATGCTCAGGTGAGGTGAAATAGTCAAACTGAGATGATTATTCTATAAAACAGCTAAGACGAATGTGGCTTGGGAGCAACTGAGAAGACAAAATGGATGAAAAAATAAAGAAGGTTGAAAAAAAAGGGTTCTACTATCTATATCTGCCCCAAGGCTCTTCAAAAATACCTGTCTTTACGCATCTAAAAATAGAAAACCATAAAGTCCCCTCCTCTTCCTCCCCCACCCTCCTGAGACTGTATCTCAGACAGCGATGGTAATTGGTTCTGAGAGTTTTTGCACCAGCACTTTTAAATGAATTCTTAATTTGTGAGGCAAACATTTGTGGCACCCCCTGAGGAGAGTGAATCTTTGTGTGGGAGCTCTCCTCGCCTTAACCTCGGGCTCTGCTGAGTTCAGCTGCCTCCAGCTGCCTTGCTGTCATCAAAGGTGAAACTCTGATACATCAGCCATTCAGCCCACAGCACAGCCAGCCAACCAGCCAGCCAGCCAGCCAGCCAGCCAGACAGAGGGAAAAAGATATCTGTTTGGGAGAATGTGGCACATAGTTTTTAGAGGCAGTTGATATAACACTGGGTACACAATGCTCATACCTTATCTAAAACTTTGTGATTTCTGGGGCTGGGCTAGAGAGGGCCTGGGCTGAGTTTCCAGAGTAGCAGAACAAGATGCGGGGGATTAAATACAAGAACAACTTCATAAGCTTTTATTACATGGCCACACCAGATTGATATTTAATTCACGCCATACAAAATTATTTACCAATAGAATTTATTTGTCTCTTCAAAATATCATAGTACCATACTTGTGGTACACAACCTAAGAGATCAACATACAAAATAGATACAAGTACATCAGAATACTGTTACTTTAATAATTGCCCTGTTGTGGGTTATTGACTTTAGACAATGAAGTTATTACGATGCATACTACAACAACAATGGTCTGAACTTTGCTGGTATGTTATTATATTATTTTGCCACTAGATATTTAGATGTTGACCCACCTAGAAGCTGTCTTTGAGGGAACGGAAAGAGCCCCAAATGGAGGAAGCTGTTGTAACTTGCACTTTAACTTTTCAGTTACTGTTTCTTAAATGAAATGACATACATTCCTAAAAACAAAAGGCTAGCGGTAGTGAGTAAACTGTCAAATACAGAGAAAGTAGAAAGAAGCTCAGAGCACTACTGTGAGTGGGTAGCACTTGCATCTTCCCAGCTGGCTAGCATGTTAGCAGTTAGCTTCACAACCACTAAATTTCTGCAGTTCTAATTTCTGGTGTGACCAGAACTCATAACAACATGACATAACATAACAGGCAGAGCAATGAGAGCTCAGGTCTGTACAGCCTGTTGAGGTTGTTTGAAGGTGAATCCTCTGGGAAACACACAGTGTTTGCATAATTCATATGTCAGTGTTACAAGTGTTTCACCGTAATTCAAATGACATACTATAGTGAGATACAGCTTGCCGCAAAATACAGTCTCTGATACAAAGTTGTTAGTAAACTGGTATAAATAAATTAGAAAAAAAACTTTATACCAACAGATCATATGACATCACAACAGATTATTGAGAGACATTCATCCATCTGTGAAAGGATAAATGTTTGTATGACGTGCATCGTGCCACACAACAGTAGGACATGATTGCTCCCAGCGCTGCCTCCTACTGCCACTGTGACATCAATTATAAACAGACGCAGTTGGTGTAGGGTCTATAGATTACAAACTGCTTCCTTCCTGACAACTAGATTTCAGAACAACACAAAATCTGTCAGGAGAAGCCAGGTGTCAGAGACGCTCCCAGCAGGAGTGAGCCGCTGAGACACAGAGGGAATATCTGCAGTGAGCAAATGTAGCAGATCTCCAGTATTTCTAATAATCAATTTAGCCAAGCATGCTGTGAAAGAAGCAACAGATTAAGGAGAATCAAAGTGCGCTTTAGCCCTTCTGGCAGCTTGTCCGTCTACCAATCTGGATCTGGACTCATTAGTTTGCAACACACTAACGCAAGCGCACAAGCACGCGCACACTCTCACTCATTTCCCAATCTGGATAGCGCGTGTTCTTCCTCACTGTTCACCGTGCAGAACCCTGTATTGTATTATTTCTACTGCATTAATGGAACAACATCACATTTCTGAAATGTTTCAGCAATTCTCCTGCCCTTCTTTCTTTTTCTATAATTGGTGTTGCCTGAGGTAGAGGGGAAAGGTGAAAATAGAAAGGCTGACAAGTTGAGAAGCAGAGTGAGAGAAGCATTGTCAAACACATCAGTTGCATGAACCGCATATAAATATAAAAAAAAAAAAAACCTTAATTTTAGCTTAGTGCATTCACATGAAAGCTTTTTTTCTGAAAGGATTTTCTTTACACTGCTCGTGCAACTCAGGATCCTCAACTGTAAAGTAAATGAAAATGGGGGCGGGAGGCTGGATCTCACCCTGCCTCATTATAACAGATACGGTGGGGCCTCGATCAAACAGTGCAAACTTTTCTGTTGACAGATGTTTTTTCTGAAAGCTGAGATTTGATTTTGACAAAAGTGTTGCAATTAAAGATTAAAGCCCACTTTTCTGATGTTTTCTTCTGCGACAGATCAAAGGGCTGAATGTGCTTATAGGGCATCATCTTTTCACCATGCCATGATTTCCAAGGTGGAAATGAATGGTTGAACTACGAACTATGGTCTAAGTCTTGTTAGGCTTTTTGTTTTGACAGTCAACAGTAGGTCAGATGTCGAGAGGGAGCACAAGCTTTGTTGTGAGTTGGTTATTGTCATAATAATAATAATAATAATACATCACATTTGTAGAGCGCTTTTCCGGGTGCTCAAAGACGCTGAACAATAAACAATAAACAGAACAGAAAAACAACGATGATAACAGGGGTAATTACAGTGACAGAAGTGACAAGTGATGGAGAGATGAAGATGAAGTGGTTTAAGGGAATGCCAGTTTAAACAGGTGAGTTTTGAGCTGGGATTTGAAGATCGGAAGTGAATCTGAGTTTCTGATTTGCTGGGAGAGAAAGTTCCAGAGGGTTGGGGCGGTCATGGCGAAGGCCCGCAAGGTTCGGTGCTTGGTTCTGGTGATTGGGGCCAGGGTGTTGGAGTCCGATGATCGGCGGGTGGGGGAATGACGGAGGAGATCAGTAACCTTACGGAGGGGGTGATGAGGAGGAGTTTGTATTGGATACGGTATTGGACAGGGAGCCAGTGGAGCTGTTCGAGGATGGCGGTCTCTGGAGTGAGTGTGGGTGAGCAACTGGGCAGCTGAGTTCTGTATGTATTGAAGTTTATGAAGGTGTAGGTGAAGGTGAAGGTTTATGAAGTTGTGTTTGTAAACTTTTTGGCTGAGCTACAAATTATTTATGAGGTGGTTTATGACATTTTTTGGTTTATGACATTTTTTCCATCTAATGAGTGAGTTTCTAAAAAAACAAATTAATAGGGGTATATGTTAACAAAGTATTACAGCCCATTATTACAGAGTGTTTTCTGCAGCAGCAAAACAATAACTTTTGACAACGTCGCAGGGAACAGCTTAAGCATTAAAGATGTTTCACAGTTCATCACAGCTAAATTAAATCTCAAGTTATGCAGTGAGCAAGAATGCAAAAGCTATTTAAAATCAAAAGCAAGAACATTCACACTTTCACACTGGTGATGCTCTGCCATCCTTCACACTGTTATATTTTCTCTTCAAGCACTTCCTTGGTGTACTGCTCAGAAAAACTCTGACTTGGAACAGAATTTTTCTTTTTCTTGTTTTTTTTTTTTTTTAACTGACTGCTCACTTGTAGGCTCAGCCTCAGAATTGTTGTGGTGGTCATTTTTCCAAGACAAACCACAAAGTAAGACAGGACATATGCTACAGTGTTTCTAGTGACAAATCGACAACATATCACAGCAACATAAAAAATTACAGTTTATATTGCTGCACTTTTCACAGCCAGTATACAGTTGCATCTTAAGCTGCAGATACAGATTTGTTAGGAGCCTTGCATGCATACATCATGAGGCTTTTTTTTTTTTAAATAAATCACAATAATCATCTCTGTGGCAACAAATTCTGTAGTTTGTGACTGTATTTTGTTTGATTTGTCCCATTAACCTGAAGTTATATCTTTATATTACTTAGTTTACACCAGGAGAACAGAACATTATTTATCTTTTTCGGGAGCATTTTGCAACATTAGAAAGTTTGAATTGAAATAAACTCATCCATGAAGATTTTTGACACATGCAATTCTGTAAAAAAAAAAAAAAAAAAAAAAAGACCTCATAGGCCATTTGTGCATGCAGCTTATTAATAAAACTAGATGTTTTATTGATAAGCGACACGTAGCAGTCATGTGAGACAGCATCATTCTTGTCCTCAAACGTCCCAAAACAACATGTTAATTAAGTTTAAGTGACAAAGCCCTCTCGTGGTCTCTGACCTTGAAGATGTACTTAGTTTGATTTGTAACAGTTTATATGTGGCATACCTCTTACACTAATTCAGGAAACAACAAACAAACGAGCCAGAAAACATGAGAATCACAGCCATGTCGTAAATTTCATGTCACTATTTCTTAAGAAGTTGTTAAAAATACAAAGGCATTAAAAGATAATTCCCCTTTTATGTTCACTTTCAGATCCCAATCTAAATCTCTCTGTCCCCTTACCAAATGACAGCTTTTCATGCTTAACATTATAATAGCTCTTTTTCAAATTATTATTATCAAACAGCAACAGTGAATTGAAACATAACGGCTGCAAAACGTCACTAACACATCAGATACTGTAAACAATAGAGAATGTAACATGTTGTGAGCTTCACTCTAAGTCCTCCTCTGTGAACGCCTAATACTTGCGGCAGGGAAACAGCCTAAAAAAAGATACAAAGACAAAATGAAAGCAAAAGGATGGCAATGCCAGATGGAAAGAAGACTACAAAGAAAGACTGTCTGTGAAGTATTTGCATAGGTTAATTTGTGTCTTGAGGGTGAAATCTGCACACCTGTACGCCTGTAAGTGAAAGTTCTAGGCAGATAAACAAATCTATTTGGATAGCTAAGAGAAAACCAAACTCCCTGCTTTGCTGGTGCAGAAAGACAGCAAACATTCTCAGTTTGCTTCTGGCACAGCTACACCGCTGTGCCGTTGCGAAAGTGGAGTGTGTTTTGAGTATAGCATTTGTGAATGTAAATTCTCTCTGGAATTTAGGCTGTATAATGTTTATATAAAAAAAAAAAGAAAAGAAAAGATGGAGTTGATTTTGTTGGTTGCGGTTAAAAAATCTAATCAAAAAATCCTGGCACTGACAGTCATCAGTCCCAGCTGAGTCACACACATCAGAGGACGTCCCACAGTAATCCACATCTGTCTCGACAAAGCACTGGACCTTAAGACTCTCGGTTTTTTAAATACGAAAAGTGAAAATGCTTGTAAAAACAGGTGGCTAACCACCAGGGTGCCCCCAGTGGGACACAACCAGATGATGTCAGAAGCCATCTTTATGAATCTCTACAATTTGTTTTGTGTAAAAATGTTCTTGCCTCAGTGTAGCAACCATTACATTAATCTACAGTATAGCTGTACTTCCATGTCTAGATTGTACAGAAAGGAATAATTTTACATCCTCCATACCATGGCCGGCAAAAGTTCAAGCTACATAAATAATTGGTTGGTGAACCATCTGAAAGCAAACAGGAGTGGATGGCTGGTGTCCACTCTGCTCATTAGGATGACTGACGTAGTCGAAAGAGGTGACCCTTGACTGCTTTACTTTAAAGAAGGGGCGACGACAGTCAGAACAAAAACAAGGTCCTCATTACTGATTCTGTTAACTCTACAAAGCAACTTTTTTTTTGTCTCTGCTCTTGTTCCTAAAAGCCAGGAAAGACGAGGAGATTTTTGATTATCCAGTCAGTGGTGAAGAGAGCGAAGAGAAAAAAAAGAACAAGGAATCAACAGAGTCTGATCTGAAGGCAAACTGGGCTCAAGATGAGCTGCTCGAGATAAGATCGAGCAGAAGAAACCCAGCACAGATGTATGTTGTTTTAGATAGAAGGAGAAAGATAAAGAGAGGGAGAGAGAGCATATTAAGGTAAAAAGAGAGAGAGGAACTGCATAGGAGAAGAGAGAAGTGCGAGGAAATGAAGTTTGAGACATGTGTAACCACTTTTTTTTATGCCCCTTTTCTTCTGGCAGAATGACCTGTTGCTATGGAAACCGCTCAGATCATATGTGTGAATATAAACAAATGTATATGTTCCATCCGGACAAGAACTTCTCATATAAAAGCACATTTGAAGCCTAATTTAAAGCCCGCAACACAACAGATCTTCACTCTTCTTTTCTTTAAATTTGCATGAGCATCTGCACTTTTGAACGCACTCAACACAACATCCTTAGTATTTTGCTTGCCTTTCGACATGCCGGGTTAACCTCATAACAAGCAGAAGCTGTCGACAGCCAGTCATTAAACTCATGCTGCGTGGCCACAAATTATTCAAACCAAAGTCCATCAGAGATCCCATGGTTTCCAATGATACAAAAAATGACAGAAGAAAAAAAAATGTGTGTATAAAATAACACAAGACATGACACAAGATGTGTTGAGTATAAACACTGAGTCCTGAGGGTTTTAGGTGTAATCATCATACTGCTTTGATGAAGAGCTGAAACATTTGGGCCCCATAGCCTGGCATTGTGTTTGTGTTTGCTGATTTCTTGTTGGGTTGAGGTGGCAGTTTATGTTGTTTTGTTTTGCCCTAACCAATCTGTAGCAGGTGACCTGTCCACCCACATACTTGATTTGATGCTGCCAGAGTGTGGAATTAGATAATTTTAACAACATCACTGGTGGAGAAAAGGAGGAAAATGTGATGTTTAAGAGTTAAAGTTTACAGCTCAGAGGGAGTTGATGGGATGACAATAACAACCTGCGTCACCACACACCGATGTCACTTCTTTATTGGGAAATCAGGCAGCACCTTTTTGGTCACGAGCTTCAGCTGCCCCACTCCATTGCACGAACTCTGTTTGATCTTGCTATTCTCTCCTTCTGAGTTTTACGATTCAGCAGCGTCAGAAACTCACCTGGGACCTGTAGCTACGTCTTCATACTTATCAGCAGTCTTGGTCCAGCTGTAGGAAGCTGTACTGACTTCGCTGCAATGCTCTGACCTTTCTAAACCAGTGTGTTACGGAGGCAGACTGGACTGCGTGCAGCACAATGTGTCTCAGAGGGGAAAGCAACACCTTGGCATTGAACAGTGTGTAGCCACAGCAGCATATTGAATGAATCAAGAATGAGCAGACTCCAATCAGTCCTCTGTGTGTCTCTCTCCCTCTTCACTTTCTTTCCACAAGCTACCTCCCTGCCTAATCCTCTCTGACTCTTTCTCGCTCTCTGTCCTCCCAAATTCCTCCTTTTCTTTCTCTCAAAACCAATATTGCATAGCTTTATTTGGAAGTGGACCTAATAAAGTCCTATGTGTACAAAGTCTGTGGAAGAGAGTGGGTTATGCGAGTAGGGAGAAGAACTCTTTATCATGTTGATTTCCTGGTGACACTGCAGAAACGCTTTAGGGCCCTCAGGATTCAATTTAGTTAGTGTTTTGGCTGCTAGTATATACTTTGCTTTTTTTTCCCTTAGAAATATCAGGAATATATTTTAGAATACTTCATTAGCAATATTTTTCATATCTTTTTTGCTTTATTAGATGCATTCAGAATTGCTAGGCATTATATACTACAAAGGGGAAATTAAACCCACAACCCACAAATTATACAATTATACATTGCTTTTTGTTTTTGGCTCACTAAAATACTGGGTGAATTAACATCTACATTACATTATATCATATACATTGGTGCATTACATCATGTTATACATAAATTCTGTATAATTACAGCAGAGCTGCAGATTAACACAGTCAGTCTATTATAGGAGCATTTTTGAGTTACAGCTTCCATCTTACTTACTACACAAAATGTTTGCACTGAGGCAACACTGCAGCCCAAAAGCTTTATAGATATGTCTGACTAGTAAGGTTTGACAGGTTGCATGATGAAGTCTATAGTGAATATAAATAATCTGTCAGTGAGTCATCTCAGTAATCAATTTATTTTATCAAGCTATATTCTTGTTTATTCACCAATAATTGTCATATACTATGCTATTTTGCTGCCACTATTGCCCCTAAAATCCCTTGAAGCTGATGAATGCATCAAAGCCAAACAACAGCACAGCAATTTCCTTAGAGAATATATTGTTGTGCAGTGGAACCCCAGATTAAGACCAGGGATGTCCATGTTCCCTGAGCACAGCATGTTGGTACACCCGTATACCATTTCCATATAGATTGCCTGTCCATCATTTCCATTTTGATATTGCAGGAGAGGCGGGGCTGATAGAATCGAGGGTGAAATGACCAGGAGTGTATGGCAAGCTGTTTTATTTTATTTTTAATCGCTAGACCGGATACGTATTGCATTTTGTAGATTTACGTAATTCTTTCTAGTCAAAAAGAACATTTCAGATATCCACAGCCCCATTCCTTATAGGACAAATGATGTCACTTTTGCCATTCATGTGCTTTCAATTTCTGATATCCAGAATTACATTTTTGATATCCAGAATGAACACTTCGGACATTGCAATAGAATTCTTACAAGGAAAAACTCCCATTTCAGATATCTACAATCCAGTTGTTACCAGTCATAATTTTAATTTCAGATATCCAAAATGAAAATCCATTCCAGATATCCTTAATGTAATTTTGAACTGTGACAAGTAAAAAATGGCCTTATGTCCACAATTCGTATTACTAGTGCAGTGCCTGTTCACCATTGCCCCCAACACTCATAGCACTTCCTTTGGTCCTCAGCAATACACACATGAAGTCTGAAGTAAATAAGATGAGCGCTTGTCGAGAAAATCAAAATACAGACAAGAAGACAGAAAGAGATTCATCCAGTTACGGTTAGATAACTAATAAAAATGTTCTGTTTAGCTTGATAGTGAAAGTAAAACATGACCGTTCATGTGTGTCATTCATGAGAGGACACCTTGTCCCTGGAACCAAGCGCCTCATTAAGAATACAGCGGTGACCCTCTATCACCCCAATTATTGCATACATTAATCCCATCACTCTTCCTGCTGAAAATTTAAGTGTGCGTACACACACACACACACACACACACACACACACACACACACACACACACACACACACACACACACACACACACACCAAAGCGTCCCTGCATTGATGGTCTGCTGATTGTTTCTTCTGTGCTGAAATCAATCAGGGCACAAGGTTTATTTGCAGCTTCCACTAAATGTGCACTAAATGTGCTTGAAGAGCTTGTTAATGAAAGGTTGTGTGACTGTCACATGTACCCATGAGTAAATATAAAAGGCCATCAGTGCAAACAGCATGCTCTCTGAATGTAGTAGTCTCTACTGGATGAAATCTTAATAAACTTAAGACCTCCAAAAAAAAAAAAAAAAAAAAAAATAGAGCAGCTGTGTCCTTGGTTTACATTATTTGTGCGGTGCATCTCTTCCTGCTGACTCACACTGCTTTTAAACTCTATTTCATGCCACTCAAACTGCTGTTGATAGGATAGTTGTGTGCTGCTTCACACCCACTAAAGCAGTGAGAAGAGTGAGTGAACATGATGTGCCCAAGGTTAAAAAAGTAATCTAGGCATCTTTTCCCCACACTTCTATCTCATAAAAGCCCATCTCTCTCTCTTCTTGTATTCACATCTCCCGACAGCCAACAGGAAGACAGATTTTCAATCCAAAAAATGAGCAGGAGAAAGGCTTTCTCTTCGGAGGGTTTCAGAGTGCAGAGTGGATGTGCCGACTGCCAAATACTTCAGAGTAAATGGATCAAATTCTGATCTTGGAGGTTGGATAATTGTTAACACTCCCCACTCACTCTCTTGGGGTCACTCCTCAACAAGCCTGTTGGAGATAATTGGCCTTTCTCTGTCTAATGAAGAACCAAACAGAGAGGAGAATGTGGAGCTGCAGGTGTACATTCAAATAAACACTCAATAACTCATCCACCAGAATCAAACTAGCCAACCAGTCTAGTTGCAGTTTACATCCATGTCTGTTTTTCAGTTGTGGCCAAAAACGTGTTTTTTGAAGTCACAGTGACCTTGACCTTTGACCTCCAAATTCTTGAGTCCAAGTGGACGTTTGTGCCAAATTTGAAGAAAGTACCTCAAGGCATTTCTGAGATATCGCATTCATGAGAATGGAACGGACAGACGGATGTACAGACATACACACAGCTGTTGCCGGTGAGGCTGCATAAAAATGAGGTTAATGTTTTCTTAATTTTTACTCATTACAGGAAACACTATTTTAATTTGTAAAAACATAATTTGAAAGCGTTCTCATGATACTTCAGTACGTGGAAATTATTCACATTAAAGCTGTGAAATTAGCTTTAATGATGGATAATAAAATATTTTCTGTCTTTTGTGTAACTCAAAGAGTAAATAACATTTTAAAGCAATTACTATTTGAAAGCAGATAACAGAAGCAGCATAATTTTGTTATGATGGCCACACTCACACAATTTAATATAATTTTACACTATTTACCTACGAGGACATAAATTCTACTTATTATTTCTCCAGAATAAAATGGCCTGGTTATGCAGTGGAAGAGAACTCTACCATGTCCATGGGGGGACAGACATGACAATGTGTTGGCTTGCAGATAGAATAGTCGCTTAAAGGTCACCGCTTCACTGCACCTGTTGGAGAGAACACATGGAGGAAACATTGCTAACAAACTGAAAAGAGATATTGGGCAGTCATAGGATGAAGTGCAGGAGGACCTTGACTAGATGTAGAGAGCTGACTGTGGACAGCTATTTTTGAGAAACCCTTGCACAGCGCTGCCTTGACTTGCTTTTAGAGCTGCTATTATGACTGAACGCCATTAAAATTAATCACTTAATTTGTCTTCTTTCTTGTTGGAGACTAAGTAGCTGAAAAGGTCACCTGTCAGAGCATGAACAGACAATTTAATTTATGGAAAAGAGCTTCCAGAGTTAAAAAGTAAATCTGTTCATCCTGAGTCTTTTTTCACAGTACTAGTTTTTTTTTCTCCTTTACAATGGATTTATAAGTAAATCCAATGTAAAGGAACTTATGATTTCATTAATAGTAAATGAGCAATTTATTATTAATATGTTTTATAGATGAGTTGTAAGCCATTAACAATACCAGCTTTTTAGTTGCCAAGTTGTTAAAAATCAGTTTTATATATAAATGCTATAAAGAGTTTTATCTTTTTGATATCTACTTACTTCGGTTTTAACTAAGCCATTACTAAAGGATCCTGGGTTTCTCACTTTGTAGTAAGCAATCAGCAAAAGCTGGTAAGTCATCTACATTTACACAGGTTTATAAATGATTAAGTAAACTGTTCTTCCATGTTCAGTTAGTAAATACTGTGCTTTTGATGTTAGTAAGCTGTTAATTAACGGATCTGGTCCAGTCACTCTGCAGTCCTTTTCCAGAGGGTAAAGACCGCACAATATTTTTTGTCTTTTGAGACGTTTACTGTGTCATATCAGGTGATCACAGTCCTAGACTGTTGCTGTGGATTGGCCAGGAGGCTTGGCAGACCACATGTTGGACCCACATCAATTATAGCTATCCAGGGACCAACTTCTCTGCTCCACTTGACAGCCCCAACAACGTCATTCCTCTTTCCTTCGTCATGTTTACAGTTGTGTAAATTTTCGTGCCTGGTGTTCAGTTTTGGTTCAGATGCCCCATGTTTGGGCATGTTGGGCCTAGTCACTACCATTAGGCTATAATAACATATGCTATAAGAACAGCATGTTAGCATTATGTCAAAGTACAGTTGAGCTGCTAAACCTGATTATAAACTCTCGGCTGTGATAGTTTACTCAAGAGTGAGCAGAAAATTGAGATTTCGGAGACTTACTTGCCATCTTGTGTTATCAGTGCCAGGTCAGGGCACTATATAGTGGATGAATTTACACACTCCGGATTTTGATGTTGAAATAAATTGGTGGACAGTAAATTTTGTGTTTTATATAGTAAATAGAAGGTAATTTTGTATACAGCCTTAGTCTGGATTGGTTGTACCTAATCTCTATGGGAAAAGATAGGGAAGCGTCTGTTTCCGTATTTTCTCATTTTGCGTCATGCAAAGTTTATTCAGCATTCAGGGCTGAAGCACGAAAATTTGAACACATTTCCAAAAACAAGGGCATTACAAATCATTCCCCTCTGTCATTTTCTCTAACAGGTAATAAACCTTGCAAATGTTGTGAGGCCTTGTACACAAACCTATTGTCTCACCTGTTTCCATCTTGGCACGTTGCACATCCCCTCAAGTATGTGACAAAATATTCACTCGACTGTAGCGCTGAAAGGAGGACTGCTTCTGGAATGTGATAGGCGGAGATGGAAAACACAGAGAAAAACAAAACATTAAACATTCATCTTCCGATCCCAATTTGTCACGGTAAGAGGGAACGGAGGAGGAAATAAAGCGCTGGCAGCAGACTGTAAAGTGAACGGGTGAAAGGAAGTGTGAGGGATCTGTTCGGCCGTGACATGCTGACTAGTTGTGTCAGAAATCGCAGCTGTTGGTCCTAATTACCAAACTGTTACAGGAAAACAAGCGAGGAATTTTGGGGAGTTGGAAGGAGGTTGAGTGTGTGTGTGTGTGAGAGACAACAGAGTCTCTGGTGAATAGATGGAGCATAGAGATCCATTATTCACGTTAAGCTCCTTTTATTAAAAAAAACAAAAAAACAAGTCTGATTGTCTTGAAGAAAAATGAAATTATCCATTCATCGTAGATGAATCCAAAATTAAGCAAAGCTGCTGACCCGTGCTGTGAAGCTCTGAGTTTAGGGGCTTCGTTGGAGAAAATCAAACAGAATTTTTCAGGAGGAACTCAGGGCCACAAAACACTTTCCTTCCTGTCTGAATGCAATGTGTGTCAATGTGTCAATTTCATATCTGGTTGTTCACAGGCTGATGGTGATACGTTTCCAAACATGATTACCTTTGGCTGTTTGAGACATAGCCCAGAGGGGAGAGTGGTCTATCACTGCAGATCAAGAAGAAGCAGTGAGGGGTTGAGGGGTGGTCTTCAGCGAAGCCTGAGTGTTGGTGGCTGATAAGGTGACACGTTGTGGTGTCCTCAGGACTTTCCTCTCTTGCTGCCTTTTTTCCTTGCACTCACAAACACATGAGCACACACCCTCAATGTGCTCGCTTATCTCCGAGGGGACGAGGGCCCCCCACTCCACCCGCACAATCGTTCTGCCTTTCCCTTCTCTTTATCTCCTCACAGTCATTTATTTGGGAGATGGAATCAGAGCAGCTCCCACTACTAACATGCTGTAGCTCTGGAGATGTATAAAAAGAGGCTCTGAGAAAAAGAGAGGGAAGAACGGAGCAGGTGGAAGATGTCAGGGAGCTTTGCAGGGTGAGAAAAGAGGTCAAAGCTAGGGGTGGCTGAAGGCTGAGAGCGTGAGGTGAAAGAGGGATGAGGGAAAATGAGGGATTGACGGTAGTACAGAGAGAAAGAAGTGGATGAGAGAGGATACAGAGACTTTTTTTTTCCACCTTTGCTTTTTCCACGATTTAATTTAGTGCTGAGAACAACATGCACAGTAAAAAGGGTTTACGCGGGGATGAGGTGAAAGTCGTGAAGCAGAGGGAAGAAGCCGGATAAGAAGAAGAACAGAGCCGTAGGATTAAACTTCAGGAAAGCGAGCTGACACGGTAAAACTAAGGAGAGAAAATGCCGTGTAATAATAGAGTCACACCAGAGGACGGTGGCACATGGGAGCAGGCGCCATGCTGAAGCTTGTTTGTAGTTGTACAATAGGGCAAAGAGGTGGAATTGGTTTGAAAAAATGTAATATATGAGAGACTGACTCTGAGGAGAGTTGGACTTTCTCCAAGAAATACAACCCAGACTGATATCAGAGTTGGCTGTCGTTTTTACGCCATATCTGGCCAGTAATTTCGGGCAGACGAACCCTCCCTTAGGCAGCCTTGGAGGACAGCTGAAATCTCACACTTCTGTCACTGGTTGATAGAAGGTTACTTTAGAATATGGAGGAGCCTAAGGAAGCTTTGAGATGCATCCCACAGCCAAAAGGAGCTGCACAGCTGACAAGCTTCCACCCAGTTTAACTGTTCTTAAGATCCTGAATCTTAACCTGCGCCCAGTTTCATCAGTATTATCCTGTACAGAGGATTCACTCATGGTTATTTTCTCAAACAATAGTTGGAATATTGCTGTTGCATACGTACAGTATTACAGTCATATTATGTTAAACTATAGATTAATTTAACATGTATGTATTGGATGTGAACACATCTGGTTGTATAGAAGAGGATGTGCAGCTGGCTTTGTCCTGTGTTGCACCAGCACATTTTTGGCTCACCCACTGAACGTAATTTTGGGATCAGATGATTTTATGAGAGAAGAGTAAACCTGAAAAATAAGATTAAGACGAAGAGACAAATAAATGCAAATCAGTACGCCAGATGCAAACATGCTAACGGTGCTCGGGTTTTTATCTATTAGACATTTTCAGCTCCAGAACAGAGAGAATGGGAAGCTTCTGCTTTCTCAGAGGAAGATTTTACTTAAATAGTAGTCTCTCCTGTGCCCAAAGCATAACTATGACGAAATAACGTGATGGGTTTTCTGAAATTAGAGAGGATGAAAGGTGCAGTGGGGGTGCTATTAAATCTATGAGCCTTGGGACCGTTTGTCCTGTTACAAATTTCTTTCTCTCTCTACCTAATTTATAAATGTTTTGCTTTTGATATAGCTTTAAGAGGTGTTTTAATTTGGGAAAATGTCCATTACATGATTATTTATACTAAATTAACAGTGTTACCTCAGATTCCTGCTGTGTTTTGCTATGGTTTTCTAATATTTGTTGCATTGCGTATTGTATTTGCTTATTTTAGCTTTTTTTTTTTCACTTTTTGTAATTTTGTGACAGTAATGTATGCTTAATGTGTCAGTGGCTGGTAGCTGAGAAGAAACAGAAGATAAGTTGTCAGAGAGTTAGTGTGGGAGAAATAAGGGGGAAAATTATATTTTTTCATGCAAATATCCTTTTATCTTTGCAAATGACTTCCTGAAATGCTCTGCCACCTTCATGCATATTAAACTTTCTCACTATCTGACATCTTGGTTTACTAAATCAAAAGCATAAATTCCTCTTCTTAATGAGGTTCAGTATCTTTTTGGAAACTTTTTGGCTCCCCTGCACCCTTTGGTGCTTGTCTTCAACACACCATCTTGCCTCTAAAGAATATTTTTGGTGCCACGGTTCTTGTCAGTAAAACATTAGAAAGCCTTTCTTGCTCATTCTGCTCAGCTCTCATCAAAAAAAGCTACTGAACCTCATTTCTTGAGCAAAGAATTTAGGCATTAATTATCTTTGTATATATTTTTTTCATGAACAGCAGTGGTGGTGTCATATCCAGAAAACTCTGTTAGGTTATGTTTTGTCTTTTGTCTGATTTCTGCTTTTATTTTGGTAACCTGTTCTCCCTTGTGTTTCAGGTAGCTTGCCCTTCCTCTTGTGTTCC
>JBBMJY010000011.1:12572219-12583835 GCA_037833715.1 Toxotes lorentzi
TTTTTTGGGTAAATAAAACCCGCTTTTTGAAGAAATTAATCTGTGTTCCTCATGCTTGCCAGCTCGGTCCCTCACACAAACACATTTACAATTTTTAATCCCTGTTGCATTATCAATGATGTTGCCACTGCAGGGGGGGACACAGATCACCAATAGGCATGCCTATACATCCACTGTTGCCATGGCGATATATAGAGCTTTAGGAGCTGCTGTAAGGGGGGCTATTATGGTGGAGGACAGAGGACAGGGAAGCAGTGTTATTCTCAGGAGCCAGTAACAGGCTGATGTCATTGTGTCCAAGTGATGATGTCTGGTTTAGCAATGCTTCACTGTTGTCCTGCCATGAGGTTTTCATGGTACACAGCTGTGGCCATATTATGAAGCTTTTTCACGTTAAAATTAATTTTAAAATATTTACATGCTTTTATTTTTAGCTTTTTATATAAACAAATATTAAAATAAATTGCAATCATGTTTTAATTCCATACATAGCACAGATAGCACATCCTAAAGTGACTATGAAATGATTTTCCTTCCCTCCTCTTATATTTTATTAGTATTATTATGAAGTGGGTTTTATTGTCAGTCTCATGTTACATTGATTATGGCATTTTATCCCGGTTACTATATTCATTCTGTCTATTTGCATGTGAAGCCCTTGGTGCGTGTAAGTGCTTCATTGTAAAATGCATTGAGCATGATTTCTTGTAGCAAAAGTTTAATGTTATTGTTATTATTTAAATTATCTGCAGCTAAACAACAAAAGAAAAAAAAACTGCTTATCAGTCCACACTGAAGCACTTTAGGTGCATATGTTAAACCATCTCCTCAAAAACCAGGTGTCAGACTTGACTTGAGAATCTTTTAAGAGCAGGCCAACATAGTTGTTCCAGACTATCATCGGTAGCTAAGAACTGTCTCCAAAATACAATCTTTCCTGTATTTCACTGACATGGAGAAGGTCAAACATGCTTTTATCTTCTTCGGATTTGACAACTGCAACTCTCTGTACTCCTTCCCAGCTCAAAAGCAACTTTCACACATCCAGTTCAGATTTCTGTTTTCAACAGACATAACACAGCAAACAAACCATACCTGTCCTATTGTCACTGCATTGATTTCTTAAATATTTTATATATTTTAGAACAGATTTAAAAATTTTACTACTCACATACAAAGCACATCTCGAACTGGCCCCAGAATATTTAATAGCTCTCTTACCACCCTATGAGCCAGATCATCGTCTTTGATCCTCTAAATATATGCATATGTGCATGCACAGAATATATCATTTATCATATATTAAGCCTCTGTCTGTGAGGTCATTGAATGAAACATAATTAGTTATAGTTATCAGAAACTGCACGGTAGTAACATACTGAATATCAATAGTACATGCATTACGTAACCGTCAAAGACTGTGAATATGTGGAACACTCAGTTTTGACTGGAAAATAAAAATGGAGCCTTTTATTTTGATGTTCACAGCTGCTGCCATGTGACATGATACTGCCACTGAAGGTGAGAGGGAGGAAGAATATTACGCTTTCCATGTAGACAGTGAGTGGTGCAACATTATGCTACACATTTCATCAAACATGTTAAGGTAAATGACAAGTGTTGGGGCATGAACTGCTACCTGTGAGGTAATGGAGGACAGGAATTCAAATGTGCTGCCTCAAGGCAAAATCATTTGATATTTAACACTCTGAATGTGGTTGTTGTCATATAGATTATTAATAGGCTATACTAAAAACTGGGTAATTTACAGTGCATGAATTTTATGTTAAAGAAAGTCTTCCCAAGGTGTCTTCAGATGATTATAAGTAAGTAAGTGTAGTGAGTCACAGTAATTATTTTATAGCTTTTATGCTTTTGTGTGTGTCTCTGTCTCTCTGTTACACAGACACACACAGAGAGAGGGAGAGAAACGCACACACGCTGACCAAACTCAAAACAAACCACAAAGAAACATTTCCCTTTCACGGCACATTCTTATTTGAAAGTATGTACCATAAAAGTCTGAGAAAAAGTAGGCTCAATTTTTGTTCCTCATTATCTATAATTGAAAAACTAATAAAAGCAATATTACATTTTCATGAACAACACAAAATTATACATTTTCTGGGTTCAAATTTTCTTGAGATTTGACGCACCGTGCATCTATTACAACTGCCTCAGGAGTTTGGACACACACAGTGCAAACAGGCAATCACTGGCAGAGTGTTCCCAGGTAATTTGCAGAAGCTGTTTGTCTCGGTGCAAAGGATAGAACGGGTTCGGTGTCTGAATGAGAGGGAAAGGCAACAGCAAGAAGCCAGGAACAGCTGGTTTCTGACTCAGAGTGGGAGATTGGATTTACTAAATGCAGCACTGCATATACAGAATGTGTTGAAGCTGATTCACTTATCACTGGTATGTGCATGCTGTTTACCAACCACTCAAAGTGTGATTTTGCAGAGTTTACTCAGGTCAGTATGCTGTCTTGCACTTTTTTTTTTCTCCTGTAAATTCTGGGGTTGCTTGTTTGGTTGTTAATGAATCACTCTCATGTGAACCCAGAGCAGCTATCAACCCAACACCTACTCATCCCAGGCACAATAAAAATAACTTATCCCTCTGCATGCAAAAAAGCACTGACTATTGCTGACTGAGGGTCAGGCAGAAAAAGTAGTCAGACTTCCAGATGTTTTTGAAGCCTCATATATCAGTGATAATTACAAAATGAATTCTCGTGAATTGCCAACAAGTACCTTCTGATTATCTATCAATCAAGGACTAAGTAACTTGAGAGCAGGCTGTTAGATGTTCATGATCACCTGTGGAATCCAAGGAAGGACACATTCAACTGAATGTTAAATACAAAACTATGAGTTAAGTTACTATGTTAACATAGTCATAATCAAACTATCTAGCTAGTGTTTAGTCTTAAAATTAACATGCTAAAATTCACTATTTTGTACTAAACAGAAAGTACAGCTGAGCAAACTGCTTGTAGCACTCGATAAAAAGTTAGAAAATCTCCACAGTCATTTGCAAGATTTCATGGCAATCTGTCCAGGATTTGATGGACTGAGATATTCAGTTGGGTGGACCAACCAACTGTTGATCTGACATTGCCATCCCTAGAGCAGCACTGCTAGTGTGGCTAAAAATGCCAGAAATGGTTATCTGGGCTGATACTGCGGCTGCCTCACCAACGAGCTAAAATCTGCAGAAACCAAAAAACATATTAGAACTGTGAATACATGTCCAAGACAGCACAGAAACTGACCGTGTCCTTTGTTCGAAGATGAAATCATCTGATCAGAGCTTCTGTTGTGTGTGAACCGTGGGCTTCCATCCTCCTTCCATGCTGCGTCACCTTAAGGCCCTCTATTCTAATCAGAGGAGAACATGCTTTTTTGAAAGGCGTGTTGAAAAAAAAAAAAAAAAAAAGCTGAAGATTATAAATTGCTTTCTCTTAGTTCTATATAACCTTGCTTTTTTACTTAGACCTTCGATACAGTCAGGGTGAACGCTTTTATAAACAGATTCAGGTTTGGGTGGTGTGTTAAGAAAGGTCACCATCACTGTACAGCTGTCAGCAGCCTAAACCTAAAGCTTTATTCTCAGTGCAGGAAATAAATCAAAGGCGTCCCTGTAGCGGCTCAGTGCTGATCTGTATGTGTATGCATGCCTGTGTGTGTGCAAACTCTTTTAGTGAGTCATTTTGTTTGTCCTGCTTCTTTACAAATGTAAAGAATGTCCTTAAGAGCATCCTTGATGTATAATCCCAAAAGGTCTCCTTTTGATGCACATGATGATCAGGAGGATAATAAAGAAGTATGACATTCACTGCTTGAGCAAAGAGCAGCAACAGATTCAGTGCTGTGAATATAATGCGAGATTTAAGCTTGTACAGTTTTGAGAGAGCTAGTGTTGGTTGGATTGATCTTAGCTGTGCCTTGTCCTTCTTAGTGAAGTCTAGGTGACTGACAACTGGCCATCTTCAAATGTAATCAGAGTATGATGACAGAGTGGGAGATGTCAAAGGCTGAATACTTATTTTTCAATAATACCTGCCACAGCCATCTGTGCAGGCTCTGGCAGTCAGCAGAGGGGGAAATGACTAATCTCCAAGACCCACATTTTTATTAATAGGTCTCATTTTTTGAAATACTGGAATAAAATGACATGCGTTCACGGTCTCTAATCATGGCTTTCCCCAAAAGGTCTGCAGGGGAAGTTAAGAATATCACATTTAACGGAAATTGGATTACCTTTTAGCTTTCATGTCCTTTCCATGCACGGTTCATTTCATCTAACTGTCTCTCTGACGAAATAGCTGGGAAAATAGTTTTTCTTTTAGTCCTTTCAAAGAACAAAACATATCAAAACTAAAAAGTCGAGAGAAAGGAAAGATAAAAGTGGAGTCTCAGAGGAAGCTGAATCACTTTAAATGTACAAAAATTGCCCAATTTTTGAAACAAAGGAACAGGCAGCAATTTTATTAGAGAAAATATTTGGTGTAATGAGATGATGACAGACACTAATTTAAATCGAAAACTAACTTTTGAAATTCACTCAAGGCTTCAACAAATCCAAGATTATGAGATGCCATATGTACACACACAAAAAAAGCTTCTCCAGATTTAAACACATCTGTTTTCTGTTTGCTGTAATTATGTCAGACCTGCTTTATATTGAGAAAACACACATTTGCTGATGGAATGTTTTCTCTACAAAGAAAGTTGCTGTTTCTTTATCAACTGCAGTGGCACGCATCCCTTCAATTAAAAGATTACTGTACGCACAGTACTGTAGATCAGCAGGAAGAAGCTTTGTCCGCTATAGGCAGAATTACAAGAAGAAAAAAAAAAACTAAACTAAAATTAAGTTTAAGGTTTATTATGTAAAAACAAACATGCAATCTCATTTATCCAGATTCCTGCCTTCCTGCTCTCTTCTGTGCTTGTTTACTCAGCTCAGTATTGACTGAAAAAAACGATTTCCAAATCAATTAACTTTGAGAAACACAATGAGGCCTGAGGTGCCGCAACACCAGTGGCACTGGTGATGAGAGGCGGACAGGCAATTTGCCACTTGTGTGGACTTTAATAGTGTAGTCTAATGTTTATAAGGTGGAAATAAAGCTATTTGGATTCCCTGTTAAACCAGGGAGGAGGTTCAACCTTTAGCAGCCATGGTGACATAAAATAATAGTTTGCTGCTTAGTCAATCAAGCTATTTAGAATAAACTGTTTAAAGTGCATCTTCACATGCTACTCATTAATATCAGTCTATATGCAGGAATAAACAGAGCAGTGTTTCAGTGAAGCTGACCTGGCTATACAGATCATGACACTCAATAGTAAAGAGGAGATGGCGTACAAATATAAAAGCAATATTCACAATTCTTCTACATTTCTAATAGATGTCCTCCTTTTGTGTGCAGCCTTCATAATCAAACAGGAGTGTTATACATTCTCATGTGATTCATGTTTCACTCATGTTGCCACTTTCTGTCATTACTGTGACATTCATCATCTGTCTAATTAATACTTCCATACACGTCAGTTAATGCTTGACATTTTCCTCCAAGTGATTGTCTGATCAGCTGTGTTTGGATTTCCCTGCCGTGGTGTTTTAATGTCTGTAGTTTCATTTTGTCTGTAGCTGTTTTTTGCACAGATATGTTTTGTAAATGTTTAGAACTTGTTAGGTGGTGACTCAGTCAGGGGCCAGCAGGAGACAGTTGTTCAAAGCAAAATAACTAAATAAATAAATCGACTTTAGGTTTGGTATGTTTGTCTTCGTTACCATTCCTTCATTTCTTCTAGATCCCACATATGCTAACCACCTGGTTTTATCCTACATCCCTGCTTTACTATTTTTATCCTCATACATCAGTACTCCCACGTTTGCACATGATGCAAACACCTCCATATTCAAACAAGACATGAGCTGTACACATAAACAAAATGCTTCAAAACAGGTTCTTTGGCTCTGATATGGCTCTAATAATAAACCCACTGCACTCTATCTGCAAAGACAGACAAAGTTAGTGACCAGCCTGCTTTTAGTGTAGTAACTATGTGCTAACACATAAGCCCCATCAGCTTTATAAGGTAATAATGTGTCAAGGTTGTTGGGCTGCTCAAAAAAGGATCAGACTGAAATTATTATTACCAGCCAATAACCTATGACAAACATTATCAAATGAGCACATAAATGTTACAGAAAATTGTAAATGAATATTAATGAGCCAGGACATTTAGGGATCATAGACCATTTGAGGGCTTGAAGACCCACACTGCGAACACCGAACCCATTAGATATGTAATGAAATCTCACACAGTGGTCATTTAAGTAATTGTATAAAGAAGCTTAAAATATGAATTTAATGTTCACCATTTGTCTGAAAGGTGTTGTGTAAAACCTCACTATATATTGTATAAGAACAAGCAGGCATCACCACAAACTGTACGACACAGTCACAACTAAAAGCTTACGTATTGCATGGCTATTGCAGTAGGTTGCATTTCATTTTATAGGTATTCAAGTTGTTGCATCCACCCTCTGTATAGTCATGCACTTGCAGCATTTGACTACAGATACACACTCATGCTGAAAGGGTGATGAAATTATATGAGAAAAGTGTCAAGGTTAGAATTTGAAAAAGTGATGAACAAAGAGCTGGGTTATAAAATACAGCATGAGCCACATGGTGACATATGGTATTCGTATGCATACCCACAGCCCTATGAACTCAAACAATGAAGCAAAGCACTTTGGGACCAGTCTTCGGTTTGCCTGTGGCGCCAACATTTGTTAAAATCCCTTTTGCACATCGGGACTATTTCTTGTCATGTCTGAACAGAGAAAAAAACAGTTTCCCATCCCTCCAGCCTCCATCTCTCCACTGTTTTTTCCCACTAATTACAGCTACAGGTGAAAGGACCTGTGTAATTACGGCTCTTGTGTCGAGACAATCTGTACAAATCAATTGACTTGGCTGTTTTTGTCATGACATGCTCACATCTGTTTTACTGTCTCTGTTTTTCACACAAATGTGACACGTAGGCCAATGCATAGACAAACTCTTTGTCTCACAAACACACACACACGTTGATTTGTTGTCAACATTGTAAAACCACACACACACACATCAGTGAAGAGTGGTAAGGAATATAAGGAAGCTGCATTGGGCGGGGTAGAATGGCAGGTCATTAACTGAACCAATGAAACATGCATCCAGGCTCTGCTGCTGTGACCTGCCTTGGCAGAGGAGCAGACAGTGTTATCACATACTCCATCGCTCAGCCTCACCAGGATCATCTGGGGACTGCATGCATGCGAATATGAGTGTGTTTGTATGAGGTTGCGTGTGGGTATTTGTTTGTATGCCTTAAGCTTGGCCTTAAGGCATACACAACACACACACATGCATTTACCTCGGTTGGTGACTGTGGAGAGGAGAGGGCAGGGTTTTAGTGTTAGTCTTGACCTTGGTAGTTCTCAGTTGAGTTTCATTATGAACAGGGATTCAGTGTTCATACAGTGTGATGCCTCTCTAACTTCTGTTATGACCTTCGTGCTTGTGAATACTGCAGATGAAAAGCATTACAGCGGAGAAATTTTGCACAGTGTATAATTATAGATGAAAAAGGCTTTAGCTTTGTTCTAAGGCCTTTCCTAAGAAAGAAAATACCCTCTCAGTTTGACTAAGTGATATCCTTAAATATCCTTAAATAAAGGGACATTTTGGATCTTCATTGGACATGACCTCGGTTTTTCACTTGATATATAAAATTGCTCAAGGATAAATTAGTTTGTATTATAAAGTTAAAAAAACATGAGTGAAAGCGGTTTTTCAGACCAGCTGCTGATTTGCATTTTGACTTTTTCTCTAGAGCAGGGAAGTACTGGCACATCAGAATCAGAGCTATTTTAAGCTTTACTTAGCAAAGTTTCAACCCGGCGTAGATCTTTCTCTGGCAAAATGTTAGGATAGACACATCACTAATTAACACTTAAAGCTTCGACTCCAGTGTGCAGGTACTTGTCTACTGTATTTGTGTTCAAGAGCAACTCCCGTTTTGTTTTTATGTATGTGTGCACATCTTTTGCCTTCAGCTGTTGCTGTCCATGGTGCTGAACCTTACCTTACTGTACTGGTGGAGCATCAGGACTGGTGGGACTTCTTTCTCAGATCTTTTATATATTCTATGCCAACTCATTATGCACATAATTATTCTAATCTTATTTACTTTATAATTAGGATAGGGCATCCTGTCCTATCATTGCAAAGGACATAGTTATAGGATAGTTTATAAACAGCATGTCAGCATTAAACAACATAACTATATTACAGTAAACCACACCTATTTTGTTTTTATTTGAATGAGGTTGTGAGCTTCATTAATATTTATTAAAGGCTGAATGTATGATGAAGGACAAAGAACCAGAGAGATGGAGAGTAAGTAGGTATGAAGCAAAGAGAAAGAAAGAAACAAAGTGAGAAAAACAAAAACAAAGCAGAGAAGAAGCCACACAGATGAATGGAGAAAGGCTGTTAAACTCTCATTTCTCTCTGCTCTCTCCATGACTAAGCACAGCTTTGAAGACAATGGTGCTGATCTCACATTCGAAATAAAATCATCTCTCCATTGCTTGAAAAGACTTTGAAAAGAATGAGAATTTGGTTTTAGTTATAAAGATGGAAAATTGGTATTCTTGAGTTACAAGGAGGGGTGTAAAGCTGCACAGCGAGGGTTCAATTCGGGATAAGTTGTTTTCATAACTGTTTTCAGCTCACATTTGAAAGAACAGAGCATTCAATTTATCAAGTAATGACCTTTTCTAAACACAAAACGATTGGATGCTGATTCGGGCGGTTACGTTTTCGCTACACCTTATCACACTAGAAAATACTACCACAAACAAAGTGGTGGGATAAAACAGATTGCTTTTTCACTCCCTTGCATTAACATTGCTCAAAATGACCACATAGAAGATGAAAATAAACCTTAATTTCAGCCAATTTGGTGGATAGCAAAAGATGATAAGCAATATTAAAGGTATATATGATTTTTAAACCTTTCAGTTCATCTGTGGCCTCTTAAAAATGTTACCTGCTGACTATAAATTTGTATTTATTTGCTTAATATACTCAGTAATACAAACATTTAAGATAAGTATGGGAAAAGAAAATTGCAAGGTGGATTATGAAACTATAATCCACACCTGCATCTGACTCAAAGAGATGAAAAAAAAAAATAAAGCTCACTGCATCAAATTGTTTCTGATTGGAAACGCAATCATCAGTTACTTCATAATTGCATTTTCGTGCTGTTCCGATCACAATAGAATAATCTCTATCAGTGTGTGCATACATTAAGGCTAAATTACCATTAGAGCAGAGGCTCATCACCAGGTAAAGTGTTAATTACAGGAGAATGAAAGAAATGCTCCCAGGAGCCCCTCCTGAATGGAATTTCATGGATCGAATTAGTGAGTTAGATAAGGGATTCATTTTCTCTCTCTCATACACACACACACATAAGCAGAGACACACTTACGCACACACTTAGATACAGTCTGTGTCCATATGTCTCCGTTCGCTCGTGACCATGTGTGTGCCCTTGCGATCACAGCTGTGAAGCTGAAGCTTCTGTTTCACCCCAGTCGACCGTGTGCTTTCAGGCCACTCTGTGCTCCCTTTCAATTTCAGTCCACCCCGCGGTGGATACAAGCCATTTTGGAAACTACTGAGGGTATCGAACTTTTCTGCATGGCTACCGAGGAAGAAAAATCAGCACATCAGGAAAAGCTCTCTGAGGCTTCCAGACAGGCTGAGACAAGGACTGGTCAATTTACACCTCGAGACGGTGTTTCGCTCTTGTGTGGGGTGGTTGTCTCTGCAGTGTGACGGTGTACTGCAGCTAAACTGCTCTATTAAGAACAACATGGATGAGTTATTTCCATTTTATATTAATGACAGTGACTATTGGTTGTGAAAAGATGGCAACAAATGAGTTGACTGTAATACATCATAGCTGATGATCTCCTTGGCAACTTTATGTGAATTTACCAAGGTTTGTCCTGTATCTGTTGTAGCTCTTAGCATACCAGCGGCATAGCTCTGGGGATGCAATGTGTCACTCGATCCAGCTCTTTGGTCCAGACCTAAATATCTCAACAACTACTAGATGGATTGCCATGAAATTCTGTACTGACATTTGTGGGCCCCAAAGGAGGTTGGTGGTGCCTTGGCTTTTCCTCCAGGGCTACCAGCAGGTCAGAGTTTTTATCCGTCTTGTCAAATAGCTCAATATCTAGCAGATGGATTGGCACCACATTTTTAACAAACAATCCTGGTCCCTAGAGGATGTATCCCAATAACTTTGGTGATACCCCAACTTTTCATTTGCCTTCATCATCACGTCATGATTTATGATGAAATACCTGCAAATCTAATGACAGTCTCATCATCCCAAGCTGTTCTTTGTGTTTAATGCTAATTAGCAAATGCTGCTGGTATTACAATTGAACATAACAAAGGACTGCATCAGTTTTAGCTTGGTGCACCTATTGACTTGGCAACTAAGTATATATATTTTTAACATTTATACTTTGCTATCGCCCATGCAAAAGGTTAAAGTTATTTTTCTGTATTTCTTTGTCACCCAGACACTATCTGTAATAAAGTTCACTCAGCACTGGCTGTTTGCACAGTCTGAATCACTTTTCCATTTTAATCAGGTCTGCTGCTGAAACTATTACCACAGATTTGCTCTTTCATCACTGTTTGCTTCTCTTTCTTCCTCAAGCCACTATTCCCTGTCGGCTCCTATCTGGCACTGTAGATCACCTATTTCTACCCCCAGCTGCTTCATGATTACATTCTTACTCAGAAACCTCCCACTCCCCTGCATCCCAACCATACACATACATCTCCCTTTTCCCGTGCCGATCTTAAGATTTTGATTTGGGTTTGGCCAGGGCATGTTTGCTCTCTTCCTTGTACTCGGCAGCCAATACAGAACAGGAGCAGGATGGTTGATTATTGTTTGCGAGATGTGTGTATGTGTGAAAAGAAAGAAGCAGAGGTAGGGATGCAGAGATTGCCAGGATTTATTTCATAGACAGTACCTCCTGATGGGATGTGTGGTGTTCAGCATTTCTGTGTCTGGCAGGAGGGTTCATGATCCCACTGTGCTGCTCAAGACTGAAGGAGGTGAAACACTCATTCATCCATTCAACACTTGTTGAATTGTTCCCCATCTTGCCAGCACCCCTACTGCAGCATCAGACTGAGTACACAGGCTATGATTTTTTTTGGGGGGGGGGGGTTAGATATCACTGACATTTCAAGGTCTCAAGACATTTTTGACTGACATGAAAAACCCATTTATGTATGTTTTTTCTGGGAAAGAGAGCTCAGAGTGTCGGCTGAAGCATGTCAGATTTCAGAAAGGGCTACCAGGAACGGCGAAAGGCTCCTGAGGTTATAATTAAGGATGCACCGATACCGATACCAGCATCGGGTATCTGGCCGATACCCTGTTCCTGTACTCGTACTCGTATTCATAAAAGTGTCCCGATACCACAGCACCCGATACCACTTTACGG
>JBBMJY010000011.1:12583935-12608398 GCA_037833715.1 Toxotes lorentzi
CGGTATCGGCAAGTACTGAAATGTAAGTACTTGTACTTGTACTTGTATTGAAAAAATGTGGTATCGGTGCATCCTTAGTTATAATGTATAACTAACTATTTAGAAATGCTACAAAAGTCTTCACAAAAAGCTTGTTGTGTTTATGTGCAGAGTTGTAATGCTGTAAGGGAAAAACTGGGATGAGAAGCTGAATAAAACAATAATAAAAGGAAAAATAGTGTTGAAAAGACGAGTGCCAGTGAAGCCAAGGGTACCATTCAGATATGTGCTCATGCCACTTTGCCAACTTAAACGTGCCAAGAAAGTGGTGAGTTTCTCTGTTTTTGTGCTCATTTGTTCAGGGAAGCAACATCTCCAGCCAAATTGAAATTTGACACCTCTCCAACTCCCTTCAAAAAAATTACAGTTACTGCCGTGTCTTGTAGTTTTTTTTGATTTCCACAATCATTCAAATAATCTCTGAAACGATGCACTGCATCAGACCACTGAGCACAGGCAACCACACAAACCCATTTTCCTCCTCTTTACTTCCCAAACAATGACCTTTGTATGGACCCTGCCAACTCCAGAACCAATCAGGCAAAGAGTGGTCCGGTGGGGCCGCTGTCCGTTTCTGTGTGTCTGCCAGAGTGCTGTTGCCCTTTTCGCCTACAAATGCTCTTCCATTTGAAGCAACTGATTGCTGTAGCCATGCCCAGGGGTCCTGTGGAAGAGACATTCAAAGCCATGCCCTTCTGCTCATTTTACAGCCCACAGACCGTGGCACCATCGGTTGGACTCCTGCGCCAACTGGAATTGGACACCGCAGTCCCCATTAATCAAACCTCACCACCTCTTTTGACCAGGAAATGAGAACCAAAGCAGAGCCAGCATGAGCCCCCAAATTACACAACACGCTTTCTGATTGTTTATCAGCTATGGCAGGAAGAAGCAGTAAGCATTTTGGAATACCACCCTAAATCTGGCTGAGCTAAGCTTGTTTAGACAATCACTTCATATAAAGCAACTTCTTCTTCTATTTTTACTATTTGTCATGAGCTTTGTGCTTATCTCACCAAGATGGTAGAAGAGGGAGTGAGCAGAGAGATAAAGGTGTAGGGACATTGCTTCAAGCAGTGGAAAACCAAGAGCAAAAATCATACTGTAACATGAAAAGTGCATAATTACTGTGACTACTGTGAAAAAAGCATAATGGGTTTCCATCCTTGTGGTTATCTCACATGTAGATGGATGCCAAGATTTACTGAGAGGAAAGCCAACATTTCTGCGATTGTGGATGCACAGAAAGAAAAAAAAAGAACAGAAAGATTTAACAACTGTTTTCTGTGGGATCTCTGTGGTAAAGATTTAGATTTAAATATAATCTGGAATCGCTTGTTACCCCTTGTGGTAAGGGGCGCAATGTCCTGAAGAGAGAAAGACACAGACAGAGGAAGATAAAACGAGGAAGAGCAAATGCAAGGCAGAGAGAAAATCTGACAGTGCTGGAAAAGGAGGAAAAAAAAGAGTGAAAAAGTAAGTTGAAAGAGAAAGATAACACTCAATAGAATATTCATGAACGTTGCCTCATATTCATTCATGCTCTGCTGCTGGTGATGATGGGACCTTGACACCAGAGCCCCTGCCTTCTGATAAGCGAGCGTTCCCGTGCTCCCACCCACCCCATAGTTCTCCCCATGGCCCCACTGCTCTACGCTAATCCTCAACCTCCGCTTGGATCCCCAGCCATAGGGACCCAAAACAACCAGAAGCCTCTGAGGCTCCTGAGCTGTAGTACTTACTGTGTGTAATATGATCAGGCTGGAGCAGAGCCCTCCACCACTGAGGACAGCTTGCTGTGGAGATAATTTTGACTGAAGGGAAGTCACATTTCTCACTGTTACATGACTGGTTGGATGCGGGTGTGCATGCAAAGGGAGGTGGATGAAACACATATGAACCAGTAGAAACCATGACCAAAGCATGTCAATAAAAGACAGGAGCATTCACAGTAATGGCAGGGATTTTTTTTTTTTTTTTACATGAGTATTTGTTTTGTTGTATTTATTCTGCTTTCCGAGCAGGAAATGACTTGTGGGTGTGTTTGTGTGTATCTGTGTGATTTTGAAGATTCTTAATTCTCAAAACCACACCAATCTAATGCGCCTTTACCTTGACTTTTTCCTGTCTCTGCTTTTCTTAACCTCTCGCACTGTCAAATTCCCTGATCAGCATCATATGAAAACAGAAGCTGGAGTCAATTTTCCATGAAAATGTCTCCAGCAATTTCCCAGAGCAGGACTCATTCTCCATGGCTCAACTGTGAATGAAACCCTTATTCAGACTCTAAAAGGTTACAGTGGTCTTGGCTATCAAAAATTACGGCAACTCTTGAAATGCACTGGAGGCAACAATGTTTGCGGATGAAAATCAGCACTGCATTCTTTGAATTTACTTCTGTTATACTGGTGTCACCAGTCACATTTTATTGATGGTGCTTTGGTGAAGGAGGTATAGACTGTGTAACAGAGATGCTGCACTATGCAATACATACAGTAAACCGTAAAACGTCATATATGCACATAGGTTCAAAGATATTACACAGCATACAAACAAATTGCCAACACCAGGCTTATTTTAGAAGAGCATTCCGTCAGTAACAGTTTTCTGCAAGCGGTAGCAAAAAAAATCCATACTGACATAAGCAAAGCAGCATACTGAAGATCTATGAAATAACTTTTTTGGGGGAGCTGAAGTGGGGACCAGCCTCGCCCCAGCGTTGCCTAGAAAGAAAGAAAATCCGTCAGTTAGGCAGCTTGATTACTCTAGTGTTCTGTTTCTGTGGTGTCCTCATTTCAGCCCTTCAGTATCCCTGGGAACTAATATTGGACATGATTTACACTACGTCCAATGTCAACATTCAGTGGTAAAACAGGAAGAGGCGAAAGAAAAGGTGCGGAGGTCAGGGTGGTGGGTGGTAGCGTAGCTCATCAGAGAGTCATGCAAGTAACTGACAGATCTGGAATTACTGTTTGCCATTTTCGTGAACCACAATCTTTCCCTAACCTTAACCAGGTGATTTAGTCGCCTAAAGCCTTATCACACATTAATCACTGTGTATTTGCTATAACCATAATATACCCCGGTTTCCATGTGTAGCTACTATGAAAAGGAAGAATTGTAAAACCACTGGCAGTGAACATGAAAATGGTTGGCACTGACAGTAATCAAGGTTTTTACAAAAACAATCATTACTCGTCTTATTTTGATCTCTGTTTTTTGACAAGTGCTTTCATATTATTTAACTGAATGTCAGGGTTAGGGTTGTGTATCTGCTGCTGTTACTCAGCCACAACCCTGGTTTCATCTTGCATCCAGAGGCAAAGAACTTTTTCAGTCAGGAGACCCATTTTTTACCAAAACCTACTACCTTACCTTTATAACTGAACCCCATACAACGTTGCAGGGTGCCCAGTATGAAAGAAGCCTAAATAGACACTAATCACATCATTGACATCTGCCTCTAGTTGAATCCTTTTTGTGACACAAAATCCTGTTCAGCATCACTCACTTTCATTCCCATTTTAAGGGCTGTCTGACTCCTGCATTCACTCTTATTCGGTTCCCCTGTGCTTTCTCTGCTGCCGGCACCATTCATGCTGCTTTATGTACATGTGTAACCATGGCGACTGGCAAATAGAGCTGGATAGCATCATTCAACTTTTGTGGTTGACATGTTATTTGCAAAATGTGCAGGCTCTGAATAGATGCCATGCAATAAATGTAGTATAATAATGATATCTGGTCACAACTGGGGGAAAAAGGCATCATTACACAAATTCTACCGTCTACCTGATCTGTCCTTACTGTATGTTCTAACAGATTGTTATGAATTTTGAGGAAAAATTCAGACTCCAAAACTACCTTCAGTTTGCTGGAATTTGCATGTATCCAAAGTTATGACAAGCAAATAGATTAATGAATTTTGCTTTGAGCTGAGAATTTCATGTTGAAAGACATCCACATGCCCAGAACCATCCCAGTGACTCAAACCACATCTCCAGCCCTTACATATGTTTGAATCATAAGCAGAGGGAATAGTTTATGTTTGTGGAAATGATTAAAGCATGCAGACTTTTCATTTAACTGCCTGATGAGGAGCTACCTGCAGCGTGCTGTCTGCTCTTTCATGTACCGGTTCTGTGCAGGTACAGCTTATTCCTCCTATTACGCCCAAGACTCTGCAGCCGTGCAACACTCTGTCAGGCTGTACAGAGCACAGTAATGCTTTGAGCTTAATGACAATACTAACAAGCTGATATTTAGCAGGTATGTTTGCATGTTCACCATCTTAGCTCAGCATATCAGCATAACAGTAGCTAATTAGTTTTGCAGGTATTTGGGCATGAACCATTGTTTATCCCCTGGGGACCATGGATGTCTGCACAGAAAGTCACAGCAATGCATTATTGTTCTTTGCTGCTAGCACATATACTGTATTGTTGAGGTGGTGAAAGGGGGTGGAGGTGGGTCACGAATCGCCACCGTGCTGAAACAACAGCCGAATGACAGCAGGGAAAGAGAGCACTTTCAAAGTTTGAGAGCTTAAGAGTGAATTGCATGTCAGGTGGTGGTTGGATGACGACAGGAAGGAGCTGGTGGAGCTTAGACATAGCATGAAACCGTGCTTGTGCCTTGGAAGGTATGCACAGGGAGATAGTCTTCCTGACTGAACTTTCGCTAAGCTTCATATATCACACACACTCCAATAGCAGGCATTATCTCACACATGGCCAGTTAGTGCATCTACTCTACTGTAGTGCATTGCAAAATTTAATCCTCAGTTCCAGTGTGCTGTATCAATAGCAGTCTGAAAGAATAATAATAATAATTGCAGGCTTTATGTCCAGTTGACATATTGCTGATTGCAAAGGGCTCAGTTGAGATTACAGCCTGTGGCACAGATGTAATTGATTTGCTGTGCACCTGCGACCAACATCCACCACCACCAAGTCCAAGCCTGTGAGCGGGTTTATTAATTTATCAAACTCAGACATCTGAAAGGGCTTCCCAGGCTGAAACTTCCCTGTGCTGTGTCACCTTTTACAACCACCTCACGTGACTCCTCTGCGTTGACATGCATCTCAGACGTTGAGGTTTCCTCCCTCATTTAAAGAGAATGTCTGACAGGAGCCCTGCCTGCCCTCATCATCTGTCTCCCTCAATGAAGTTCATGTGATCGCAGGCAAAACGGCCCATTGCTGTTGAGACTGATTAAAGCGGCATCAAAGTCTCAGCCTTTGGCTTTGAATACTTCACATGTCAGCTTATATGTAAGTTGTATTGAGGAATATCTCTAGCCTAAACAGCCTTCCTCAATCTAAGATGGATTCTTACCAACAACATCCTCTTTTGGAAATATAATCTCTCTGAGAACAACCCAATTAATTTCTCCTTTAAACAGTAGAAAGTTTCTAGCTGGTTTTTATTCTAGTCTTAGTTAGTTAAGTCTAGTCATTAGCTGGATTGAGTGGTTTGAAAAAAAAAAATCTTCTTTTGATAGTTTCTGTGTGATTTCTACAACAGCAGGGGCAGTAATTAAATGAAAAAAACAGACAGAAGGGAAATAAACTGAGACTTAAACGGACAAAATGATCTTCAAAGTGCCCAAACAAGTAGAAGAAATAAAGCCAAGGAAGTGACTCCCAGGTCTCTGGACACTAATTTTGTTTGTTGAAAAGTACGCCATAATAACTTGCATTCCTACATGAAATTTATGCACATAATTCCATATTTCTGTTTACAGAAATATGTTGTGGAAAGTCATTCACCCAGACTGAATGCTTGTCAACAGGGCAACAAAACAACAACATCAAAAATATTCCTTCTCTCCCCCGCAGCCTTAGAAATAATCCACCATCAAAACTTTTCCTCTGGGATATCAAAGTCTGATGCTGCCTGAGATCATCAAGTACTGAATACACACTGGAGCTGTGTGTGAACTGTTGCAACTGTAGCAAAAACAAAAAATTCTCTAGAACTGCATTTTAATCCTTCCTTATGTGTTACTGAAGCCATTTCATATAATGCAGTGTTAAATCCGACATCCCTATCATCGGGGAGTGAGCCACAAGCCCAGGTCCATTTTCCATGTACCACGCTCACACAGCGACAATATCCCATTGCATATATTTTTGCTCTCTGCCACCAAAGCAGCATTATCTCTCCGCTGACCCACAGGCTGACCTGCTATGTTAACGGGTTATGCTGAAAAGTGCTGAGTGGCCTTTTCCCACAAATGGGATTTCCTTATCTCCAGTCTGTGAGTATTCTGTCATCAGCAATAGATGACTTTCTCTATTTTGCTCTGTAATTCATTTCCTGGCTTTCTCTATGCTTCACACTCTTCCGTTCTGACAGGTGAGATAGATAAAATCGTGCGAGCCCATTGTTTGCTGATGGCTGTTGAGGATCTGAACTTCGGGAGGGGATAGATAATGTGAATGCAACACGCTCCGGTTGATGTCTTAAAAAGCTAAGTTGGAAACAGAAAAGAGGATTATAGATAAAATCCAAATTTGATTTTGTAATTAAAAATTGATACACACATTCAATTATTTATGATGCAAATGCGGGAGATAATTTTAAAATTTGTAAAAAGCCTCTGCAGTGCTATCAGCTCAACTGATTTATACTTGTATGCTAATCCGCTGTGTTTATAATCTAACATTTGCATTCTGCAGAAATAACACTTATAAAGTACCACACACACACACATATACACACAATTACTGGCGTCAGTGAGGTGGCCTCTTGGTGAAGCCTTTGGGCCCTTTGCCAGCAGAGTGCCACCTCATTATCTCCAGTTACACAAATGTTGTACAACTGGTGAGAAACATCCAATATATTTCAACAGCTGTGACTGAAAGGTGAAGTCAGGACATACTCTGCACAAACACCAGCAGTCAGCACAGAATGGCAGAATGGATGACAGTGCAAGCTGTGGTAAATGTTCAGCGTTCTTTCTCAGAACTCAGCATTTTCTGACAACTTGGACATTTACAATCCATCTGTTTTGGGAAATATCCGTCTGACAAACAGTGAGGAGAAGGCTGCTGATATGAGATTTTGATTTATTTGAAAAGAGCGACAGGGAAACCTTGGGAACAAAGCATGTTTCTATGTTTTTGAGTTCTAGGCAGACAAGAGAAAAAAAAAGTCAACATGGATGAACACAGCGCTTTGATAGTCTGGTTAATTCTCTTCTGCTGCTCACTCACGTTCTCGGCAGTATTGTAGCTCATCATGTTGACTCTCCTCTTGCTACCCAGGTAGCAGCAGACAAGAGCCCTCTTTGCTAAAGGTGCAGGTCAAGGTCATTAGTTAGTCATTAAAAACTCCTCCTCGCACATTTTTCAACTCTTTAATGATGCGTGCCTACACCTGACAACAGACAGAGACAGAAGAGTGAAAAATCACCCGTCTCTCTTTCTGACCTCCTCCGAAGCTCTCGCTCTTTTAACTCCCCATCTCCACCCATCCATTAACGCCACCCCTGTCCTCTCCTGCTTTGTAATGTTGACGAGGTGCAATATCTTTGCTCTCCTCCTTGACATTGATTCCAGTGATTTAAATCCCCCAAGTCGTGACACAAATTACCTGTAATTTACAGCCACCCCTCCATTTCACTCATAATATGCTCCAGTGAGAATTCAATGTTCCTTCTGTCTCTCCCCCCACCCCTCTGGTCCTTACTCTTTGTTCTCCTTTTCTCTCTCATTCTCCTTGCACTTGTACCTTTACTGCATTACGATTTATGGCCCTGGCTGTTCCCTGTATCAAAAAGAAAGCCTATGCAAGCACAGAGTGAACTCTGACGAAGTCTAACACCCTTCTTTTGAATGGGTGCTGGGATGTAAAACTGAAAATGAAGTGTCAGCTCTGCCACTTAAATAGACAAAGGCTGGATCCATCAATACTCAGCAAAAGATAATGTTGGCATACATCACAAGAAAGGCCTATTTTACTGTAATAGCCAAGGTATTTGTTCGCTCTCTGGTTTGAAACACTTCCTAAATTGATCGGCTTCTCCTCAAAGGTGCCTCAACACGAGAGAAAATGTTTTAACTTGGCACTTTCTGAAGGATACTGTCAACTTTTGGGGAGAGGGGGTTTTATCCTTCTTCTGTCATCTGCTGAAAAGTTAAAAGCAATTTGCTGATTGATTCAACTTGTGACAGCATAAATCTGGACTATTGTTTCCCCCTGAGGAGAAAATTTAAGAGTGCATCAAAAAGCATCATCTCAGAGGCATTTTATCTGAAACTTTGGGCTCACTTGGAAGGGGAAAAAAGGGGGTTGGATTGTGTCACAAACCAGTGAGTGGAAAATGTCCCTTGTCACTGAAGTGTCTGCAGGTAGAAGCCTTGCAGATGTGGCACTTCAAGAATGGAGGTTCCAATCACCTCTGAAATGGAATTATGGAGTACTTCACAGCTCAGTGGCATTTGAATGCTTTTGGCAGTATGCCATGAAGCGGAGGAGGCTTAGACTGCTAGAAAATGATACAGACACCCGGACTATAGACACAAAGAAACTGAGGCATGCACATTAAGTATTTTTGGTGCCTCTCTAACCCTTTCTTCTCTGTTTGTTGTTACCATAACAAACAATCTGTCTCTCTTCCTTTTGTCTGTTCTATTTTTCTCTCTTTTGCCAAACTGCAGTATTTCGATCCTGGATTGTGATCAAGACCTAATGAAGTTCAAAGTTATGGTGCTGAGGGAGATGATATCTGGGGAAGAAGTGAGTAGTGGAACTTCTGTGATGGAGAATATATACTGTAGATTTGTAAGTTTAAGTGACCACCATCATTTCCTTGTCAGAAAATGTTCCAGAGAGTGAATCATCAAAATGTCTTCAATGTTTCTTTTGACCGATGAAAATGCTATAAAAAAATTCTCAAGGCTCTGGCAATTCTCTGACCTTCAAGTACTGATTAAAAGAAAATATGTTAGAGTTAAAAAAATATATATACTACACTGCAGAGATGGAGACACAGCAGTGGTCAAAGCATGACCAAAGATGAGCAGAAGAAAAGAGAAATAGCTCAGTTAAAGAAACTATTGGTGTTACAGAATGGCTAAAATACAGTGAATCTAACTGACCCGTTTAAATGATAATGAATTTGGGGAATGAGGTCAAGTCTGGCTCACAAAAACAGTCCAAAATTGTGTGCAGATGGATATTTATGAGTAAACAATGACATCTGTGGCCTTGATAACAACCTTACAGAGGTTGAAACCCTCTTCACCAATCAGTGAATAACCATGACCTGGATGACCTGGATCTTCACAGACAATAAACAAAACACTTGACATTTCTATTTTCATTTTGTGTTGACCTGCAAAATCCTGCAACATAACAAAGAAAAATTCCAAATAGCCTACATTATGTCTGGATTCAGTCAATGTGGGCCTTGTTTAAGACAACACCTTGTGTTGGGGTTACTCCAGCTCAGACCACACCCGTCTTCAAACCCGGCCTTCATTTTGATCTCAAATACACACCTGTACAGTTTCATGACAAAATCTACACAAAGACAGGCTGTCAGACACAGACGAGACAGACACCTGCCAAAGTACTCTGTGGTAGTTATTGCTTCAGTAGGTGTCTCCAGGACCATGTTTTTCCATGATGAAACACACATACACACAGACTCACAAGGTGAAAGTTATCACGCCTGTCACAGCTGATAACTACAGAAATTACAGACTTTTCTCATTAAAGTTTCATCTGGATGATATCTTTTGATATATCGCTTTTATTTTACATGATTTCATTATTCATCTCAAAAGCTGGTTGTTTATTGACCTGCAGATATTGTTTTTGGTTTATTAAAGTTGATTTGATGTATAGTTCTCTGTAGTTAGACATATTAAAGTGATGAAACCTCACAGGTCAATAGCTGGCAGGCCTGCACTTTCATTGCACTTAAAGTATGGCAGCAATACTACAGATCAGGATTTCACCTTTTACGTTTGACAATTCCAATAGCTTTCTGCCTGAATAGTGGTTGATTGAATTGCTGATGTGTTTTGTGTGTGTGCGGGCTCTGAGTGAAAAAGGGAATGACAGATACTGTTTTCACCTTGTGAGTCTGTGTGTGTCGTCACAGCAAAACATGGTCCAGGAGACACCCGCTGTAGCAAGAACTACTACAGAGGGAGTTTATACGTCTGTCTTTCTTTGGATAGACCTTGTCACCGCAATCAACTACTGAGTACTCATGGGTCAGAACGTCAACATGTTGACGGTGTCACGGCTACTGTGATCCCATCACAAGATGGTCTCTAGTTGCTATTATGAGTCTTGGGTTTCTTCACACACACAAACACAACTTTAATCTCTATCGAACATTTTGTCCCTGCCTGATATTGTTATGTTTTACAACTGGCAATCAGGCTCTGTGGACAGCCAGAGCCGGATTCAGCACTAAAGGGATTGAAGTGACCGTCCTGTTTAGGTTTTTTAGTATTCTGCTGTTGTGGTAAAAGGTAAAAGCTCAGTGTCAGTGTAATTTTTTACTTGTACCTGTCGATATGTATTTCATAATGAGCCATAGCACTTTATCCTTAATCCATTTGTAAAATCGTTCCATTGTAAATCATAATGTTTTACTCATATCTCTAGACCTATGGTAGAAGCCAGTGTTGAACTAGCCTTGTGCCCTGGCTTTACTTTTTGCTTATAGCTAAGTGTCGAATTCCATCCCCATTTCAGTCTAGGAGTGATGGAAAAAACCAGCAAGTCTCCTCAGAGCTGACTCATCTGACCCTTGCACCAACCACAGGCTCCGCACTGCTCTCCACTTTGCTCCCAACTCACTCCAACTGAGATTTTAATTACTCAGTGTCATGGATTCTCTCAGGAAAGGCATATGGTGACCCGTCAGGAGGACTTAATGAATGGTGAGCAGGTGCATGAGGTATGAGTAGGTTTGGGGTTGTGGGGGTGTCATCCATGCTGATCAGCTGAAACTTCACCTTCCAGCTGCCGTGGATGCAAAGGACAGTGGTGAAGGTCCATAGAGATGCACTGTGCAGATGTAAGAGATTCATGAAGCATGCAGGAAACAAACTCTATTTAACAGCAATAGTATTCCGGATGTCATTTTTAGTTAACATATTAACAAATGTAGTCTTTAATAATGCATGATGTGTGATTCGGGTTAACCCATGTTAAAGGCAGGATATTAGTGGGTGTGATTCTACACTTTTTAAAGTAGTTCAGTAAAAAGTGCAATGGCACAGTCTGACCAGCTAAAAGGCCCGAGCTTTCACATTATGCAAAGTAGGCAGATATACTGTAATATCTACTCTGAGGAAGCACAAAATGTCGAGCTGGGCTTTCGGTTGTCAGGATGGTAAATGCCTCTGCCAGACTATAGCATTCCATTATATTTGTCATATCTGTTCATGATGTCAAATCCCGAAAGTTAAAGGGCCCCTGGCATTACCCAAGATGCAGCTGACTTCATTTTCTTCTCAGAAACACAAATGGGACATTTCTTCTCCAGAGAAGCAAAAAAAAAAAAGAAAAAGAAAAGACACAGCAGGGCCCTGTGTGGAGAATATAAAGTACCTGAATGTGAGATAGCATTTCACTCAAGACTATGCTGTCAGCAGTAGATGTCCAACACTCAAAATCATTTCAATGTTCAGTAAAATTAGTGATAAAATAGTAACAGGTCTGTCAAATGAATCTGAACCTAATGCAAGCCATGCCACTAAGTGTCTGTATTTGTATTCACATTTTCTCACTATTCTGCAATCGACTGCCTTTTTTCCACTGTTTTCTGTGGATTCTTGATCATATACAAATATATTTTTGCCCTGCTAATGGTGCGGCTCTCTGGAATGTCGGCCTGTGGGTTGGTTGATCCACCACTGGTTGAAATATCTTAAAACTATTGGATGCATTACTATGACATATTGTACAGATATTGATGACCATCAGACAATGTACCCTAATGACTTTGGTGATCTTTTCTTTTCTTTAATGCCACCATAAGGTTTATATTTGTGACTGGATTGTGGCATAAATTACATTTATGTACGAATAAACTCCCACAGCAAATCCATTGTCTCTCAGCATTGTTCCGTATCAGTGTACTAAGTATATAATCATATAACTTTGGTGACCCATTAATTATATTTCACTATTTTGATTTATGACCAAATACCTGGAAAACTAACAATACTCTTTTGATCCTCAACTGTGCTTTGTGCTCAGTGCCAGTTAGCAAATGCTTAAATAATGATGAACATTGCAAACATACCTACAGCAGCAGAAAAGTGGTACTCTACGCATTCTGCCTTGACTTAGGTGGCATGCTTTCATGTTACAGTATGTGTGGTTTCTTGGTCAGGGACATACAGTACAAAAAGCACCATATACTTCATGCTCACAATTAACTTGTTTCCTTATAAAACCTCCAAATTCGTGGTGGTAACTCATGGGCTCAGGAGGCTTGTATTCTGTTATGTCCAGACTGCAGAACAAGGTATTTCATATCAAAAGAACATTTATTTGCTTTTGTTGGAATGTTCCGTGCTCAATGCAATTATGTATGCATAATTACTTCCTGCAACATGATGGATTTCACAGCTCGCATTTTACAGTGTGTGGGCTAATGCAATCTGACAGGAACAATTCCTCTTCATTAGACTGTTCCAACATTCTCAGTGACACAAGATGCTCAGGTTCACACGATAGCAGAAAACACACGAACCAGCACCACTGCAAGTTGCACTCGTCCCCCATCTGCAGTCTTCATTAACAACGAACAAGACATTCCAGTATAGAAACACCTTCTTCTATCCTGCCAACAGTACCCTCCAAAACAGAGGACTCCAGACTTTCATCATAGGGACAGATGTTGACAGGCAGCTTCTTTAATCCAAGCACAGTGAAGCATATTTGCCAAAATGTTTCAGCAGCGTTACATGTTGGCAACTGTGACAGCAGACCTTACTGTCATAGTGGATGCATATGCAAACCCGCAGCAGTTGAAGCGCTGCTCTCTGAAGATAAGTGATAGTCTCAGTCCCTTTACAGAGCAAAAAAAAAAAGGGTCTCTTGGATGTGATGTGCACAGGGTGTGTTGGTCTCTGTTGGTGTAACATGACAATTGACAAAACGGGAATCCAAACTGGAATTGAAGAGCTTTATAGATGATATGTGGGTGTGTACCACTACCAACGACATCCATGGTGTGTATATTCATGCTTGTTTGCAACTGAATAGGTGAGTTTAAGGTAACATAGTTAGTTACATTAAAGCTCTACATTAAAGATGGTTTAGTGTATGCATTGTGAAGTATATACATACCCTTTTTCGTAGCTCATCCTTGTGCTATGGCGGCCTGTTGGTGGGTTGGTAATTGAGGGATGTGGGGGTTAGAGACAAGGCCCCTTTGGAAATCCCCAGCAGATCGGCCATTATCCCGCGCTGAGGATTGGATAGCTGCTCCACTGCTGACATTTCCATTTATATCTGTCACGTTTGGATCCAGAGAAACACAAAGAACGAGACAGAGAGAAAGGAAGGCGGAGACAGTTGTTTTAAGGCTTGTTTATGGCTGTAAACAAAATGTTTGAAGTGTGTGTGTGTGCTCCGAGAATAGACTGGGGACTTGATATAAGTGACTGCTGGTGGAGTCAACTGGGGGCACATTTAGAGGCACATTTGTAAAAGACTTAAGATGATTGCACACCAGACTTAAGACAGTACTGGTGTGCAATCATTGGAGTCAACAGTTAAAGGGCGACCCAGTGAGACTAAGGAATGGAATTAATAGGAATGGATATTGCATATTTTTGTCTTTTTGTTGATAGTATTTGGAGAAAAAAAATATTTGGGGTCATCTGGGCCTGTGGTAGATAAAGAGAAACGATCAGGTGATCTCTCTGATGCATCTGAATAAAACTCTGTGAGTTCAGTAAAGAACTGAGTTTGCCCTGCATGGTTCAAGGCATGGATTATATTAGTCATAATTTGTTCATAAGCAGGAATCCAGATAGGTTTATTTTATATGAAAACTTAGATCTGTGAAATATTTGAAAAGCTTCACGCTTCCTGTATTTTCCAACTGCTGCCAAACGCATATTGTATTGAGCTGTGACAAACCACCTCACAATGATTAATGTAATGAAAATCCTGTTGTTACCACCATTATAAAACATCACCTGAAGATGTGCCACTTTATAGATTAGTACTCTCACTGTTAAATTTTTCACTGTGAATTTACAGTAAATTACTGGCTAATGATTGCATTACTTTTACAGTAATTAGTACACACAGTAATTAATACACAGTAATTTACAGGAAATATATCACAGTATTTTCAGTAATTACCACTAAAATTACAGCTATATATTGTAACTTCACAGCTAGCTATAGATCACGTATTTTTTTACATTGTTACTGCAAAAGTAATGCAACTCATTAGCCAGTAATTTACTGTAAATTTACAATTTAAATAAAATATTGTATATTTGACTTTTTCATTGTGATCACAACTACACAAATGTGCCTTGAATTTGCTCCACAATAAACAAAGAAAACAAAGACCATACTCGTTTTATCTTTTATTACAAGAAGATAAGTAGAACAAGTAGAAAATTGCAGCAAAAAAAAAATAATTATAACAACAGACTGGAAATGACATTTATTTGCCATCCAATCAAACAGAGTTTTCATATTTCAAAAAAAATTTCATAAAAATAATTTCATAGTTTTTAGGGAATAGACATGGGGGAAAAAAAAGACAAAAATGTCCGAGGAGGGCACAAGGGTTACACATGTCTATATTACCATCCAGTCAAAGTCGAGTTTTCACACCAGTGTACTCACATGTGGGTTGATGCGCTTTTTCCTGGACTTTGATCCAGTTTTAGGGTTAATGCCCAGGAAGTATCTGTAAACAATAAGCAAAGACAACAACTTTCAGTTTTACATAAATGTATTATTGCATTTGTTATCCAAAGCACATGCTGAAGCCTCTTTCCCTGTAAGTAAATCCAACACCAAAGAAAGAAATTAGTACTGAAAGCCAAGTAAGATTGATAACAGGCAGGTATATCAGGTGCGTAGAGATGGAGACAGACATGCAAACATTGAACAAACATTGAACAACAAACCTGTGAACTAAGCAAACATGCGTGTTATGTTGTTTAAGTTATCCACTTGACACCCACGTTAACAAAGACAATAATACACTCAAATTTATGATACCAAATCAATTCTATTCAATTCAAATCTGCTAAAAAGGAGCACATGTCAGCTGTTCACAGGTTGTGTAGTCTTTGCAATGCTATCAAAAAGGAGAAAGTTGAGGAGTGTTAGGCTACTGAATTTGATTCAACTCAATTAAGAGCATGCTCAGTCATAGCACTCAGAACCACACGAAGGATTATTTCAGTTTGGAAATATCAGACATTGACTGAAAGCAATAAGAATGTAGCACTGACAAAATAAAAAAACTCAAGCATTGGAGGCAGACAAAAATGTCAAATAAACAACAACAAATGCTAAGAAGCTAAGAGAGCAAGGTGGGTTATCAAGCAAGCAGTCCAATACAATGGTAATTTAAGTATTACAATACCTTTGGATACAGTCCAAAGTTCGTGAGCTATCCTCAGGATACTGCAGACTGAAGTTGTAGTAGCTTGTAAAAACCACGGCTATCCCATTGATGAAACCCTGGTGTGGTCCCATCACCACCTCTCCTTCAATGGACAGCATCATGTCACCTGAAATAAACAGATGCCATATTGTGCTATTGTAAAGAAGTGGAATGCTGCAAATGAGTAGGATTTCTCAGCAACATGGAATACTTCTCCAACTTTAAAAAAGCAACTTCAGCCTTTCAAAAAAATAAATAAAATAAAATTGAAAATGCTGTCTGGGGCAAGTTTAAATTAGCAGCTAACAACTCAGGTGATGTACAGTCCAGATTGTGAAGTTAAAGATACGCCCTGCTGAAATATGATATTGCATGTCTGGATATAAATGTTTAACATATACACTATACAGTAAGATATACATGCTTATACATTGCAGCAGCTACCCACTGATGTGAGCGCTAATGTGCGGGTAATTCGCGGCTAATTCACTGCATCTTCGCGGTCAAATAATTCACAAACTACGGACACATGGGAACCACAAAATTAAAGAGCATAATTTAGCTTTCCAATGGTATAAGTTACTTGCCTGTGAGGCAAAGCTTCGCTGAGAAAAATGGCTTTGAAATGATGTCTGGTTGCTGTTGCTGCTGTTGCTATGTGCTACTTAGCGTTTACGCTAATTCGCGGCTAATTCACCGCAGTTTCTCAGACGAATAACTCTAACTATCCCTCCCATCAACATGCGGAGACAATAAAAAATGAATTCATTCGTTCATGTACTAACTCACACAACTATTAGCAAGTCATAACAAGCTGTCTAATATTTTAAATAATGTTCACCTTGACTCTTTGTTCTGCTCTTTGTGTGTATGCGCCAAGTGCATCTACTGCTGCTCCGCCTCGGTCCCACAATGCAAGGCGGTTCAAGCGCGATTCGAATTTTACCGTAATGTGTTGTGTTATCACAAATGATGGCGTGAATACAGTATTTTACTGTGCAAACATACCGTAATATTTTGTGAAATTCGGGAAAAAACGACGTTCACAGTAATTTACTGTGCAAACATCAATTTCACAGTAGAATACTAAATTACAGTATTATATTGCGAATATTACAGTAAATTCTTGTAATGTGAAAATACAATAATTTCAGTTAAATGTTCCTGGCAATATCTTACAGTGCTGTTAAAGGCAACTTAAAGCAGTGACGCTTCAACAACTTCCTAAGAAAAAGCATGCTTTAGCTGCTTATGGAGTTGGATAATGTTCATTTATGTGAATGAACTGAACAGAATCACTATCACAATCAGTAAGTGATTCAGTGATTTGCTCACTGAACGTAAGCCATTAGTGATATTCAGCTGCTCAAACCGCTGGAAACAGGCACAGCAAGTTCAAGAGTAACGCCAAACTGTAGACTTAAAACTCATTAAAACCAACCACCTCCAATGTTCAACAAGGAAACTTTTAAAATATCAAGAATTATAAATGGAGCTTGGTGTGTTTGTCATAGCACCTCAGTTCAGTGAGCGGAACTGTGTAGTCACTGCTCCGGTCAAGCACTGAACGATTTGGTGAACAAATCTTTTGAAGAAATCTTTATAATTATTTTAATCTAGTGAGTCGGGACACTGAAAATAACTGCTTTGAACATCACTATTCTGGGCTAACAAATGCAATGCCTGCTGTTTGTTACGTCAGTGTGTAATTTCTTTGCATTTACATAAAAGCGCTCTCAGAGAGACTTTTAACAGCACAATTTCTCCAACTTCATGTAAAATCCTTTTCATTTGGAGAGATAATTGCGTGCTTCAAGGTGACAAGCAATCATAAGTATAGGGGAAACAATTAAATGGTGGAAGAAGAGGAGGAGAGGAAGAAAAATCTATGCAGTAACTTTAGAGTGCGATCAGTGTACCAGTATTTTTTAAAGTAAACTAAAATGTTGCACTTAAGTTATACCTTAGTCCTTTTCTGAAAGCTGGATTGGTTTATAAAAAGAAAAAAAATGAGAAATGAAAAGCTCTTCCATGAATATTTAAAATCTACAGCATTTCTAGCTCCTTCTTCTTCCTTCAACAATCTTAGCCAGTCTGAGGGCAAAGGGTTAGAGGGAAGATCACTCTGCCTCCCTAAGGAAGCAAAGGAGGTGAGAGGTCTGACACAGGTTAAAAAAAAAAAAAAAAAAGACTACATCCAAACCAAAACAGTTGTAATTTATATGTGCCAGACACCCACGGGTCCTGAACGAGAGGACCTATCCACTAGTCTTGGAGTAAAAGGCCCATGGGATCAGCACAGTGGTAGGATGAATGAGGTGTTGTGCTCTGACACCAAGTGATTCGGCTTAATAAATGGTGTGCTTGATCTAGGGCAGAGTGTGCAATTGTATTTAGACAGTCTGATGAATTGGATACCGGGAGCTGTCCTCACTTTTTTCCTGAACAGAGGTGATAATTCATGTCAGACGGCTTGGTGTCGTCTTTAAACTGTAGGTTTTTCTGTTAGACCGGTAAGAGAGAGCGCTCTCACAGCACAGACTGGAATACTAATTAGTGTTCATTTGTCAATGTATATTTGTAAAACTGAGGTGAAAAGTATTTACTGAAATTCAGTCTTGTCATCATAAAAATGTGCAAGACAAATAGACAGCAGAAGTGTTATGGCTTTTTTTTTTTTTAATTTCAGGTAATTCTCATCCATTGATCTGAGAGAACTGTGGCCTGCCAGTCCACAGTCTGTCTGTGTGTGGACAGATTTTGTCATCGTGATAGCATCACAGCAAGATGTGCAGGATGCAGTTACAAAACTTAACAGGCGTGTAGTTGAGAGCAAAATGAAGGCAGAGTTTAAAGATCACCAGTGACTGGATTAACAGCTAACCACATAACTAAAACTGGAGCCTTAGTTATCTGGCATCATTTGAAATTGTTTAAAAATATATTAAATGCTTGTACGAGATGATGATAGAAAGTATATAAAACATATGATTTCCACTAGAAGCGGGATGGTCCATAGACGGGATCATTGGCCACCTTTAACTGGTCCCTCATGTGTGCTCAGTGGAAATGCATGAGTGCAAGAGACATTTCTTGCACTTAAATATGAGCAACGGATGTTCATATTTAATATTTCATTCAATCAGCTGGACTGTTTTATTCTCCTTAATAAAATGTTCATATTATTGGATTAAATGAGACTAAAGTATAATTGAAAAATGTATAATTGTACTTGCTACATTCTCCCGTGTTTTCTTTTTTCTTCTATGTTGGGTCTGTCATGCCCACCCGTAATGCGGTGAAGCTATAAATTGTGGACTGTTTCCTCAAGCAATATCTGCAGGATTGCAGACTTTTAGTGTGCATCAAGAGTTCAAAATGTCTTTGAGACAGCCATCTTGCACTTTGCACAGTGGGACATCCCTGAGCACTCTCACAGTTTCGTTATCTGGAACGGACGTCAGTGTCTGTGAGTCAGTGAGTGCAGGCACTGAGACTGAGTAACTGAGTTAGTCTGCCATGCTGCTGGACTGTATAGGAGGGTTTCAGATGCATGAAACTGTGTGAGGTTCCTGCTTTAAGGCACATGGTAGAAGAGACCAGATTGTGCCCTGTTGCTATATTGCCTGAAACAACTAACCACATATCTCCATTTCATTTCTCTCCAGCAGGGAAACAGAGTATGTGAAGGACAAAGTGTACTGGTCCAGGTATGGACTCTACAAAGGAAATAAATACAGTAAAATATATGTGAATGTTTGAATATTATTGTTTGGCATTTGTATGTACATTGTGTTTCTACTGTGCATGTTTACCAGAGGAAAAAAAAAACCAAAAACATGGGAGGTTGAGATGTTTCTCAAACTGACCTCTCTCTACCTCCATTTTCTGGTCAATTTGACCGACTGTTCATTCACTGGATAGTCAACAAAACAAACAGTTTACATGTTACAAAGCCAGCTACAAACTGCAGCCAAAGTTTTTAAATGACCTTGTTGCATAAGAGACACATCTGTAATTTTGCCAAACCATATACAGGAAAAATCACAGCTTTATCTTTGTGTTCAGATGAAGCCTCGGTCAGGCTCAGTGCCCAGAAAAGCTTGTGAATGGGTGCTAGACAGAACTCGGTATGATTATGGCCATGCCAAATTACTACCTGCTTACAGACAAAACATGAAACAGTGCTTCTTGATTTGCGTGTGTCTCATACTGGATGCATAATGCATCAAGAGCATGAATAATTTACATAAACAAGTGGAAGGAATCTGTTTGGTGCTCTGCCAAACCTTTCCTCTTGTACTTCTACCAAAAAGGTTGCCTTTTTTTCCTTTTTTGTAAAAAAAAAAAAAAAAAAAAAAAAAAAGGAAAACAAACCTCCATATTGGAGAGACAGATGGCAGGCTGGGTGAAATTGAGTCTCCTATCCAAAATCACACTGTGATGGAAATGGAGGTTGCCATGGAAATCAGGAAGTGGAGCATTTTTTGGACTCCCCTGAGAGGACGTGGTGGTCACTTGGCGGACTCTCACAAAGTCATTCACATCTGTAAATATTTCTGTACTTTTATGTAGTTTTGAGATGAAGAATTGAAGCTGTGGGATTGTACTAATTTCTTGTAAATAGCAGTAGAAGTAACACTTTACATCTTGGTAATAAGGAGGTTGGTATGTTGGAAACATCAGGTTAATACTGTGGAGATGGTGATTACAGATGTAATAACTTTGGAATATCTTATAAAGAATGACAAAATGGTAATATTGTGATTTACTTTCCATAATACTGTAATATGGGGCAAAACATGAGTTTAATAAACATGTCAATATAATAAAAGCCTGTTACATGGTAATAAAGGGGTAACAACAGATTATTCTGCTGGGATGTTTTAGTAATAACATGAAAATACTAGTTTTTAATTTATTAAGGGAGGTAATACTAGGTGGGGTAATATGTTGATGGAAAACAGGGGAATCAAGAAGTAATAATATTCTATCAATAATTCTAACAATAACAAGTGATATTAGTTTCATGTTTTCACAGTTACTTGTTGGACAATATCAATGCAGAACCTTCACATTTGCAAGAAAGTTGCTGTGAAATATCTAATCATGGATGTGGAAAATGCTAATGCTGCTAATGCTGCTACCAAATTATTACTAACAAAATATTACGCTGATATAACCCGATGAGCTAATTGTTACTCCATCCATTCTGTGTTATTATGTTTTGCTCCATAATTAGCTTCAGGTGTTTCTATCTATCATTTGCCCCGCTCATATAATATCACATAAATCAAACCTCAATATTATCACCCGAGTCATTAATTACTTTCCTATGGCTTTACCACATATTACCTTGTTACCTGAATATTACCCCCAAGAAATAGCTAAAGAGAATAAAAGCATCACCCAAAATGTTTAACAATTTGTTTAGGTTATTCTTACTACACTGGAATATGAACTGTGACTGAACTTATATTTGTTTATTTTAAACAGTGTGTGATTGAGGGCCAATAGTTTAGACAGGACTTTACAAACCCCACTCACCGAGCTGTTTCTTTTCCTAACCTGTGATACTGATCTTCAGTCATGCTCAAATGTGGTGATAGACTGTCAGGGTGGTGGTGGTGACGAATTTCACATTGTGTGTATTTTTAGTCAGGAACACGCACTGCAACACACATGTTGTTTTCCCTCCCTCGTCTGTAGTGCCATGTAGTGTCTGATTTTAATCAGAGGTTGGTTTGCTGCTCGGTCCTGCAGTCATCAGCTCCCATTAAGAAAAAAATACAGAAGAAGAGTGTTGAATATATTCTGTTGCTAGGAAACTGAAACATCATTATGACAACACTGCGTTTCAGCATGTTCGGTATGTAGAGAGTGAGGGTTTATGTTCATTTATGTACATGCCACGCCTGTTCATTCAATTATATTTAGCTAAATGAAGATGGTCATTGTGTAATTTCCCCAAATTGGATGCATTTTCAATTTGATTGTGTAATGATTGAATTGATTACTGCGGTGCGGCACAGAGATGCCACACTTAACTGCTTCACAGGTGCAAAGTTAGGCAAATTAAGAGCAAAACTTAATAAACTTGTAATTACTATCGATCATTAATCACCAACAGATACTTTCAAATCAGTGTTTTAGCTCCAGTGTGACTTGTTGGCAAAGTTTGAATTTTAATGCTCCAGTCAGCCCACACTTCATCCCACTTCTGTCAATATTTGCTTTAATGTTAGTCTGTACGCCCTCTGTATATTTGCACCACATGCAACCTCTTTATTTAGCAACTATCAACATTACTGTACATTTTCACCACCCACATCAACAAGAGCTGAAAGGTCTCACGGTGAGAACTTTCCTGCAGCTAATACATCGGCTCCAGTCTCAGCCCTCTTTAAGATTCCTGTGTTATTGCTGGGTATTTATACATACCTGTACTGCCTACATTCATTATTAGTGGTTCCAGAATATGAGCACGGAGGAAGCCATAGGCAGACGACTCTAATAATAAGTTGGAAAAGAAAAGGAAAGAATACAGCTGTGGTTTTAACAGGAAATCTGACTGGGATTATTGTGTCAAAATAAAAGGAAAATGCTGCTTCACATGTTTTTAGTGCTATGTATGTTTTTGTGTTTGAATGTCCCGTGTCTGATGCTTATTATTCATCAGTCATTCACAGTAGCATCCTTGGGGACAATGGTCCATGTGAGAAAATCTGTCAGTGGTTTAATTGTTGCAGTCTACCGTGCAGGAAATAATTTTATAATTCAACGCTGATTATAAACATGTTGTGAGAGACGGAAAGCACAACAGGCTTTATTCTGAAAAGAGGACACTGTTAAGGTTTCCCCTTTCAAAGTTAGAGACGTCCATGTTGTTTGAATGGCCTCAAAGACTACTGCACATTCTTTCATCCTGCTGCATTCATCTTCTCTTCAGAAGCTTTGTTGATGTTAAGTGTGAGGTTCATCACATCTGTCATAAAGCAGCATGTCTCACTCTCTCTTAATCATCTTCCTTCAGTGATTCAATTCACCATGGACTGACAGCGTCCTCAAACAGCTGGAACAATGAATGGCCTGCTGTGCTTCCAGTTTACCAGATTACCTCCTTAATTTTGTGCAGACATAGATGGTCAAAGTCATATATGGTTCTTATTGCCATGTCACAATGAAGAACACAGTGAACATGGAATCCAGCATGATGGGTCATGTATGTCTTGGACAATCAGCTTCATAAGCCTTACCTGGAGCTGTTAACTTCAGAGAGCCTCAGTATTACCACTGGGGATGTTTTAAAGTCCTCCTGCAGCTTGAGGATAATGGATTTACTGTACCTTACACATTTTATCTGATTAGATATGCAAAGCGTGTAATCATACTGCACACTTGGCTTCAGCGGGTATCTCAAGGCTCTGCTCTGCTTTCAGACTTGTCAAAGAAAACCTCTTTCGCAAGTGTTTGGAGGATTCATGGATGGTTGGGGCTCTGGGTCAGCCATGCACTTTCATTCTCATTCCTAACGTCCATCTGGTGCCCACTGATGTGAGAGCTGTGGGTGTGGAGGCACTCTGCAGGTGCATGTCTGAGTGCCAGTTTAGACAAATCACGGCAGGTAGCCATTACAGCCACTTGTCTGCTTGTTAGATGGGGGCATGATGGGACAGCCCACCTGTCCAGTTCACTACTGCCTCCAAATGGCGCTTATTTGAGGCTGCCATGTTGGAAGGGATGTACACATGGCTGACACGTGCCTTCGTGTTCAGTTTATATGGGGACACACACAACGGTGCAGTCTCGCACACTCACTAGCACTTTACATCTACATAAATACTTCAGATTATTTGTGATATTATTCCTTTCCGCAGTTGATGGTCCAAGGTTAGACTTTTCTAGGTTTTCCAGCTTAGTATCCTGATTTATGTCTGTATTCGAAGATTCTGCACTTAATTACTTACATCCAGTGCCAACATACAATGCCCATGCAGAAAGAAGTTAGCATTTTATGTATTGAGAAAGAACAGAGGGTCTGGGCAGGGGATGAGCTTGCCCAGGGACACTGGGCATCCCAGAGAGCAGCACAAAATGCTCCATGTGAAAAGCATCATGGCTCTACATTGGACGTTGTTGCTGTCCATGAATATCATGATTCACTTGTCTGCTTGAGAGGTTAAAAGCACAGAGATACACTGTAATTAAGCTCTTGTCCAAAATGAGCAGTGAAAGTGAGGGAAATAAATTTTAAATCAATCCTTCACTGCACTGAAGCTAATTTGCTATTGCTTAGCAGCATTACAGACTCACTAATGTCATAGATATGTTCTGACGGGTAAGACAGGTGTTCAGGGCGTTACAGCAGTCATGAAAACACAAAGGAATCAATCGCAGTTTACAGGTGATTAAAGGATAGAAGAGTTCTATTCTTGGACACTCATGTAAATCACCTGCGCACCTGTTTGTTGCTATGTAGGCTAGTCAGTGATCACTCAATTAAAGTTTAACAAGACTAGGTCAAAGCTTAGTACATGGCTGGACTGCCCTTTATCTGTTTGCTTTGTGTCACATACACAGTAATTTATTACAGCTGAATTCCCTGTAGAGCTGTTCTCATTTACGAGTTTTTCTGTTTCTGTTGTCAGACAACAGAACAGGTATGAAATAATGACTGACATGTGGCCCATTAACACTAAATGTTAACCAGCAGTCTTCCAAACCATTTCCAATCTGCTGCTTTGTGCCGGGGTTGAACATGTAGAAAAACGTATGGGATTGCATGTATGCGTATAT
>JBBMJY010000011.1:12617900-12632878 GCA_037833715.1 Toxotes lorentzi
ATGCCATTACAATAATCTAGCCTACTGAAAATGAATGCGTGGATAAGTTTTTCTGTGTCTTGTTTGGATAGAAAACCTTTGCTCCTAGCAATGTTTTTCAGGTGGTAATAGGCACACTTAGTGATAGCTTTTCCATGGTTGGTGGGTTGGTGAAATTCAATTGATGAAATTGATTTCTGGCTTGATTTGTAACCTTCAGTGACATGGAGTCAAGGTGAGCACTGATCTTGGAACTTTCGTTTTTGGAGCCAAAAACAATCAATTCTGTCTTAAAAGAAAAAGTCTAAAAAAAAATGTACAAGAAGTGTGGCTGTTTCTTCACAACACTGCCAAAAGAGTAAAACACTGCAAAAGCCTTGTAGAATGTTGAACTGCATATGTGTTTGTATCCCCGTGTGCATGTGTATGCTTAACCAAGAGACGTTGCCCTAGCCTCACCTTGACATCTCCGGTGCATTTCAAATTCTAGCACACAACAGAAGTTGACATTTTCTCTCCTATATTTATCTCTCTGCACAGAGACTCCTGCCTCTTGTTCCAGACACAGAACACCAGAGGCTCATTCACTGCTGCAGAAGTCTGTCAGTCTGTCCCTATGATTTAGCTGAAATGCCAAGCCATGGCAAAGGTACTGCAGAAACACCTCCCTTGTTTTAATCATAGACTTGTCAGATCGAGAAAATTAAAATGAAACTTTTAGGGGCTCTCTCGGTTATCCTGCGACCAGCTGGGCTGTACAGAACTTTACAGAAAAATCAATCCTTTAGAGAGCAAAAATATGTCAGTGGTTTAACCGTATGAGGCTCATGCACACGAATCTGTAATGACCTCCTGTGGAACGCTGTTCCTCAAAGTAAACAGAACATCTGCTTAATGGGAAAATAAAAGTTGTAGTTCAAATGAGTGGTGGTTCCTATAAGATGGCAGATTATAAATATAAGTTTTATTCCTGCAGTTCTCTTTTGATTTATCACTGGAATCACAATGCATGAACCATCCCCCCTGATCATTTTGCATGTAAATTGTGCAAGAACACAAAAAATGAAAAAAAGTAAATTAATTAATGCTATTTCATGTCAGTGATTACCAGCTGCGACAGCATGGCTTCTGTTGTTTTAGTGAATGTGTATGTGTTTGTGTGTGTCATCATGGCAAAATGTGGTCCTGCAGACACCTACTGTAGCGACAACTACCATAGAGGCAGTTTTGAGTACTCTGGCAGGTGTTATGTTTTTCTGTGGAAAGATTTTGTCACCGTGATAGTGTCACAACATACAGTCACAAAACTTTGTGTAGTTGAGATGGCATCACACCAGCTGCAACATCAAATTGCTGTGCATGGTGCAATGGAACACACAACATGTGAGAAGTGAGTCTGGCGAAACAGTTGAACTGCACAAACTTTATTAAGTAAGCCAGACGGGATCACACACACTTAAAATGAATGTGGGCCAGTGGCGTAAATTGGAGGGACCAATGGCTCCTTCCCTATCTCCTACCCTCCTACTTCTGGTACCCTTGCTAGGGCCACGCCCATCTTGGAATCTGATGTTCATTTAGATCTTAAACACACACTTGTAAAGTTTGATGACTGCATCTTGCATAGTTGTGACACTACCACAGTGAAAAAACCTGTCCACAGACAGACATTTAAACACCTGCGTGTTAGTTTCCAGGTAGTTCCTGCTACAATAGGTGTCTCCAGGACCACATTTTGCCATGATGACACAGTGATGTAGTAATGACATGAGTACTCATGGGTCGGAATGTTAACATGTTGGCGGGTGTTGTGGCTGGTGTGATGCCATCGCAAGATGGTCTCCAGTTTCATTATTCATTTACTTGCCCTCCAACATAAAAATGTGTATGCAAGTATAAATAGAATGATGCAGATTATTGTGAGGAACAAGGCAAAGACAAAGACGACATGTGACACCACTGTCAGGTGAATGGCTTGCATCAGTAGCAATTCCTCTGAGAAATGTCTGTTTGTAATGAAAAAGCATCATTTAAAGGCAGCCTCTGCAAAGACACAAAGACTCAGACGGGGAGGGAGAGACAAGGAAACAAAACACATCAAACCCTGATGCCAAAAATGCTGCCTCTTATAACATCCTTCTCTAACAGACACTGTCAATCTCTATCTGTCACTCAGAAAAGGCAGCATTTATGTGGCTTTTACTGGCCATTGTGTATACTTTGGTGAGAGGGAGTGAGAGAAAACACAGCATTTGAGATGAAGCCAGAGGTGTGCCTATGTCCTTATGTGCATTTGCAGGTTTTAGAAACACTGGTGGCATACAGCGTGAGAAGACAACAAGCTGAGCAGTCACTTCGGTTGACAGTGTTGTGCCGTTTTAAAAAAAAGCCTTACATGTAAAGCCAAATAAATAACTTGGCTTGTTCTGGGCTTATTCATTTAGCCTATTCAGCTTGTCTCAGCATAATGGAGGGAAAATTGCCTCTGCCGGCTCAGGGATGAGGATTTTGGAAGGCAGGAACAGAGTGGGACGGTGTTGACATAAACAAACAAACAAACATCTTGTTATTTTTGGCCAGATTTCTCAATATCGATATTGTGCTGATTTGGGAAAATATAACTCTGGTGTCTGAAAAATATAATGCACACACATAAATAGCCAAAAGTCCAAGTTTTCTGCAAGCACGGCACAAAAACTGCAGTGTCATGTAACACATTTACACAATTTGTGTCACTATCAAAACTATGCAATTTTTGATAGTTGAACCCAAGCAGTTTTACTCATTGGCCAGGAGGTGTCAAAGGGCACTGTAAATGGAAGCAGAATGTAATATAGAAATCTGCTTTGAGCTGAATGATAACATGCTGATGCTAAGCAGGTATGATGTACCACATTTAAGATTCTAGTTCTGCAAGTCAGCAATCCATCCAAACCATGGATGTGAACCTCATGGTGGCAGTAGATAAAAAGTCAGGAGATCACACATAGCTGTACTAAATTTCACGGCAATCCATCCCATATTTCTGGACATATTTCAGTGTAGACCAACCTACAGAATGACACTGCCATCCTAAGAACCACACTGCTAGAGCGGCTAAAAGTCTTCATAGTTGCCACAATTTCAGCCATTGGAGAGAAAATAATAACCTGAATTTGTATTTCTAATGATGTTCTTCCAAGTCCTCAGTCCGCTGTGTCTACTGCGCAACATTTCAGTCAATAGCAAGGTGTTATCTTCACTTCTACGGGCCAGATTAGCATGAGATTTTATTTTAATGGTCTCCATAGGATGAAACTTAATGGTTTAATTAAGTAAGTCACTGAAGTGTCAAGTCTGCCTTCTGCTAATGCTAATGTTGTTATATGTACTGTACAAAAGTCTCTGTTAACTGTATGTCATGTAATGCGTAATGCGTTTGCTGGTAATTTACAGCATACATTCATGCTTCCTGGAGGATATACCCTTTCTATTTTGGATTGTCTGTGAGCTTTCCTCTTCTCCCATTTAGAGGTCAGAATATCAACTTTGTACGCTTGACAACGCACACTGTATATTTGTTTAGCACATTCATGCTCCCCGGATGATCATCAGTCTTGATTTGAGTGACCCCAGGCCTTTTCTTCAGTGTCACCACCAGAACTAATTTTAACTTTGTATATATTTGTCCAGTAATTTGGTAAAGAACACTGCAGCCCGAAGGGGCCGCAACAGAGCTTTGGACTTTTAGACTTGTTTGTATGTATCTCCTGCTCTCTCATCCACCAAATTAGTCAGGGTGTGAGTCACTGCCTCTATTTGTTGTCAGAAATAATGTCAGAGCACTCAACATGATTTCAGTGATTATCTACGACATACCTGGAGCAGGGTGGTGCTGGAATACTGATAACCTCTGACTGTTGTCAAAACAAGAAAAAAACAATACAGATGAATAAATCTCCCTTATGACAGGAATAATGATTTGGTAGCTGTATTAATCAATCCACATCTCTAAAAAATAGCAGATTTATAACATTCACACGGAGCTGTGCTTTGTCTCTGTCTGTCTACTGAACTGAAGATGATAGGCCATGTAAAAAAAAAAAAAAAAACTGCAATTGATTTGGTTTCGTACACAGCATGCAGACTTCCTAATTACTGATTAGTTACCTTGTATGTAACTCATTTTGATCTGTTTTCTGTTTAAATTTGATATTGACCAACCAACAGGCAATGTGAAAAGAACAAAACAAGGAAAGTCAGTCAGTAACTATCTGTCTGCCTATTTCTCTTAGTGTACACTAGATGGATGGGACTGCAAATGACAGCAAATAACCTGCAACAATAATTATCAGCTCCAAATACTATGAATTCTTTTAAACCATTTGAGCTTTGCATACATATATATCTTAATTTGAATAAGTGCAAATCATGCTTTTTGATACACTTACTAATACTGAATAAATAAAAAAATACATTATGGTAAACCTGTTTTTTAGAAAAAGTACTTTTTTTTTTTATTACAGAGCAACCACTTGACTCTCCAACCTTCCCACCCGCTTGCCCTTCTCCTCTGTCCCAAAAAATATATAATACACCCCAGCGTTATGCATGAGCCAACACAAAGTCTGACATTTTAATTGAATTTACAAAGAAAAGGTATGACAGCCAGATTCTCTGAGCATGGTATAGTAACTCCAAGTTAAGTTTTATTTCCACTACCCACCTCCAGCTGAGGCATTCCGTCATAATCTCAGCAGCTGGAAGGTGTCATCACTTTCTGCAAAGTGAGAGGAATTTTATTTCTCTATACCTAACTCCCTTTAGTCGTCCATATCTTTTACAAAGAGATTAGGGTATATGAGACATGCTAAATGAGGCTTTAATTGAACTGGGGCATTAACAAGACACATATGTCCACAAACCTATCCGTTCCTATCAAGCCTGTATTTGATTTCATTCAGTTGTAAAGACGTGCTGTTATAACTGTGGCTGCTCTGTGGACCACAAAATCACTGTGCAGTGAAGACATGTAAATGTGGCACAGTATAAATGTATAGGTTCTCATGTTTGAATAAAAATCAGGGTGATAAACTCTGCAAAACCTATTGAATTGGTTTTCGGAATAATTAACATGCAAATACTGATATACCCCACAATAAAGAACAAATCATCTTATATTAAGGCAAACACTGGAAAATGTAACAGTAATAAGTTCTTGCCTACTTTCTGTCAGTACAATATCCCCATAATCACAGCAGTAGTCACACTAATTAATAACTAGAGACATGCCTTTGGAATATATTGGAAAATATACTTATTACTATATTTTCTAAATGTATACTTAGAAATGGATACAATGGTACATGCTTGCTCAAATAAGTAAAATGTCAAAGTTAGAGAAAAAACCTATCTGCAAGTAAAGCTCACATATATTTTGTGTTAATGTCAAAATGAGCTCTGAGCTGGAAACCAGTGAAGCATGATTCTTCGTCGTGATTCGGTGTCTTGTTTAGTAGTAATTCTGGTCTCTCCAGGTGTTCGTGTCTTTTTGTGTGTTTCAGACCTCAGTCTTGGCTGGTGATTAGACTCCCTTGCCTCCTTCAGCACTCAGCTGTGAATAATCCTCCTGCAGTCTCTCATTGTGCATTCTGACTCATCTAGAGATTTCTTTAGATGTCTGTCCACAATGAAGGTGACTCCAATAACCACTTTTACTGCACAAGTAAGATAGGTTTACATTGCCCTTTAGGGAGCTCTTAAATCCTTGGAATTTGACATTGTTTTTGATGTCAACTTACTAGTCAGTTTGAGTTTGTTTCCTTAAGCTCAATATCACATACAATTAAAACAAATTATTTTTAGTCTTTACTGTTCCCCCAAAGTATATTTGGACTTTTTTTAAATGAGCTAATCAGTGTAAACCAAATTTCACATGGATTTCATGTCTTCATGCACCCAAACGTTTTGGTTTCCTACTGCAAATGAGGACAGTTTTCTGTAATCAAATGTTTGTAGCTCAAAAGTACGAATGAGGTCATAGAAAAGAAAAAGAACAATGAGGGAATGAATGCAAATGAGTCATTTATCACGTACTGGACTGGACAAAGTATATAAAGTAAATTAAAAGAACAACAGTCGCCTGGTTAACCTACTGTGTGTTTGCAATGCAAGGTGTGTTGAAATCAGGAAATTTTTAAAGTGATGTTAAAGAATTGCCCGGCTCAACTGAGAAAGCACTGGAAGCTCTGAGTGATTATTAGGACCAATGACAACATAGACCTCAGTATCATCTGCATACAAACAGAAATTCTTACCAAAGCTGTAAAGATGATTACCAAGTATTTGGATGGAGTACAGAGCCTTAATGGGATACATATCTTACAATATAGAGAGATAAATGACTCATTTTCAGATCAACTATCACCTATTTGTTAAGTGGAGCTTCAACTGGAACAGCACCAAGCTGCAGATGCTTATTTAATTTCAAGTTAAGTAAAATATTATGGTACTGTTATGGGTTAATGACATGACAAAAAGTGATTGGATCAAGGTGAATTAATATTGAGGTTTCCATAGAGTCATCTTTCAGTCTTATCTGACAGAAAAGACCCCAAAAAGTTATTACAAGCAAGGTAATTTAGCATTTAGTTAGCCACATAACTTTTAAGGATTTTTGATACAAAAAGTAAAAAAGAAGTTGGTTTGATTTCTGTTTATACATTTTAAAAAACTGGGTTTAATGACTGCAGTTGAAAAGGCAGCAAGCACTGTGTGTTTAATATTTTCCAAACTAAGGCAAAACCTTTGGCAGAGAGACAAATTAAACTTCAACCGCATCAAAACCACCAAAATCTAAGCTTCATCTATAGCAGCTATCTCTGCTACCCTGCCAACATGACAACAACTGTCCTGATTCTCTTCCCTTCAGCAACCTGGCCATGGCCCTGCCCTAACTACTGTACCTCATGACCCCAGTATAGGAATAATGCTCTGTTTTAGATTATGCCAGAGATGCAGTCTTTCTCTTTTCCAGTGTAAGCTGAAAATATATGTCATCCCTAATTTAATAAAAGAGAAGAAAAGAAAAAAAACATTGTAAGTCAATAAGGTTGTTGCAATATGTAATAAATATTGGGAGGGCATAAATCAATACAACCGTGCTATCACACCATGTGTTAAAATGTGTTCCAACCACTTAACCAGAGCAGATGACATCAACCCAGAGAAATAATATCTGAAAGTTTGAATTGATGATTAGAATTTTCCACAGGGAGCTGCATGAAATCAATTGTGCCCTTTGACTGACATTTGGACACGCTGCGCTACTGATTACCCAGGGTAGCCACGACTATATTCTCTGCTAATGGGGAAAAACTGACATGCTGTTCATTAGTGGCACCTAGAAATCAAAGGTACACAGACTCTCATTAAACAGCTGGCAATCACATATCCAGGATCTTCACAAGTCAGAGACATCCACGGGAAGCTTGGCTGAACACTCAGGACAGTAAAATTAGGCCTGGCATTCTGACTGGCAACCTTCTTTTATGATAACATGCAAATATATATGATTTTGAATCTGATTTTGCTTCCATGCTGATTCTTAATCCCTTTTTCTTCCCTCATAAGAAGCTGAAAGTTTATATGTATATATATCAGTCATCTCCTCTGGATGAAAGAGACTGCACCAAATTAAAAATTGGCTGACTTTTAAAAATACTAATAAAAGAGGCATGTTCTATCCAGCTGTGCAACTGTTTCTGCAATATATTTCCATTATGACAATTAAATTTACAGTTTAATCAATTGTCAAGGAGACTGTGCTGCTACAGTCATCATACCATAGCATTTGCCAGTGAGGGTCCCTTACAAACATTGATACAAACGCTCTCCTGTTGGGGTGGGTGATTGTAAAGCAGGCTTTGGGGGTTATCCATGGTCACGCCATACAGAGGTGCTAACTTGTTGGTGGCTGAAACAGTCATGGCTAGGCACAGCACAACAAGAGCAGGCAGGTGGTGGAATCATAGAACCAGAGAGAGATGCTTAATAGGACACCCAAAGGCTGGCAGTGATGCAACGGAGATGGAGAGGGTCCTGATCAAAGAGAGGATGAGCTGAGAGCCGTCATCAGTGGGATATAGTCCCAAAGGACTGCCATAGCATTTTGCACTCTATCTGGTCTATGACTTAATGCAAAATATGTGCAGAATGCACACGACTCATATATGTTCTGGTCCTTTAAACACTCGGGAAGAGAATAGAAGCTTAACGCTCAGCACGTGACATTCATATAAATTTACTATAGAACTTGGATGTGTGTGTGTGCAAACTGGCAAACCCATATCCTGCAAGGGGAAACCTTGAGCCATGCCAGGAGCTTCATAGGTTCACACCTACAGGCCAACCGCCCCATATTTTTCCCTTCCTTTTCCATCACTGAAGGGCTCTCCTAAATGCCAACACTTTATTGTATGTTCGTCTTCCCGAGCAAGAATAATGGCTGTAATTTCAAGTGACTGGCTACTTCACCCTTATCAGTCATAACACCATGAACCTGTCTGTCAAGCTAAATACAGGCAAGGTTTATGCCATTTGTGATTGAATAAATCTGTGATTACTTAATTCTCTTATCTTGAAATGTATTCATTAGAGCAACTGACAGTAAAAAATTACTATGCACAGTTGAACTGAGTGAACCATGTTCACTTCGCTCTGACAAGTGGCTTTGTGGTAAAGGATTAATCTGTCTGAGTAGGTATATGCCTGAATTAACTCTGCTAGTTTTTTTTTTCCTCTTTTTATGTCCACTTTTATTCAACAGAATTCAGTCATCTGAACAGTTTTGAAAAAGACATCAAAATTTGAATAACTTCCTTATACTCTATGTGTGGGTAACAGAAATCACTGCATACTCTCCACGTGGGACGATTTTAGAAGTACAAATTAAGATTTGGTTTGATGACTGTGATGGTATTAGCAGTTAACAATTTCTTTTAAATGCACAAATGAGTATTTATCGTTCTTTTATGAGAGCAAGAAACATTAAATATCCAGAGGTGGGATGTTAATCTGACTAGCAAGAACAGTGAAGTGGAGAACGTTTTTTTTTAGCACTCTAATAGACAAAGAACAGATGGATCTCTGGTGGAAAATGAAATATTGCTGCATGATTTTTCAAGGCAATAAGTGGGCAAAATGTCGGTCTCAACAGGAACTGGGAAACTATTAAAATGAGAGTGCTGATGAATTCCCTGTGACACTTATTCGAAAAAGGCCAGTTACAATAAGCAGAAGGGTTCTTACAAGTGTAAAAACAATTAATGTTTGACAAGGGGGTGGGCAAGACAGCAAGCGTCATTGAAGACTCGCCTCTAAATCAAACTGTGGCCTTGAATGTACATTAAAGACATAGCTGGAGTGGAGAGATATGTCTAGACACACAGTCTGTCTTGACAGCCTCAATGCTTTCTCCAATAATCAGCTATGACTGGTCTCTTCATATTCAAACGAGAACAATATTCATGAAAGACATTCAAAGTCCTTTTAGAGCAGTGTGTGCTTAGATGGGTTCACTTCTAGCGTGATTACTTTTCTTTTTGTTCTCTGTTTCGTTTGGTGGAGAGAACAGAAAGCTTTGTTTGAAAAGATGCTGTGATCTGCTCTCATTCTGATTCTGAAATCCCATGAATGCATAAACAAAGTTAGAGTAACCACTAAAAATGATTGGGATTTCATTTAAATGCCTGAAACAAGTGCTTTGCATTTAGATGCGCTAGAAGTCAAAGAATGAAACATCACTTGAAAAATACTAAACACTTTCTGTTATGTGTCTTCATCTGCTGGATTCAGAAAGATGACAGTGGTGTGTTGATAGCATGCAGGCAGCAATTCTGTCTCTGGAACAGGAGCGCCACCAGGGATTCTGCTGCCCCCACCCACATGCCACGCCAACGACGATAGAATAATAGTTTTACATTGAAAATAAATGTACCTAATGATCTAATGGCTCTATGCTATAGCTGTGCATATGTGACTGATGTTCTTACCTACTGATCTTACCTTCAGCAGAAGGCTTAAGGGGATATGGAGCCCCTTTTTTTGTTTTGTTTTGTTAACCTCCAGGTGGTTATGTTTAGTATGCTACATGCAAAGCTTCGGTCCTTCTGCAGTCACCACTTTAAACACACAAAACAAAAATTAGACTCCTACCCACCTTGCAGCTATTACCAAGAGAAAACACTTTAGCCTGAGGGTCATGAATATAATTAAAGATTTATGGCAGAACTTCTGCCATTTATGTTTCAAACATTATACATAGTTTTGAGCAATATCTGCCTCGAAAACTCTTCTCGAGGTATATATTGCAGGACTGCTAACTGAATATATCTAAGAGAAATTTGAATTTTGTGCACAGACCCAGGCTTGCTGTTTCCTACTGTTCCAAGTCTGAATGCTAAGCTAAGCTAACCAGCTGCCGGCGCCAGCTAAATATTTGCTGTGCAGATGTGAAAGTGCCATCAGTCTTCTGATCATCAAGAAAGCAGAAAGCTTATTTCTCAAAATATCAAACTATCCCTTAAATGCACACACAAAACCACAGAGGAACAGCCATACAACAGTCACTCTATTCAATACAAGCACCTAGAAAGCATAATCACTGTTTGGGTTCAAGAACAGATGGTGGGACTCAAAGGTTTTACAATCAAGCACATTTCTCCTGACTTAACAAAATTATGACAAATATAACACATCTGTGATTCAATAACCTTTATTTAGTTCGTGTCAAGACAAATTTTGTTTGCAATGAAGAAATGAGAAAAATGAACTCAACATTTGAACGGGGAGGGGGGGGGGGGGGGGGGGGGGGGTCTTGTCTTTCCAAAAAAAAGAGCCCCCCAACTTTCCCCCCCCCTCCCCCCCCCACTCCCCCCCCCCCCCAACGCTTTTATAAAGACAAGGTACCTCAGATTTTAAAGAATTCTCTCCATGCAGCTGCCATTATCCCCGTGTGCCTGTCTCCTGTCTGGAAACAGACCTGTGAGCTGCAGAGCCTAGGGATATTAATTTACAGCCCTAATGTTCTGTGGCAAAGGAATTGCAGTCATCTCAACGCAAACAAATTGGATCTTGCAGCTCATCTGCAATGCAAGGCATGCCCCTAGGTATGGCGGCAAGCTGAATGACCACCTCTGACGAGCAGAGGAGGATACAGCTAAATTCTCTGCTGTGACAGCAGTTCAGTGGTCAAGCTGGGTTCAAAATTGGACGAGTGAAGGAAGGAAGAAAAGCAGTGTATGATATCTATGATTGATAGGTTTCTGATGAAGTCCTGAGTGCAGCTGGCCAGTGGATCTGAATCTATTTGTCAGATATGATTGCACTGATATTGAGTTAGGGAGAAAAAAAAAAAGACGACAGTGGATGACAATGTGGAAAAAAGTGAAATACTGAGAGAGCGAGAAAGAGAAATAACAGGCAGCACTGCAGGGTAAGAACAGGAGGTGGCTTGGGAAAAATGTTGAAATGGAGGTGTGATCAGTGTTTCAGAAAACTCAGGCTATTACACAGCCTGTCAGAGCCGCCTCCCTTTGCGCTCACCCTCTTTTCTCTCCCCTATTGTCCACCCCTAGGTCATCCTCAGCTATGGTCAGTGTAGCTACAAGACTATTTTTGATCATCTCGCTTCCTGGCTATTTGTTGACCTTCTTTTTCCCTCCCGTATTGTAGTGTAGTGCACAGGTTCAAATGGCAAACGCACAATATATTGTACATGAAAGGAAAGAGGCATCAACACTGCAGATCCCTGACTGAAAACGTAGGGGCTTTGCCTTTAAAGATCAAAATGACAAGATTGTGGTCAGGATTCTACTTACGTGCTGCTGAAGAAGATTTAGATCCCAGATAATGATATGGGATTTCAGACCTGGCGTCTGCCTACCTTTGAAGTCCATTCACTTAAATGAGCTACTTGAACTACGCATTAACCCCATGGAGGCTGAACTTTAAATAATGACCTTCATTTAACAGTAGGAACATTAACCAAGCCTTTTAAAGAGTTATAGCCTATAAATCACAAACTATGTACTTTTACACATATATTAACATTATCAGCATTGTCAACATATTAGAATATATGTTTTCATCTACTTCATCTTTATGAGGACTGAGCTCTCCTTTCATAATTATGTCGCATTTCTAAATATAAAAACACCAGTAAAATTGCACCGCTGAAAATGACACTACAGAGCAGAGTCCTTCAGAAAACTGCTGAAGCTGGAAACCGCAGTACTCTTCAGTTGCCATATCCACACAGCATTAATAGAATTCCCTCTCACTCTAAATTCTCTTACAGATATTTGTGGAATTTTATTCTCTTCAATTGTGCTCTTGTACAATAATTTCTTCTCTTAACCGGACTCCAAAGCATGGTTTGCACAGAAAATGCATAAAGTCTGACAGAATTGTGAGTTTTTCTCCTCACATCCCATGATGTGTGTTTTTGTTTGTCTGTTTGATGTACAGTACATGTGGGTGCGGGTCGCTCAGCTAATGTGGGTGTGGGTCAGCTAAGGCACCCACAGTCTTAACAAGAAGACATTCAAGACAAGAAGACAGCTAGCTATGTAGAGAAAATACTGATGTGTGAGTGCATGTGTGCGTTAAATCCATGACACAGATGATCAAAATCCTAATTTTGTTAAGGTGTGTCAGAAAGGGAGATTTATAGTGTTTTATAGTGAATAATCAGGCATCAGCTCCATCTACAGGAAGGCTGAAAAAGTCAAAGTCCTGTGTTTTATTGTCTCTAGTGGAAAAGTTTATTATGCCCAGCATGACAGAGATTGAACCATCTTTTCAGTGGAGCAATATGATTTTGTTCACTATAGTTAGTGAGAGTGTATTTAGGTAAATAGAGATATGATATGATATACATGCTATGATATTTGCCCAAAGTTGTGATACAGTGGGATAAATTCTATAAGGTGTGTATATAATTGTCAGGTCAGGCGTTGCAGTGTTGCTACAAGGGATGAAACAAGTGGTAATTTCATGGGGGGGATGTGGCATATCTGCATTGATTTGGAGGAAGGGAAAATTTTTCGGCTAATTGCTGATTGTTCTGAATTATACTGAGCCGTATTCATGTATTATCATTATTATTATTATTATTATTATTAAGGTCATTACATTACATTGACATTAAATATTTATGACCAAATATGCTACAATCAAAGTTAAAGGTTAATGAGGAGAAATACGCAGCTAATCTGCGTTATCAGAACTGTGTTGATGTGGTTTGATCAGGTTTGATAGACAGCAGCCAAACAACCCACCAGCTCCACCAGCTCCAGTGACATCACCGATATCCAACTGAGCTCAGCTCACTTCAAACCAGAAAAAACACAGCTGTCTGTTTTGTAAAACAGCCATAACTGTTGTAACTTTGGCAGAAAATTATGGAATGGTGTCGGACCCCAGTTGCTCCTAGTAAGCAGCTAATTGACAAAATAGGCATCCGAGGCCATTGAAGCCAGCATTCATTAGTTTTAGTTCTCCAGGCCTATTTTGAAATTGAGGAAAGTTAAAGTGACTAATTTGAGTGCCACAGAAATGTCAGAGTGCCTTCTCTGCTCCTGGAACTAATCAAATCAGTAAGCTCACTACAGACATCACTGGTCCACTCAGAGTAATTGTAGTGGCTGTTTAAGAAAGGCACCTTTGTACCTGCTCTCTGCCCTGAGACACTTAAACTCATGAGAGATGACAGTGTCAAATTATATTCCCGGTCACTGCTCACTTAAATGACGACTATGTGGTATTTGTTTTTACTTTACTATCACTTGCATTGGTATTTTTTATAGGTTACAGGTTGATATGCCCCCCTCCCAAATAACTAGACAGTAGAATTCAATAACTGGTTTAACTCTGGGAGTGCCTAAATGATCAGTAATCTCCAAGCTCTCCAAGACAGGGCTTTGGATACTGCTGTGCGCTCATGATATGCAGGAGGAAAAAAAACATCGGCTCTAAGAGAAGATTAACCTCATTCACACACTGGAAGTATTCTGTCAAAGTAAACGTATGAACGCAGGGAGGGTGGACGCTGTCCTTCACTGTGCGCGCACTACGAAGCGTACTGGACTCCTCTCCTCCTCTCTCCATCCGCGTCTCTGAACCTCTCCGCACCAAGGCTCATCTCTCTCTCTTTCACTCTCTCTTTCACGCTCTCTCTCTCTCTCTCTCTCTCTCTCTCTCTCTCTCTCTCTCAGTGTCTCTCTCTCACACACAGAAGGTGTTTTAACTTTCCGAAGGGCGAAAACATTTCAATCGACTCTCAAGGTAAACGATTTATTGGGAAGAAAGACCTTCGTATTTATAGAGGAGAGAGATTACGAGGCTGTGACTGTGGTCGTGTCTTTCCGAGTAGGAGACCTGTTCGCCAGAGATGATTGGCTTTTTCTTCAAATGAGAAAGTCTGAGAAATGTCTTTTTCTCTGGGCGACACCGTCAGGCATCCCAGCCGTAATGTACCGGCGGGTACAAGCGAGTGTTTGCACCTTCCAGACAATATTTGGATTGTCAAGAACTCAAAGGTAAGAAAATCATTAAAGCATCTTTCCTGTTTTTTTTTTCTTTCTTTCTTTTACTTTTAGTTCACAATTTTGCCTTTAATGGCACGCGTTGTGTTTTGCTTTAAAGCTGCAGTTATATTTTCTAATACTGGGGAACAAACTGTCTTTACGCATTTTTTTTCATACGGGAACGCACGTGTTTCTATCTCAGTGATAAATAGAAATAAGTGGTGACTGTGTCGCATTGCAATGTGTCTATTATGATGGAGGAGGTGGAGGATGTTGTTGATAACCAACTCTGCACACAGTTTCCACCTGCGACTGCTGGAGCATAAATCCGATCCCTTTGTCTTTGTGTGTGTTGTGTTTGCCACCTCATAATAGTATGTTCGAGGGGTGTGTGTATCTGTGTGTGTGTGTGTGTGTGTGTGTGTGTGTGTG
>JBBMJY010000011.1:12632918-12652675 GCA_037833715.1 Toxotes lorentzi
CACCCTGTAAACAAAGAAAGCCAAGGAATAAATAATAATTGTAGCATAGAGTGGTAAAGGAAAGGTTCAGTGGCTGCGTTCAGGATATTTTATTGTCATCTTAATTTGTATGCATGTAATAAGTAATTGTTTAAGGTGGTAACAAGGATAATTGTGTCATCAAAAATTTAGATGCTTAGGCCAAAAAATTAAAAAAAAAAATGGATGCAGCAAGGAGCTTATGCCCTCTCTCTCTACCACACACACATATACAAACACATATACACACACAGAGCCATCAATCCCCACCTTTTCCATCTGATCTACCCCTGGTGGCTGCAACAATTGGGACAGCACAAGTGATGTCAGGTCTGATTGCTGCTTCAACTGCAGTCCTAATAGATGGAACTGAGAAACCTCAGTCTAAAAAGTGGCTGGTTTTCACCTCAGAGCTTCAGTGGTGTTTTGAGAAAATCAGACATTTCAAAAAAATTTACTCAGACTTAATACACCACACATTTATTTCACTGTTGTACTCTGATTGTCTATCTTTCTATACATATCTATAATTCAATATATCTATGTTCTATTCTGGTGTCTTGCCAGCAGCTACTGGAGACCACAATCAATAGGCAATGAACACAACTTAGCCAGAGCCTGCCTCTCACTAACAACAAACCACTCCAGCAACAGTGTACAAGGCTGCTATTGACAGCAACCTCCCACTGAATTATTCAAACACGTGGCTGAGATTTTCAATGGTGGATTTACACATCAAGGAACACTTTAAATCATCTGACGGAGGTGTGGAAAACACTAAGCCAAGAGATAGGAGTGTAGTGGTACAAGGCTCCAGAGGAGTCCTGACTCCTGTGTGGAAGGTCCCTTGCTAAGGGTTTAATGTTTTATCAGCTCCTCAGATAGACATGTAAACGGAGGGGACAGACTATCAGCAGTGGCTGCTGACACAGGAATAGGATTCAGATTAATTTCAAGTGGATTATGACATTTTTACACAGTCTCCTTTGATGATAATAGTTCATAAAAGGATCAGTCAACACTGTGTTAAACCCATTAGACTCGTCATCCTTTTCTGTTGCTTAATCTGTCAGTGGACTTTCATGTGCTGAGGCCACGGGTAAGGTTCACTGACAGATGTGCTTTACGATGCATTTGCATTTTGGGCAATGAGCTCTCATTCATTGTTGCATTGCGTGATCATCAATAACTACCTGCCGTCACCTTATTATGCATGTTAAGCGCCAGCCACCGCTCCCAAAATTAAATTACAGAAAGATGAAGATGTTGTTGTCGTGCGCAGTGAGCAGATCTCCGCATGCGGTATCCAGCAAAAGCTGGGAGAGACAGCCCGGATGAAATGGGTTGGTAAACATGGCCGACAGATAAGACACATTGGTATTCAGCTGCATCTCGCCACGCTGGCCTCGAGAACCGGCTGATAATACCCGCTCTCGGCTTCAGGGTCAGAGGTCTGAGGTTGATTGGCAATAGGCTGACACAGGGAAATAGTGTGCTGACTGTAGTCTAATGGGGTTGAAGCACACCGGCGTATCAGTGTGGCTGGCACTTAAGCAAAGCCACAGCCTCATACCCTTCTTACCCTCCCTCACCTGGATGCTTACAGGTTGTTCGCTAATCTATTAGCCCCTTGTCAGACACCACTGGGCTCTCCTACACAGCAGCAGTGCAGCACACAGGCCAGTGCTTGTGCCATCTCTGTCATGCTGAATTGTTTTCCTCACAACAGCGTTTTCCCTGCCTCGTTCGCTTTCAGCTGTATCTCCCAGCTCTTTATACCTCCCAGCCGCTGCTGTCTACCAACATGCCCAAACGCACTCAACCAGAGAATCACATACAAGTATGATCTCTCTCTTTCTTTCCCCTCTTCTCTCTCGCTGTCTCTTTGTTGCTCTCTCCTTCTCTAACCAACACATCCACCCACTCATACACACTTATATTTACTCACAGATGTACATGCACAAAACACAAACGCCGACTAACAAATGCGTACACACTCACACACAGAACCATGATTATTTCTACAACATTCATCTCCACTGATTATGAGGTGTCCTACATTTCTCAGCTTGCACTGGAATGGCTTATTCACACTTAAATTCCCATTTACCAGAAAAAAAAAAAACACAGCCGCAATGAATTTGGAAGCATGACAACACCAAAAAGATTTCTCAGAGCATCCCTAAGTAATGACACGAAAAGTAATCCGCTGTCAGCTTGTAGCGCTGGTGCAGAGTAGGAGGTTTACACTGTTAAAAACAGGGAAGTGGTTCGAAGAATACTTATTATGGCTATATGACAGCCATTGTGTCTGCTTCCTTAGACCCTGTAGAAGAGTTATTTTACCTAATGTAAACTGCAATGTACTGTTTGTACTGTGTTTGGAAAACCTTAATGAAGAGAAATTAAAATGAGCATTTTTGTCTGAAGCTCCAGAATCTGACAGTGTGAAAAAGAGCAAGATCCTGATATGTGTTGCTTGGCAATTCCTCTTTGAGCTGCAAACCACCACCATCAAATCATAACTGTGGAATAGAAGTAACTTGTCCTCTTGCAGACTGTCTCATGTGATTATGGCAATCACAGCAGTGCTCCAGTATTAATGCAGTAGTGATTTATTGATGTTAAATGTTATTTGTAGCCCCTTGTAACTGAAGTGGCTATCCTTTTATCTGAAAAGTGAAAGCTTTCTGACATTTTAAAAATCAGGGACGGAAATGGTGTGTCACAGATGTCTGCAAAACCAATAAATATAAAGAAGCACAAATTTTAAAACATAGATGAAGTTCATATCCACAAAATCAGATTTAATTATTCGTCAACCACACCAGGGAGATCACTAATTTTCAGCAACAAATCATTCTGCATTCTGCTGATGGACGCTTTAGAAGAGTAGGGACCACTATGGGGTTTGAACCTAGGACAGAGTGTATCCTGGCCCAGAAAAGCAGCAGTGTATAACACGTGACAGCAGCATCTTGAGTAGATGGCAACCTCAGCTCCTGCTCGTCTTTAGTCTTTCATGAAAATTTGTTCATAACCAAGATATTCACACTTTAAGTCAACTGACTTAAGAACTGCATGAGTGTGCATTCCCTGGAGCTATGCGTGGACCAAAGGGTGCACTGATGTGGAACAACAATGTCAGCACATTGAGGCGCACAAGGTCCAACAGGGAGGAACCATGAAAACTTTGCTGGCTGTCCGGTGCTTACTGAGCTTCAGGAAGCCTGGAAGCGTAGGCCTTGTATTTTATTCATGGGGCAGAAAACATGGAAAGTATAACAAACAAAAAGCCTACACTGGGGGAAGACAAAGAAATGTTCAGAAAAGAAAAACCAACATGAAAAGAGTAAAGGAATCTAAGAAGCAAGTCATGATTACACATAAATGAAATATTAAAACAGAAGGTTAAGAGTGAAAACTTTTTTAGACGGAGAATGGGTGAATGGATAAGGAGCAGGAGGGACAACACACTGAAACTTCACTTGATGGGCGATCGATGTTCCCCTCAGGACACTGATGCAGTGGGTCCTCTATGTCCTCTATGTCCTGTCCAATGAGAGACTGTTCTTTGAGAACTGCTCCATAACAACGTACAGTTTAGAGGAGACAGTGTCTTTCAGTGAGTTTTCATTACCTCTCTTGGATACTGGATGTTCAAATGAATGAATGAATGGCACGGAATATAAAAGGTTTAGAAAAATAGCAATTATTGTTTAGGTTTCAGACCATGATTAACCAATGGATAAAGAAAATATCAAATTATCTATGAGACGATTAATGTGCAAGTTATTAACCTGTGAGCCAACAAGCTATTATCCATATCCCATCGCCACAATTTCATTTTGCATTGCGTGTAATCTTGTTGTCTTCAATTGGAAATATCTTCTCTTTATTGAAATACTGCAGTAAGCTAGCCATACACGATTGGGGTCAGGATCCTGAGAAATAATCTGCTTTTGGCATTTCTATTTTAAACGCAGATTAATCAGACAAAGGTTGAGGGTGGCAACTGAGAAGCAGAGAGCTCTGGGTTATTTTTGAACAGTGGAAATAGCTGGGAGGGAAAGAAGTTTTGATCATTTTGATGGTTAAATGTAAAGCAGGTGACTTTTTTTGTATTTTGTCCTGTGTGGGAGCAAGAGCCAAAGAAAATATTAGTATTCACTGTATGACAGACATCAGTATGATAATGATCAATTTTCAACTTACTTGTCTATATTAATGGTTGTGCATCTGTGGTTTACATTGATGGTGAAATGTCAGAACACTTAACGTCCTAACTTGACAGCTTTATGGAAAACAGCCACAGTTCGTCTCTGGTCATTTTATTTTAGAGGGAAAATTGTATAAAAGCAAAATCACATCCATAAAAATTTGCATCTAATGAGGAACTGAATAGATAATTATGAAATGTTATCACTGCTGAATACTTAATGTCGAAATTTAGATATCGCTGAGTTTATAGTACTGAAATATGCTATTTTGAAACCCATCAAAACTTTATTTCCAGTATGCAGGATACCGAGGATAATCAATCAAGCCCGAATGGAACTGAGCCAACACTGATTCACTTTCATTATTAGGTATTCAGTTGCTAATCTTTTCTAATCTTTATTCCGTTTATTCCACAGAAGTAAGGCGGACTTGGCCATCTTAGGTAACTCATTATCATTAATGATTAAAGTACAGTTACAAGTTGGTAAATAAATAAATTTAAGCACTGCATTTTTTTTTTTTGTCTATTATCAAATATTGACATAGTAAAGGAAATTTGCAACCAATGTCAATGTAATTTCCACATGAACATCAACCATATATTTGCACAGCCCTGTGAGCTGTATATGTGTTGGAGGTCTCAACTGATCCATATCAGACAGTGAGGCTGATGCCACCAAATAAGACCTAAACAATGGAGCCTTGATAATCTGATAAGGTGCACAGAAAACACACACACCGTGATGGCGAAGGATAATATGCTAAGCTTTTTTAAGTAGACGGCAGTGTTTTGATATATTGTTGTTACTACACCGAGATGTGTGTGTGATGTGTATTAGCTTATAGTAAGGAAGGAAATTAAACTCAGTTGAATCATCTGCAGGGTGAAGTTCTTGAGAAGTGAGACGCTGTGAAACTTGTTGCTGCTGAGGAAATGACAGCTGAACTTTGATCTGATCTGAGAAAGTGTTTGATAAACTGTTACCAAACTGTTACCTGCTGCTGGATGTAATCTACAAACTCCCTTTCTCTGTCGCTGTTTGTTTCCTCTCTAGGTCTCAGAGTGCTGAGTTCTGAATGCCATTAACACCTTTAGTGACATCAACACGCGTAATTGAGGAGCTTGTTTCAACCATCACTTTTCCATCTCCTCGCTAGAGCTAAGATCACCGAGAAGCTCCTCCTGCTCGCCCTTTGACCCCGACTACTATGGAAAACCTCAGTGAGCTCCAGAACCCGTTGTTGGACAAAAACAGTAAGCACATGGTGAACGGTTATGGGGGAGACTTCCCTAATAACCAGTACCAGGAAAACATTATTAATTATTTTGCTGGAGGAGGAGGTGGTGGTGGAGGTGAGGGCGGAGGAGGAGGTGGAGGAAAGGTAAATAACAGCAACGTGGTAAGCGGAGGAGGATACAATACCAACGGGAAGGTGAAATCTCAACAACTTTTGGACGCCACCTCGCTGCACCTGGCAGTAGAGGCCTTCTACAGGCCCAACTTCATTCTATACAAGGAGGACAGCGGCAGCATCAAGGCTAAGGAATACAAAAGCGAGTGCTGTGAGACCACCTTCACGGAGAAGAAGGCGAAGGAGGGGTCCAACACAGCAGGGGCGGACACGCCTGGCACAGAGGATCCTCAGGCGAAGCTGCTGGAGGACGGCGAACACATCAAGATCCAAACGGTTTCCTACGAGGTGGAGGAGGAGGAGTACGTGGAGTACGAGGTAAGGGAGAAAATACATGAGTGGGATGAAGGGAGAAACCAAGGAAACTTGGATTTGACCAGAATGGATTTCTAGAAGGAAGGCTTTTGTTATATTCAGTGTCAAATTTAATGTCCCAAAAAATCTTAAAAATCAAAATTATGCTGTTTGCAACAGATTAGAGACCATCAAGGATGCAAAAACTCTCCAAAGAGACCCATACAGATGAATTTAATTCAGTTTAGAGAGAGATTTTTAGGCAGGTGATGTGCATGTCTTCAGGGGTCAGGGAGAAACTTGCATGATTTGGGTGTTTTTCAATGAAGGGCCCATCTGAGGCTCATAATCTATCTAACCCAAGCTTGGATATGTGTGGTGTGTTCGTGCTAAAAGAGAGAAAGAGCGAGCATGCTTGTATTCCTGTGGTGTTTGTACATTTGTATCATCACACCAAAGGATTGGGCTCGGTGCCTGGATCAGACTGACATTTTACCAACCACAAATCCCATTTGATCCGCTGACCTTGGCCTCAATTCCCAACTATAGTAGAATTCATCATTAGATCATAATAAATCACCCACGGCTGCCTCACACAGGGATATTAGGTGCTACAGTACTACAGCATTAGCCACAGTATTTTCACTCTCAACTGGCGCGGCGAGTGGCACAAAGCACTCTAAAGGATTTAAGGGATTGGACAAGCGGAATAGGGTGTTGAGTTTGACCAGTGTCCTGCAGGACCTAGGGGACTGAGCACACACCTGCTGGTCCACTAGAATTAACCTGGATAGGTGTGATAAACATGTAGCTGCTGAAATGCAACGTGACATGGGTACATATACCGAGGGGGCTCACTCTGCAGAAAGACAGAGCAGGTCACATTATAAATAAAGAAACAGTCTTTGGGTGTGGGGCTAAATTAAAACTGAATTCATCTTAGATTCACAGAAAAAGAGCGCGGATGAGTTAGACTCGATGTTATGCTCCAACTGGAGGCTCCTCTTAGCTGTTCAAAGGTTAAGCGAACACATTACCATATTGTTCATATTTTTCCACACACTTCAATTTCACAAATGAACAAGCACATAAAAAAAGGCATCATCAGGCCCCACAGCCTGCTTTGAGATGTAAAGAGGAAAATACACAGTGGGACTCATTATGTAGCCTCCCAGCAGTAGACCATTGACACCACAAAGTGCGAGGTGTCTCTACCACCCTGCCCACAATCTGACGAAATGCAAAGACCTAAGACAAGAAAGTCCTTACCCTGACATACACATCCTTGATGGTGTTCTACCAAGAGCTACAGGATGTGTGATATTATGTAACCTGAGATGGAAATGCTTGCCACAGTTAATCTCCTAACTAATTCAGTAATCATCATTTATTCACTCCTTTTGGATTTTTTTTTCTCCCATGGGGTTTGACCTCAAATTGAGGGCAAATAAAATGAGCTCAAAGGTACCCTGTGGATTTTTCTTGCAAACAAACATAACTTATGTTTACATTCATTGTTACTCACAAAAAAACGCTTCCTTGAGGTCTAAGAGTTGAATGCATTTCTTTCCATATAAAACAGCCAGAAAGCTGATTTGAATGTTTTTTATGCATGCAACATTTACATCAGTGTTTGCTAGCTTACAGTCCCTTTGTTGACTTCCTTTTTCTTGGCCCATTGCTATGTTTCTCTGTCACTGCCATCAACTGCTGACCAGAAAAATAGTCTGATATTATGACAGCTGGTATTTGTTGTAGCACTGCTTCACACTCAGCATTCACAGAGGCTAACGTTATCTTGTTGAGACTAATGCATCAGTAGCTTATAATGTGAGCTGGGTGGTCATACTGTGTATTACTCTCATTAGTGCAGACTGTCAAACTATAAGGTTGGCGATAATATTAGTATTTTCACACAACTGGTCTTTCACAGTGTCAGTCAATTTAAACTACTGCTTGCACACTAATTATATGAAGGGCTCTGTGTGTGTGTGTGTGTGTGTGTGTGTGTGTGTGTGTGTGTGTGTGTGTGTGTGTGTGCCATGGTGCTGAATTTGGTATCTCAAATAGTGGAATTTCTATGGTGTCTGTACTGAACATCTACTTCTACCAAGATCTGGCACTGTGACATCCCTCGTTTATATACTGCCTATAAAAACTTAACAGAGAGGGTCACTAATATCTCTATAAAATTATACAGGAAGATTAAAACTTTTTTATTTTTTCTAAGTATTAAAGATGACATGGACATTACTGTATGAGAAGTTATTTTGCTCAGATTTCGAGTAATTTAATTTAATCAACCAAAATGTTGATGTTCATTTGTGTGTATGGGTGTTTGTTTATGAGCTTAATTAATAATGTGTTTTTCCAACATGCTGTGCACTCAATTAGCTCATGCAGTGTTTTATAAATGTGTGTAGAGTACTGCATCTACCTCCTGAAAACCTTGACTTAGAAACACTGTAGTAGTACAACTGAACTGAAATAGAATCCAATCTCTTATTCTCTTTATGAGGGAGGCTCAAAGAAGATGAAATTTTTAAGCAGTGGAAGCTTCCGCTGAGGAGGGATGGAATATGATACCCCTATATCCAGGAATTTTTTTTCTGGTATAATCTAAACTGTTCAGTTCTCCATAGTTGCACAGTGGCCTGTTATGTCTTTTCTGCTGTGTGTGAGAATTTTAGGAAGAGCTGTCTTTGAGGAAAATGGTGGCTTTTGCACCACAGTGATGTCTCATGTTTTTTTCTTTGATTATGGGCACAGTGTGACAGTTATGGGGCTTTGTGCAACATCACAAGGAACTGTCAGCTTTAGAGTGATGATGCCTAAGAAGGCAAAAATTGTTACTATTATGGGCATGGTGGTGATTTTTCTCAAAATATACAATAAAAGAACAGAGTATGTTGTACATTATCACTGCATGTGCACCGCTTAGTTTTTTTTCCTTTTCTGAATAGACAAACTATTAAGGCCTGGTCAAACCAGCCACAAAATCAGTTCAGTGAATGACTTAGTTAGTGGGTTGTGTTGTGTGGGTGTTCATCTCTGGTGAACTGTGACCTCTGATTGTGACCAATGACAGTGCTGACTTTTGAGGGAATTGAGAGCTCAAGAGTTCACAATGGAGGAAACCAGTATAGCTCATTAGCGGTGGTGAGCTGCTGAGGTATAGAGTGCCCCACAGAAACGACATGGTTTATGGATAGTTATGAGACAGGAGTCAATGGTAAAAATATGCCTTTTGAGTAAAATGTGTGAACCTTTTGTGACCTGACAGCTTTGCCACGATTTGGCGTGACCAGGACTGTTGGGACATCTTCCAGGGATTGAACTGCTCCTCTTTTTTCACACTCTACATCTGAGTTGTGTTTTTAAAAGTCTTAATCCCTCTCTATCATGTCAGTTTCTCTTTATATGCAGCTTCTCCTTGGGGAGTTATAATGAGTTACAGTGTAATGGCTTTTGCCTGACTCAGCTCAACAGTGTGCAGCAAGAAAAGAGTTTGTGCAACTAAAAATGATATTTTTCAACAATCATGTTGCTTAATTGAATCTGCTGTCTAATCCATAAACATCACAATCCCGCAATACAGAATGGTACAGCCTTTGCAAATCAATATTATTATTATTATATTATTATCTGAAAAGTTTTCATCAGCACTTTGTAACTAGATAAGAGGAAACTAGTGACAATACCAGAAAGCTTTCTAAGAGATTAGCAAACAATTCTTAAACCTAAGCACATCCACAGCAGGATGATAGAGCAGCAAATATGTCAATACAATATAATATTACCCATCAAAGAACATGATCCATACCTGCTATATAAGGATGATTGCTGTGATTAAAAAGGCCAGAGTTATTATTGTCGACTTAGCTATGAATTGGAGGAAGACTTGGCATAAAGAAGTTACCGTGTGTGCGCCCGCCAGGTGTTGCACACAATATGGGAAACAGTGTAAAATAATGAGCTCACCAATTCATAAAAGGTCATTAACTCCAGGCGATACGAGATGTGCTCGTTTTGCGTTCCCTTTTACTCGCAGATGTTGAAAGGTTAGTGTTTTCAGAACACGTCGCAGAGACGTAAAAAGGAGAAACTACTGCAGTGGAATAAAGCATTCCGCATTTTATTTTTTAAAGGAGTTATTAAACAAAGCACATAGCATCCGATTATCAAAGAGCAATGGTAAATTACCGACGGCCTCTGTCAGTAATCAGTATAGCAGAAGAGAAACTTTGTCAAGGAAATTTAATTTAAATTTTCCTTGGTTTTTATTTCCCTTGTTGTCAAACTTTAAATGCAAACTCTGTGCTTTTAATTGTATATATATACTTTTTTTTTTTCAGTGTCAAGTTTGATTTAACCTTACACTATCATTCTCAAACATTTCTAGTGCTCAGTAATAGATGCAGAGGACAAACTTCTTTGTTCATAACACCATAAAAGCCAATTATCAATTCCTGTTAAAATTCACTCTCATTGTTTCTAAAAATGTATTCTCTTTGTCAAGTGCCTTTTTCATACCTTACATCTCCACATAACAATTCCCTTTATTTTTGTTGGCTTTATTGCTTTTGAACCAGAAGAGGCTGTTTGTGTATCCTCAAACACCACTTTCAGTCTTTCTCTCCCTCCTTTTTCATTAACATATTCATTGTTTTTTTATTCTTTTTGAGCAGAACGTTAGAAAAGCATCAGTGCAGTTAGTAAGCAGAAGATGCATTAAATAGAAGGCATAAAATAAAAAAGAACTATCCCTGCTGAAGTGCCGTTAAGCTTGGCACTGAATCCCTCCGAGCTGCAAGTTCACAGTTCCGCGCTCTGACCTCCGTGTTGAAGATTAAAGTGAAGAGAGTTTTGCCTTCAGAGGCCGACAAGTCCAACTCAGAGTCTTTCATGGCCTCTGTGCCAGTTAACCGAGGAAATCTCATCTGTCTCCTCTTATCAGCTCCAGCCTTAACAAGTGTACAGTATGCACTGGAGGTCTGCCAAAGGCACCCCCCATCTCTGCCTCCCTCCTAGTCTCAATGCACGCTGGCAGGTGAGGCCGTGTTCAGACTTCTGTTCTGTTTTTGACCCTCTATCCACAGCTACAGTTATATCAAGTAAATCTTGTGTATACTATCTATGGACACACCTGACAAAGTTGGAAGAATGATGTGGCAGCACAAGACAAGCCAAGGCCTGTTATTAGTTTAAACTGCTCACCTCTGCAAATTACTTGTGGTAGCCTCAGATTGTGGAGCTAACTGGGGTTAATGAACCAGCAGGAAGTGATTTACCTTCATCTTAACCAGATCCCATTGTTGCCTGTAGTCCGTCAGTAGTATCTGGGTTTGCAGACAGTAAGTGAAGTGAAGATATTTTTGTTGGTAGCTCCTCATTCAGCTTTCAGTTCTGTTCCCAGAGTTCTGTTAAAAATAACACGTTTGGTGATCAGGAAACACACTTTAAGCAGTTACTCGGTCAGATGAACAACAACAGAAGACGAATCATGGGAAATTGTGTTCTTTATGCTGTGTAGTACTATACGTCTACAGGGCCATATATACTTCCTCTTCAAATGACTCTGCTACTGACAATGTAATCTGCTATACAGAGAAGTAACTAATCAGTGGAAATCTATTTAACAGTAATGGCAGAATAATGCCAGCCATAAATAATGTGAAAAAAAATAGGTTTAGTATGACACAATACAGACTTGACTCTCGATAACCTTGGATCTGGCAGTGATTCAGTCCATTAACATTTTCATGTATTTTCACCTGCATAAAAAATAGCACTTGAGTTAGGCAGAAGACCCACCATTTCTATTTGTCTGCCATCTGTTACATTTCCAATGCATGAAATTAGCATTTATCTGTACATTTCATATTCACAAAATAATTTGAACATGTGGTTGTCCTTCTGATTTCATTAGCAGCATTTCAATAAAAATGGCCTCTTCTCAGCTTTTCTGATTGCACCATTGTTTTTTTTTTTTGTTTTTTTTAGCATAGGCACTGGACTGCTGAAATCACAGGCGTGGGTGTAAAATAACTGAGAGATGAGTTTTAAAATAAACATATTTCTCACTGCCCTCTGTCTCACCTCTGCAGTGTTTTAGATCAGGCCAGGTTTGATTGCAGGAGCTGGCCATTCTCATTAAATCTGAGGGGACACGAGCGCTTATGCCTTCATTAAATCTAAAATGTAGCCATGCTTCGGTTCAGTGCACACATATTGTTCCTTTTGTGAAAGGTCCTGCACCCAGTATGAGCCTGTGTCATATATTCTAGTGAAAACGTTCAGAGATATCCCATTTCTCATTTAGCAGTAAATGACAAACCAATCTCTTGGATCATTTCAATTCAGCAGTAAGCGGGTCTGTCCAATGGATTTTAAAACTTGCTCTCCTCCCATAACTGGGGATATTTATTCAATGGTTTGGTGAGTCATTCTGAGCTAGAGAAATTATTACTCTGTGATGCTGGAAAAATAAATTGTGACATGTCAAAAGATATAACGCTATTGCTGAATAAATGCTGTAACATGTACCAAGAGGACCCTGGTTACTACATCCCATGAATCACTGGTATCAAATGAGTTGATCAAACTCAAATATCTAATCAATATAAACAAAGATGTAGCCTTGCTTAAAGATCTGGAAAAGTTTTAATTGATTCTGTCAGCACTTGAAAAAAACTGAATTAAAATGGAACCAGATTTGATATAATACATTTGATTTCGCTTACTATGACTGGAATCCCAACATTTCACTTGTACTTTTTGGTACTTTGTCCCATACTGCTGTTACCGTCAGCTGCATTAGGGACCATCCTGTCAGGCATCCCAAACATTTTTCCTCTTTCTTCTGTCGTCTAAGGAATTCTTCAATGCTCAGTCACATTTGAAATGTCGAGGATTTTCCATGAGCGGCTCTGGTGAGAATTCCTGCCAAAATGACACATTCTCTAAAGTTTCATTTCCATTTAGCGCAGCACGAGGGACAATTTTTATTTATTTCATTTTTTTTTTAAAAAGCAGCTCAAAATCCAAAATGTTTAAAATGTGACTGTCCTTTCACACGGTCTGCAAATGTGACAAGCCAAACCTCACAGCTCAACTAGTACTACTGAAGTAATAAACCTAAAGCACCTCAAAATATTCTCCTTAAAATTACAGCATGGTTTTGGCAAATTGTCACTGCGTGTGAGAACATGAAAGACACTTGTCTTTCAAAGTTGTAAAGACTTCTGATATGAATATGAAGAATCACAAATAGTCTTTCAAAGGTAGATGATGTTCCTGTGCAAGTTGAATTTACACTTCAGAGGACGGTGGAATTCTTCTCAGTTCAAATGCTGCTCTTTTAGTTCTCTTAGAAGACAATCACATCGGTGCAATTACACAACAATTAAAGTGACACCAAATGTCCTACAGTGCCTACTGAGTAGCACCTCGTCATAATGGCATAACTGTAATGTGTTACATGTTGTAGCTACCATTTACAGATGTCCCCTAAACAGCTCACATTCAGACTATATTTAGATGCTAGCTAGGCGGCTGCCACAGGGAAACCTCTAGTTCCCACTCAGTTACTCAGACAGTTGTGTTATCAAAATGAATTAGCTTGAAAATAGTGAAATAAACCATTCTTATGTAAGATTTACTCAAACTGAAATCAAGTGATTATATCTGTGCAGGTGTTAATCTGCCAGGGCGCGCCACCCAAGTAGAACCTATGTATGGGAATCACTGGCTGTCCAATGCAAAATGAAGGCATGCCAGCTGGCGTTCTGATATCCTTCACTTGCTGGGTTGGAGCAGAAGACAAATGGTCAATCAGTCTGATTCAGTGCTTTTCAGTAATCATTTGACGTGTACTCCTTCACTTCCCCTTGGCACGTGGTAACACATAGCACCATACGTCACACTAATGGCCACTTGGAGAGTAAAGGCAGCAGGGTTCAAGGGAAGCAGAAAATGAATCAGCCTTGCCCTTGACCAGGTATTATAATTGAGAATAATGAAAGATGATTAAAGAGAGGTTATTTTCATTTAAAGAAAAGGCCTTAAACTTTAATCATTGATTGCTTAAACATTGTTTACTTACACCTAATATTTCATGTGCATTGTGCAGAGGAAATGATAAGCTTACAATGTATTTTGAAGAACTATGCCTTTTTAAAGTCCATGATTGTCTTTTCACTCCCTCAGCGCTTGAAGAGGTTGATTTCAAAGCACTCATCATAAAACTTAAGATTTCAGTTTAAATCTAAGGTCTGGATTTGTAAAATTCAACCTGAGGTACATCTTTGGGAAAATACAGGTTGGAAACTGGTGAGTGATTTCCTGAAGTTCCTGAAGTTCTCCTTCTGTCTACACCATCACCTCACAGAGCAGGAGTGTGAGTTAGAAGCAACAGACTCGGTCACCTCTAACTGGGTCAAACCTGGAAAAATTTTCTCTCATAAAATCTCCCATCAATCTTTTTTAAAAATATGATTTAATAATCAAACCATTCTTTAGACCGTAGGTGTATTTTGTAACACATTTACAGTCTTCAAAATGTGTAGAGGTAGAAAAAGATGGCACTGCAATAGACTTGTTTAAAGTCCTGTGAACAGCTTTTGTGTTCCAACATGTACAAGTCTTTTCTGTACAAGCAAGCATGGCCGTCTCAGTTTCTCACTGGTCACACTTTGCCAGCCATTTTATCACTTCTTGGTGATAAGTGAAATCTTTTCCAGAGGAGTGAAGAGGAACACCCGACTGCACCATTAGCTTTGGTCTCTACGTCTCATTTAGGGACACACAGTGTAGGTTCAGTCTGAACTTCAGGTCTTTTGAAGAATGCACCTTCCTGGGCTGCATCCTTACAACCCCTGATGTGGTATATGCTGCAATACATAATGCAATGCTATTTTTATGGAACGGGAAATGTGGGACATGTGGAAACACAATATGACCACGGTAACCCCCCCCAAAAAATAAACCTACAGGATTTAGAATTGCTGTATTTACTCTGTATTTGAGACGTTTTAACCTAGAAATTATGAAAATCTAGTCAAATATTTAATGAAATGACATTTTAATAAAATGAAATGAGACAGGTGGTTGTAACAGTCAATTAGAAAATAAAAACTAAAAAATCCTCCTCATTCTTACTTTTGAATGAAGTTCCTCAAAGCAGGATAAAGTAGCACAGAATTGTCTCTCTGCCAAAATTCACTTGTGTTTCTTTAATCCTTGCCTGAATGTCAGCTCAGAGTATTAAAAGGTGAATAATGAGAAAGATGCTTCTGTAATGCAATGAGTTTTGAGTAATAGCAGCCCTTTGGGCATAATTACATGTTATAAATGTGAGCCATTTTTTATGGACAGACAAATAATGAGTGTGCATCAGTCTGTTGGATTTTGATGTTTTTTTTTTATCCAAAAACAACCAAAGATGAGATAAGGCTCTTTTTGCGATGTGTAATCACAGATAGAACCTTGAGGATGTTTTGGCCTTATATCCACCCTGTCCCTCTCTATTAGTCTGGCAGGTCCAGTCAGACACCTTCTCATTGGCTGTGAATATGTAATACAGCCTTGTCATATTCCATATTAAACAGCCATAGGAAGAGGCTAATCAATTACCCACTAAATTAAAGATGCAACCCCACTTCAGTTTGATGCAGCTGCAATCTCTGAGTCTGAGTAGCACGTATCTCAACATGTAGGTGCTGGTGTTGGTTTTACTTATACTGTGGCTGAAATCTTTGGATCTCTGGATTTGATTTTTGTGCGTATTCCCGGTTACATGCCGGAGATTTTGCAGTTCATAGTTGGCTCCTTGTACCCTTAGGGTGCAAGGGGCACCCAAAAAAAAAAGTTTTCTAACAATATGAGATATACAAGAGGCATTCTGGCTTCACATCTTAAGAATTTGTTATTGTCAGAATTAATCACTGATTTCTTTTGATCTACAACACAGCGTTCTTTGTGCATTTCAGCCTGTTTACAGAGCATGATGTGAATACTGAGCGTGATGTGTAGTGCTTCAGTGTTGTAACCTCATTACACCATCCTAAATTGCACACCTGTCCACAAGAGGCCAAGGGGCAATGGAAAGAATAATAACAAATATTTTGTTTATTAATTCACCGCAGGCAATACAGCCCCCCAAAGACTGTACTGCATGTTTGAGAGGGGACTGCATCAAGATGAGGCTCTTATAATTGTGATCACACACACTGTGATTGAGTGTCCCTCTGAGGTTCCTACGTGTGGTGGACCTCATGGGACTGCTGAGCTCACACACTGTTTAAATCACAGAGTCTTATTAACCGCGTGGTAAAGTTTGTATTTCTTTGTACCAGCCAGCCCCTTTGGTAGCACTCTGTCACACTCCATGATAAATTACAAACCCTTAAGATAACGCCTTAGTCACATCTGGGTCCACAGGCTCCTGCCCTGGCATAACTTAATATGACCATCTGGAGTGTTGATACAGACGAAGTGTATGTTGCACTGATGCAACATTAGGATGCCGAGGATGTGACTCGCATCTTGTTACAGACAGGGAGACCAGATGACCTGCAGATGACTCTTAAGCAAATCGAACATGCGCCGTCTTTTTTTTTAGAATTGTAATTAAATGAATGGGCACAGTTAAGAGCGCACAGATCATAATGACTGCTCCTTTTTCCAATGGCTCTTCTTTCTTTTTTCTCATGGACATAGGACACTGTTGCACGTACTAATTTTAGATTTTTGTGATTTCCAATGAATACCTATTCTCTATCTGAGTTGTAATTGTGCTGAAAATGTCATTTTGTGCAGTATTGCATCATTAATGGCATTTGCTCATTAACTTTACTTATGCGTTCAGCCAAGTAATTGAATTCCCTTTGGTTGCAAAGTACTTTGTTTCTGCATCCAGACCTCTCTCTATACCTTAGTGTAGCTGCACATTAAAACAGTTAATTAATATGGGTAATATCAACCGCTGGCTTTTGCTTTATAAAATGGTTGAGAAAGACGACATTCATTTCTGTGGGTGCTTTAATTTGATCAGTATCATGTTTTATATGCGGCATGTCCTTCACCCTCGGCAGGAGGGTCCCCCATCTGAGTCAGGTTCTGCTCAAGGTTTCTTCCTGTTAAAAGGGAGTTTTTTCTTGCCACTGTCGCCTTAAGTGCTTGCTCTGGGGTCAGGCTCTGGGTCTCTGTGAAGCGCTTTGAGACAATTTAGATTGTGAATGGCGCTATATAAATAAAACTGAATTGAAATTGAATTGAATTAATTTGATCAGTGTTTTTAATTTGTGACGTGTTTGTGATGTAGAGTTTCCTTTTTCCTCTCTCATACATTAGAACAAGCTGCTGCCTTGCTGAGATATGAAAACTCTTTTTTCATAAACACAACCTTTGATTGTACTGTTTTTTTATGGACTCAGTATGTTGGATGTATTGTATAATATATGGCAATGGGAAATGATATAGTTCACATTTCCCTATAGAGGCCTGTGGCATCTTATTTAAAACCTCAGCTCTCATACCATGAGTCTGCATTCACAAGCATCAAAGAGAGGTATATAAAGGAAACCGATTGATTTGGTTGTATCCTCAAGGACATTGAGGCACATTTTTAGTAAATGAAAATAGTAATGACAGAAATCCAGAACAAAGGCGAGACACATGGATGATACGCTGGGTTCTTTTACTAAAATGCAGCAAAAATACCAAATAAAAATTTAACAAATGTACTTTAACAGTCCAGAATGTGTACACTTTGTGCCTTTAATTCTTTATTTCCTGCCATGCTTAAATCATGCACAGGGATTGTCCCCACACTGCTAAGTTGGATCAATAGACATGCTTTGTAGTAGTTTCACACATCACAAATAAAAAAGAAAATCAAATAAGGATGACCTGTGAGACACTTCGTACACAGTAGGGTAGTTCAATTCAACGATATGTAAAATTCATATTCAGCCACATACGTTCTTCATACGATTTAGCTGCATTGCAAGTACACACGGGAGTCATGGCATGAGACATTTACTCAACATTAAATCAGGACAAAAGAACAAAGGTTCAAAGACAAATGTCCAGAGTTGGGAGAATGGAGAACAGGGGGTAAAAAAAAAGAGTGGACAGGGGCACATTTCCTGTAAGTTGTGTAAGCAGTTTGCCAACAGATAAATTACACAAGCCCTCCTTTTGGTTATGCTGTCAAGGCAGAGTGGTGAAACCATCCATTAGCTCTTCGTTACCTGTCAGCCTGTTGCCTCATGTTGACAGGATTTACGCCCTGCAAGACATATCTGAGCACAGCTAGTAGCGGCAGCATGCATAGTGATTAGGACTTCCTACTACAGGGGAGGTGGTGAATGAATGACAATGCATGCAGGCGCACGCACACACAGACACACACACTCATTAAAGGTCGGGTAGAAAATTGGTAAACAAAATTGTGTTTACTTCAAATCAAATGCAGCCTCTCAGTTAATCCAAAAGCCTGTTAGTGATGGAGCCGTTCTGTGACCGGTAACTTTTAAGCATGTGGTTCCTGAGAGTTTCACTTGAATTTGTGGATGACGGAAAAATAAAAGAAAATTGTGTGCTCACACAATAATTATGGGTGTAGGAGACAGCCTTGCAGAGGGCTTGGTGGCCTGTTTTCATCTGCTCTGGATCTCCTGCAGCCAATGTGAAAAGTTTATGATTTATGACCTTCCTGAACATGCCAGACAGGTCTGCACGTAGCTTCCTTTACATGCTGACCTGTCTGCAGGTCTGTACTGACTCCAGCCGACCTCATTGTTCTCTTGCCTGACTGACTTCCTCTGCCTCTCTAACTTCTCTGTCTCTCCTCTCTGGTAATCGAAGTCAACCAAACAGCTATCCCCTGGATGATGTGTGTTTTCATTCTCCAAACAGCTAGAAGGCTGTACAGATATTGTCAGTGAGCTCTGAGGCACAGAGCAGAACAGGGCTGGCTCCCTCTGCAGAGATTGCGCTATAGCGCTTGCTTAAGGCCATGGCGGCAGAATGACATTATGCAGAAAGTGGACTGCATTATGCTCATGTGTTATGACCTTTTTTTTTTTGCCTCAGTGCTGCATTATGAAGAAAATGAAAACATATCGATCATCTCGGTAGGGGCTTTCACTCACAGCTTTTTACAGGTTTATAAGTACAGCTTGACAACACAGAGTGCCATTGTCTTTGAAGGCACAGACAAATTGGAAAGGCTTTGCTTGGTCATTCACTTTTGGAGTTGAATATACTTGTTTTGTATTCCAGAGGTCTATTTCTGGCGAAAATGAATCCAGTGTTTCCCCTACCATTAGTGGGCAAGAGCCCCCACACATTTCAGCCACCCACCCACTACTCCCTATCATCAATCAGGCAACGTGGCTATCAGGGGTGTGTGTTATTAAAATTAATTGAAAACTGTTTTACCCTTCAAAGCAACTGCATTCCCAACACTCTTACCTAGCTACAGTAATTTAACTTTTAATACAAACACCACAGAGAGGCACTCTCTTACTGAAATAAAACACTCAACAACAAAATTGCAGGGTTTTAAAAGAGTAGTCAATAGTGCCTTTATTTATTCAAATTATTCATTCACAAAAACACGATTTTTTACTGAACTGACCCTTAATATAAATTCTTCCAGTAATGTTTTTCCTAAAATATAAAAAAATCAGCAAGCTCAAGACGCCCTAACGGCTTGGAGGTTGCAGCGCTGTAATTTCCCAGCTTGGGATCAATAAAGTATATCTATCTATCTATCTATCTATCTATCTATCTATCTATCTATC
>JBBMJY010000011.1:12655599-12679417 GCA_037833715.1 Toxotes lorentzi
TATATATAAAAAAGACTGACAGCTGACTTGCTTACCTCCAACACAAGGCCACTTTTTACTGAGGTTCCCATCAATAACTCAAGGCCAATCTGGAAAGGCCGCTTGATGCTCTGTATACAGGCTGAAGGGTGCCTTTAGGAAGAGTATATAAATCACTTTCAAGGCTCCATCTGTAAACTCAGAGAAAGGAGGTGTCTATAATACTAAGATGAGAGGGGGCCTTTTCAAGGAGATTGAAGATGAACCCAATTACAAATGTGCCAATGTATGAAAGGTGATGAGCTCTCAGACACACTTAACAGCCCTGTTTGAGATGTAGTTTTGGAAAGTGAATTTGAAGAAAAGAAATGCATGAAAACACACTAAACAGTGTGTCCTTCAAAAAAAAAAATTATTTCTGATTCTCTTCACGAGAGTTTTTGGCTCAAGTGTAAAAAGGTGTCTTTCTTGGGTTATTTATCTTTCCAGCTTTCATGGACAAATTTACTGTTTCTGAATGTTAACTGTCAGAGAGTTAAACTGAAGTACTGTCTCTTAGGTTTAAAATATTAGATCTTATATCCAGAGCTTAGGTGTTAAATCCCTGAACGGGTAATAGGTTGGCTTTCGACATTATACAAGCACTTGAAAAAAAAAAAAAACACATGATAATGATATGGCTTTGCCAGAGATAGTGTTGTACTTTGATGTAAAGATGAAGGCACATTATGTACACAAATAGGTATTTCATAAGCTAGTGATCTGAAAAGTTACATCATGTGTTGCTTTATCACTTTTATTCTTTACACCCTGAGCTTTTTTTTTTTTCTTAACCACAGCAATCACTGTGTAATGTGTTCCCATCTGTAGAGAACAGTGGCTATTTCCAAAGAAAACAAGCCCATGTGATTTTAGAGTGCGATCCGTCAAGCTGACAAGGGAACACTGTTAATTTTGAAGCTTTTGCCAATATGTTCTTGGCCAGTAAAATCGGCAAACTGCACATAATGGTTGTCTAATGGATTCCAGCTCGACTTCCTTCCCCTTTTCATTTCTTTAGGAAACCACTCCGATGATAGTGTGTCAGACAAACAAAGCACAGGGATTGCCACTTTTCTTGCTAATCAATTCTGGCTGTCTTATGTGCACCATCAACTTGAAAAGGCAAAATACGTAAAAAGGCCATCAGTCGCACACACACGCTTGTACACATATACACACACATGCTAGAGACATGCAAGCTTTTCAGTAAATTGCTCTGCCTTTGACAATAAAATCTTATCAAAAGCTTGAGCACTTAGCTGTCTTATCTGTGGGCGCGAGTAATCTGAGGCAGATGAAGGCAGTCAGTGAATTATCTTGTCAGGAGCTAATTTGATTCTTCCTGGGTAATTATGGGAAAGTGATGGCTGTGTTTAGGGATGGATGGCTTTTCTGCCAATCTCCCTCCTTTAGAAGGTGCCATCCAGAAGAGCGGTCAGGATAAGATGGGGAGTCTGCCCATACTTCAACCACATGCTTGTGTTTCTTCTGGTCCCTGGTTCCACTGCCCACGGATAGCTTCATTTTATAGCTTAATAAACCACTTCGCTGGTCTTCATTTCATTCAATTGTTCAAGAAGCCCCCCGATTAAATTAATTCATTCTGTAGGAGTTAACACAGGGAAGTTTTTAGCAGAACATTGACTGAATTTGATTATCTATGTGAACTTCTAAGCCTCTGCATTGCATGTACTGAGAGAAAAAAGTGGAGGGATACGACAGTATCTACCTAGCTGGACAAGATGTAGTTTTTTTTTCCACCTCACAGTTGGCAGTCATCAGCAGCGATTGGCTGCACCCACAAAGCTCAGCACAGTTCAGGACAAAGTTCAGCAAGTTTGACCTTTTGGTTCCCGTTCCGCTCTGCACGCTGCAGACATCTACACAGAGTCTTTGTAATGCAGAACTTACACAATAATAGAGAGGTACGTGCAAAAGAGTCAAGATAGGATGTGAAAGCAGAAGACTACTGTTTATTTCTTATTTGAAACCGATAGTTGTTTCTTTTATCTATGACCATAAGTGCATGTTTATTATTGGAACCATGACAAAGGTGGTCCAGTATGCCTGCTTCTGTAAGGACACTATTTCAGCAGGCGCTCCTATGGGTCCCATCCGAGTGTAGAGACAGACAACCCATATGGTTATTTAGGCTGAAAGATATCAAACCCTTTCTTCGCTTTTTTTTTTTTTGTAGTTACTTCTCTCTGCCTGTGTGGGGCAGTGTGAGCAGATTAGTCGTGGGCTTTGGCGAGGGCAGCAGAATGGGCCGAGAAGAAAAGTTTAGAAATGATAGCACATCAGCGCCACCGCTTACTCTGAGGACTTTTAGAAACAAACAGGTAATAGAGTCTGTGGACGGCAGATCAATAGTGTTCTTGTCCCACTGGAAGGTCAGACTTAGTCAAACAGAGAGAGCTGCATGGCCTCCTAATCAGAGGAGCTGAGTGAGGGCGTCAGATCTAACAAACGCACACAGACACAGGCACGCATTCATGTGCTGCTTTTAATTGCTCGTATCCTATTTGCCAAAGACTACATCTCTGATTCTGTGTAACGTCTTTATGGTAAATAGCGCTGCACAGTTTAGGATTAAGCCTTAACCCCCCCCCCCACACACACACACACACACACAACCGATAATGACTAGAATACCACGAGTATCTGGGGAAAATTAGCTTTGAGCATTTGATTGGGAAGCGGAATTGAGTTTCACTTATTGCCACTAATAGGGTGAGTGTTTTGTTTGGAGATTCTGATAAATGTTTCTCTCAGCTCTGAGACATCTGCTCTGGAAAGTGCACGGTGGAGAAGCAGCAGTGATTTCCTTTCACGATTATGCAAATAAGACCTCCCTGAAGTTATCTTATGGCATACAAGTCATCATAATGGATGAAAACGAATGAGCAGTTGTGAAGAGGTTTACATATTTGCATGTGTGTGTCTGCGTGAGGGAGGTCGAGAGACAGAAACAGAGAGAGGGAGAGAAAGTAAAGAGATTTTAGGCTTTATGTGTTGTTTATTTGGGAGGAAAAAAAAACTGTTAAGGGTGCTGAATTGACTTCTGAGAGCTCATCGCAATATGAGTCTCAATGCAGCTAAATATGAGATGTTATCTGTTTTTTTCTATGGCACCACATTTCAATCATTTTGTCAAGGTTGTGGAGATAAAGCCTTAATGCTTCCAACCATTTTTCTCTCAAGGAAAAATCCTCACACTGACATGTGAGGTATGTTATACAAAGCCGATGGTCACAGAGGAGAGAGCATAACCACACACACTTTCAACGAGTTATCCTCATCTGTTTTATCCACATTACAGCATTATTATATTTAGTCTTTCAGAGCCTATCATCATTTTTTTTTTACAATGTACAATGTTATGGAAAAAACAAAAACAAACAAACAAACAAAAAAAAAACATTTATTCAATGCAACCAAACCTTTAGCAAGCTATTCATGCTAAATCGGTTGTCCCTGCTCCTGCCTGGCGCCAAGCTCAACAGATGCAGCTTCAGTCTCAGCAGCCCTGTCATCCCATCCCCACACCTCTGCCTAATGAACCAGCCCTGCTCCCAAATGAACAGAGGTGAGCAGCGTTGTGTTGAATGACATGCCAGCAGGCATAATCGCAGGGGGCCTGAGGGAATTTCTTTTTTTATTATTATGAAAAAAATAAAAATGATGAAATCCTTTTTCAATGATACGAATTCAAACACTGTAATCATTATTTTTTTTATTTTATAAATAATGATCATTATTTGAAACAAAAACAGACTGTTAAATGGTACGGCTATGGATATTTGTTCACTACACACATGATGCCCACAGGCTGAAAACAAGACTGAGCACAGACCGAGAACAAGATATATCTCAGTAAAAGCTGTATTGCCATAAATTTTGTTGTGTACGACCAAGGATCCCAAGTGGAAGTAACCAATTTATTTGGTGACCACTTCACCATTCATTTGGCACCACCATCAGGCCTTTTTTTAAATTTCCATCTCCATTTTTTACAGTTGCTTATTTTCTAGTTGGTATACTTGGTTCAAAAATCTGCTGCTGATTTTATTGTTTTGCTTGTTATATGATTCTAAAGACTAAAAATGCTAATTTATTTTAACTAAAGAAGTTAATGAACGTTAAAGTGATATTTATTTTAAGTTAATCATTAATGTTAAGAGAATTTGCCATTCAAGAATTTCATCATTATAATTACATTTATATTGTAAAGATGGCACATTTCTTATAGAGAGCATCAAATAGTGAGTTCCACTGTATGTAGAATGTTACATGCACGTCTGTACAGTGTCAAACTTTCAGGGTTTGCATGGCCTGTGGTGGTGGTGGGGCCCAGTGTTATGTCTTTTCATGGAGCCCAGAATCTCGGGCGGTCCCTTTGGGAGAGCCACAACATGCTTGGATTTAATCATTTGTGTAAAATGGAGAAAATGGGGGAGAGAATGAAACCGTCCACTATCACATTGTGACTCTTTTTAGGATTCTGTCCCCCTAAAGGTCCTGCTGAGGGGGGTGTGCTACATCAGTCTACTCAAAAGCAGAATATCCTCTGTCTCTATTTGAAAGCAAATTCAAACTTAATTTCCCATAAGGCCTCGATAACAGTTGTTTCAAGTCTTTTTCTCTGGCTCTCAACTGGCTGTCTTTGTCTTGGACTATCAAACACCTAAACCTTTTTGGCACTAATGAAATACTAGGACCAAAGTGAAAATTTATATTTTTTAGTAGTAACAACAGCCATTAGTGTTAAATGATTAGTTGAGTTTTAATTCTTATTATTTATTTTGCTCTTCAGTGAATGAAGGTGCTGTGGTTGGGAAGATGCAGCAAGATGCAAAGCTGGCTGCAGTTGTACTGTGCCAGGGCTGCCTCTTGAAAGTCAATTATTCAAATAACCAGTCAGTTTCTCACTGGAAGCGTGAGACTTTTTTTTTCTCACTCCGCCGATGCCCAAAATGTAGGATAAAGTTTTACCAACCTGATCCTGTTAAAATAAATGTTTGAAAAAAGTTTCCCTACCCTTAAGTTAATCCTAACAAGAGAAAATACAAAATTCATAATTAAGAACTTGCATCTCATTCTCCTACTACAAACATAACAAACCATTTGAGATGAGTAAGTAGCCTTTATGCAGAGATGCTTCCTAAACAAGTACAGAAAGGACAGATACTAATTATTTGTATCTGTCATCTCTGAATTTGCTTTGCTTAGCAGCATTTTGTAGTGATATGTGTGTCATCTCAATCTCATTCCAATATTATAGGCACACGCCAGGCTCACACATTCCACTGTGTGCTAAATGTCATTCACATCTGTCTTAATGAACTGAGTCGCTGAGGGAGACAGAAAGATTCAAAACACAGGCAAGAGTAGTTTATATGAGAGCTCAGGTTTAGTTGGCTGCTCTGTCACAGTTTGCATGACTACAGTACAAACGGGCAGAGATGTATAGATGAAAAAAAAAGAAAAACATCTCTATAAATAAGAAAAACTGCTGCATATGAAGTAAATCAGGTGCAGCCGTAGCCAGTGCAAACTTCGAGAGAGGCTAAGTTTGACACAAAGCTCGTCTTTGCTGTTTGTAATGAGTCATCTCCCGTGGTTTCTGTGTGGATGATGTGAACTTGGTTAATTTCATCATCTCAGTGCACGATCACAACGCAGTGCTCCTTCATGGTCCATTCCTCTCCCCTGCCCCCTAAAACCACTCCCTGTTCCTTGCTCCTGTCAGGCTTTTACCGCCTCAAACACATTTTTTAATACCAGCGAACAAAATGGCCTCACCATAAATGAGCTTGTCAGTGTTTTTAATAGCTCTTGAGCCAACACTTTAGATTCTATAGCTCCAGTCAGATATAAAAAGCCAAAACCTTCTTCTCTGCCATGGATGAATGAAGAATTAAGGAACCTAAAGAGACAATGCGGGAGGGCAGAGCAGAGATGAAAAAAGGATAATCACAGTGTGTCCTTTGCCTCCTTAAAAGATCGAATGTCCTCTTATCACAATGACCTAATGCTTGCAGCCGACACAAGCCTGAACTCCATTTGAATTCTCCTTGTGAATTAATTCTCCTTTTGTGGGGTCCCCCAAGGCTCTATTTTGGGTATCCTCTTATTTACCATATACAGGCTACCCCTGGGGCAAATCTTGTGTAGCCATGACATTCTTTTCCACTGCTACTCGCATGACACCCAATTATATGTCAAGATAGAGCCTTGCACCAGGGATGCTTCCTGTATATATGATTCGCTGAAATTAAAAATTGGATGTCCAAAAACTTCCTGCAGCTGAATGACTACAGATGAGAGGTAATTATAATTACCCTTGTGGCCCCAGCACTTGCAGCATTAATAATTTGTCCTCCAGTCTAATTATGCTCAAAAAGAGACCCTTAACCTAGGTGTTATTTTTGACTCTGAGTTGTCTTTTGATGCTCAGGTGACCAAAGTGTTGCAGTCTTACTTTGCCCAATTCAGACAGCAAAGCAAGACCAGGACAATCCTTTCCTCTGCAGACTTAGAAAAGGTCACCCATGTTTTTATGCCTTCCCAGACTCTACTATTGCAATGCACTTTACTCTGGTATCTGCAGGCAACACATCCAAAGACCACAGTTGATACAGAATGCTGCTGCCAGGCTGTTAACACATACTAAGAGAAACGACCACATTACACTAATTCTTGCTGCCCTTCACTGGCTCCCTGTTATTTGAATTGATTTTAAGATTTTATTGCTTGTTTTTAAAGCCTTGAATGGTCTGGCTCCGGCCTACATCTGCAGTCTGCTAACTTCTTATGAGACTGATCATTGCTGGAGATCTACTGGCAAGGCCCTACAAATGGTTCCCCTCACCAAAGGGGACTTTGTTATCTGGGCCCCTCAGCAGTGGAGCTCGCTGTCAGGAGATTATTATTATTCAATCCATTCGTTTTTAGCTGTTTATCTGGGTCAGGGTCACAGTGTCAAAATAGTAACATCCTCCAGCTCCTCCTAGGGAATGTCAGCGTGCCCCAGCAGAGTTTTTTAGTCTCAGTGTGTTTCATTTACCTCAGACTCTCCCCTCAGTTCACCATGCAAAGCACACCTAAAAAAGGAAGGAGCCACAGGGCCAGGCGCCTGAACCAGCCGATTCCTCTCAATAAGGAGATGAAGTGGCTCATTTCCAAAGTCCTCCCGGATTTTTGAGCTTCTCACCTTGCTATGATGAGTAAGGTTAGGCATCCAGCAATGATCCACCTCATTTGAGCCACTGTTATCCACAATCTGAGAGCTTGTGAGCAAAGTTGAAGGTCAAAATAAGGATTTATAAAGAGTCTTGCTTTGATGTTTGGTTTTCTATTCACCGCCACACTGTCAGATACAAAATCCATATCACTGCAGACGCTGCGTCTAACTAGTAGTCACAGTCCCTCTTAACCTCAGTTGTAAATAAGAAACGTAACCTCGGCTGTTCGCAGCTGGGCTCACTTCCAAAATGAACGGGACAAGTTTTTATGAGATGACCATGGTTTAAGAATTGGAGGAACTGACCCTACGCCAGCTTTACCACACTCACACACATCACACATCGGCTCCGTCATTATTAGAGCAGATTCAATAGAATAATGAAGGTCATTGCACACACACTGAGCTGCTGCATTTCAGACTGGCATACATTCAGCACAGTAGTCTGAAAGGATGTATTGTGTTATTGCCACAACAAATTATGATTGGGATTTTAGCAGCATGCTGAACTGTTGATCACTCCATCTCATCAAGTAGAAAAGAATAGATCAGTACATTAATATGCAACAACATTTGGAATAAAAGAGAACAAAAAATAGTTTAGGCGAAGACATTGTAGATGGAGCCAATACAAAGTCCAAACAATGCCACTGTAACATTTTCTACTGTTGTCTGTGTCTAATTTCTGCTTCAGTGCTGACCTCTATTCAGCGATGTGAATGAAAACAACAAACCGAAATAGACCTCTCTTCCCTCCATTTTTCTCCTGGCAGGCATTCGAATAGTAAGATAACTAGAGGAAACCCAGCACAACAGCTCTGTAAACACATAAACAATGGGCAAGATAAACAAGACAAACCACCATTCAACCACCACTTGTCGTTGTACTTTTAAGTAAGTATTCATTTCAGTTATCCAGGCAGCATGGGATGATACAAGAATCAAGGATCTTTTAGCATCACTTAAATAGATGATGTTAACTGTTACCTTTTCTAATTAGTAAACACTGGCCGGATATTGTTTACAGTAATTTTACCCACTTATTTTTAGGGACTCCTGAAGATTGTGCATTTACCAATGTTGAATATGAACCAAACTTTTGTCATTTCTGTTTAAAATAATTTAAATGTATTTTGGTGATTAACACTGAACGTAAACATAACTTTAGTTTTTTGTTTTTTTTATTTAGAAGTGTTGTTGCTGTCTCACAATATAACAAAATATTAAATGATTATTTCAAAATGTATCAGTGGTTGTTTTTCAGTGCACTGACTGATTCTTCTGTTCTGAAAGTACGTGCTGCTCTTGCCGTTTTGAAGCACTGACCGAAGTCATCAGAGGAGGGAGAGGGCAGAGCAAAGGGCCACTAACATAAAGAGGGAAAACATGGTGACTCCGGTGTTGTTGACGAGCCTGATCCAGTTGTTGTTTAGATGAGATTTTTAGTTCAGAGGGATCAGGAGGTGATTAAAAACAACAGAAGGCGTGATGTTTCGAGTATGACGGCTTTCACAGAGCCGAAAACAACTGTAACATCAGTACATTTTGTGCAGACAGTTGTGTCAAAGGGCAAAATAAAATATTTACCACTCGACAGACTGTGGTTTAACAAGAAAGATTTCAGTTCTTTTGTACTGTGGTCAGTTACTCACTCTACAGCAGCATACCAACTGTTATTTAAGCACAATGGTAAACACAACACCACAGAGGGGATCTATATGTGCCTATAGTGGGCTGTAAAAATGCACTATAACCTGAAATAGTTGGTAACTGGGTAATAATGATGGGGTTGCTGCCTGGAAAAAAAAGAAAGTATAAAAATCCTTTTTTGCTTGTTGTTAACTTAAAAGCACAAACAGTAGCACTACTGTAAAAATGTACTTTACATCTCTATCTTGTTTGATCTCTCATCCTCTTTGTGAAGTTTTTTTCTTAATTTGATGACTAATTATGACAAATCTGCTTTTCTCATGTGTCATTTATCATTCAGTGCTAGCAGCTTAGATGCGTCCGGTCCTTGACATTTTCACACTAATTGCCATTTTTCAGTCCTGCCATGCATGATGAGCTCTCCTGGGTTACACTGAGCCACTCCGTCAATGGGGCCCATCCTCCAGTCCCCCCCCCCCCTTCACACTGCCACAGAAATAACAGCTTCTGTAATTATGGTTCTTTTGAAAAATGGGTCGCTCCTTCTCTTGAGGTCCCTCCAAACTGTTTCTGACTTTCCTCTTTTCTTACATTTTCTCTTTTCCAGACCACCAAGGCAGTGAACAAGGGTGACTTCCCACTGGCCAACATCGCCTCTCGACGGGCTTTGTTCCTCGCTGCCCTCTCCATCACTATAGGCACTGGTGTGTATGTGGGGGTGGTGGTAGCTCTCATTGCCTACCTTTCTAAACCAGGACACATATAGCAGCCAGCACCTTCCCTCCATAAATCTCCGGGGAACCTAGGAAGAGAACAACCCCCTCTGGGGAACGACATTGCTCCTGCAGACTTCAAGGAAAAGTTTTTCGGGGATGTACAGTTTTCTCCCTCCACCTTCCTTTCTTTTCGGCCTTCTCTCCCTACAGGCCCTCTGTCAGCCAAGATTAGCCACAGTGACTGGAGAGAGGTCAAGCTAGAGGGTGAGAAGAGGGGGAATTGGGGATACACAATTTTTTTCAGTTGAGACAGGGAGAGGGTTTGAGTAACGGAAGTATTCCATGTTGGAGCCCAGTTTGCATCCCATTGACTTAAAACCCTGTCTGCTTCATCCTTTTTTGGCTGGTTCAGAACTTCTAAGACCCCTAGGGACACTTTAAGGCTGAAACGATAACTCCTCGAACTTAAGCAATTATGAAACAGCAGAGATTGAGGATGATTAGAAATCAAAATCAACAAGATCAAAACTCTTCAACCAACTCTGTTATTGTTATTTGAGCTCCTGTTAAAAAACAGAGCCTCTCTGTGGAGTCCCGTCACCTGTCATCTCAGTTTGCCTGTCCTTAATAGACCGTGATCTGCCCTCATCAACTCCAAATACCAGGAGTACGTTTGTCTCTCTGCTGACTGCCTCACCGTGGAAGATAAAAAAAAAAATAGGTATATGACTACGTGCACAGTTTCTTAAATCATGAGAAAGGAGGGCTTTCATTTCTAGAAAATAATCAGAAATACTGATAATAGTTTCCATCAATAAAGAATCAAACTCATTACATACAGTCAGGAGCAGAGGCTGTTTTCTTTCTTACTGAACAATATGCACTGGCATGAATTACAAGAATCTCACTGGAGCCTCAGGCCTGTATTTTACCTCGGAGAAGGCATCCATCCGCTAAAGACATGCTCTGAAGTCTAACAAAATCTGTTCATGCCAGATATAGTTTGCCTACATACATGCAAATGTGCTTTTTTTATGTTTGTCTTTTTATGTTCCCTGCTGTCCAAAAGCACCTTGATTGATCTAACTTTAAGGAATGTTCATTTATTGCATTTGAGGCAAAGCACAGATGCGAGGTGGCCAGATGGTCAGAAATTCAGGGGAAATGGCGTCCGGTGTCTCCCAAAACCGCTGCATCTGGTAGCACGATGTGAAATTTAGCATCAGCCATTCGCAATGGACATGGAAGTTATACATCAGGTAGGTGATGCCATTAAAAGTGGGCCTTGCATATCCTCCAGGGTTGCACATACAAACAACACACTGCAGTCTGACAGCTTTGAATGTAGCTGTGATCAGTTGTTCCTTGCATGACTCTTGCTATGCCAGCAGTGCACTGCTACGCATGATTGATCGGATTTGGAGCTTGTTTTTGACAGATCATAAAAAAAAGGCTTAAATTAAAATTGATCAGGCTGTGAAGGGGCTTATGTTTCGTCCAATACTTTAACCCACAGTCCTGACTTCAGCTATTTAAACAGAGCATTACATAGTAATAAAGCTTGGGGACATTTTGTGTTTTCCTCACACAAATTCAAGAATTCTTACTCGCGTGGAAAAACAGACTCTCAACAAACAAATTCACTAATTCTCCTTGTATGAAGGGCTTATTAATCACTGAAATTTTAGTTTGTGTTTTCTATATTGTAAATGATGAACCAGGCAGATGCTGGTTCAATCAGCGAAGCCTCAAGAGGTGACATACACTTATTTTTCCCTGCGCAGGTCCCACATTAGTCATACCTGACATTTATGGTGCACAATTAGCTCCCCGTAATGGCTTTTTCTGAAGGAATGTGTACTCTCTGGAGCATAGCCCTAAAATAGCACAACCACATTAATTTCACTAATAAGCCACTTTTGGCGTCACTGGCTGCTGTCGAACCCTGCAAGTAAACAATCCATTTACACATCCTCGGCTCTATGAACATTTTAAAATAAACATGTAAGTCAGTTCTGTTGCGCTAATGAAGAGTGAATATTGCCTTCCAGTGTGCTCTGCTTTAGAATAAAACTGCAGTTAGGACTTCAAGGTTTAGTTTGAATTTTATTTTTGGCTGCCTGGTGGATGAGTAAACATCTAGATGTCTTTTGATTAAAGGCAGTCAAACTAATAAAGACCATGATAACTGAATGCTAATTGATTTTGAACCCTAAGATTCACCTCATTGAGTTTCTGGTCATCTGAAAACCTGGTTATTACACTTTATATGTTTGGTCTTATGACCTCGGTCCCGCCCCCCCGCCCCCTCCCCCTCTTCTGAACACATGTCCCAGTGGTAACTCATGAGCTACTGATTCCAGGTCAGTGTATGATGCACACATCATGACCATCACTGTAACTATACTGAAATGAGTTTGTGTTCATCTCTCAAAGAAAGTTTTATTGCTAATAACGATGAACATGCTTTGTGTTATGTAGCGTGTCATTAAAATGATGTGTTTTTATCTGGCTTCTCTGGCAGCCTGGTATTGTGCAATGTGTTACAACAGTATGTGGGTTTTAATGCAGTTGTTATTTCCTTCTCATTGCGATGAGTTGATGTGCGCATCCACGCATCAAAGACATTTGCTGAATGCATTCCTCAATGCCAGGGTGATAGTGCTCTCTTTGTGTCGTGCTCTAAAGCCAAATTAAAGAAGATGACTTTTTTTTTTTTTAATGACATTTATGTTTGGAAGTTTTTCCTATCTTGTGTGAAGGCAACATGTATATAGTGCAAATAAAGACATGTTCAAATGTAATGACAAATAAATCAGAAAGGAAGGATGGCCTTTCTTAAAAGAAAAAATTGTTTTTCTCAGTGGTGTATATAACATGAAGCTCGGTATTCAGATTCGTATCCGAAAAGAGAGAACTGGCTGAGTAATTGAGATGCTGAAGTTGTCCTTAAAACAAAAGCAAACACAGACTGAGTCATGGAGTGTAGGTGGTTTTGCCAGAAACAGACGGAGGAGCAGCTCTGAAGTTCGTAGTTGCAGTGTTCTCATAGCTGCGTGCAGGAAAGTACATTTCTCTTTGTCGTGTCACATCACGGGTATTGAACGTAAATGCAGAGCTGCGCTGTGCTCAACATTTCACACACTGAACAATACAAGGAAAGGACTAACTGACATTTCACACTGTGTCTTTGGTGTTATAGGGATAGTCACAATCACGCAGTCTAACAGCAGCGATTATGTTTTAGTGTGCTGCGATTGTCTGGTTTGTCACTTAATATCTATATCTGTGGTTCCCAACCTTTTTGGTCTGACCCCACAGCTATAACAAACCATCCAGATATGTTGTTGTGAACTGGATGAACTATTTCAACTGTTGATTCAATACTTTTAGCAAACAATTTAACTGTTTGTTCTTTATTCATTAGCAGCTTTAACTATTTTGACCATTTATTCATTACTAAAAGCAAAGAATGGTTCTACTATCTATCTGAACCACTCACTTTTAAGCTAACGGTTAACTTCCCTGCTTGCTTGCAATTATCATGCACTCTTGATTTGCAACAAGTCTTGTTCCCGCTAACTGAATGGGTGGTTTATTGCTATTGTGTGTTGCTGCTTTATTTTCATTCTTAATACAAACATGGATATATATTTTTTTTTTAATCAAATCACATTTTCTTTTTTTTTCCTAAAGAGTCTTCACAAAATCATCCCATGAGGTAACTTAACCCTGAAAGCTCATGAATCCCACCGTGTCAGAGCTGATTTTGAGGGACTGTAGGCTCAACATTGCTGGATTTCGCCTGTGCACATGCAACAGCAGTGGGTGCGACTGCAGCAGCAGCAGCTGGGGAAGAGCTCTCATTACAGCCATGAGTAAGAAGTGAGTCACAAGCTTGATGTCTTTCTCAGTGAACACGCTGCAGCACAATAGACAGCGCTGAGATGCCCGCCTAGTCATCTGGGGTGAAAAATGCTCATATAAGACAAGACAAAGAGCATGCTCCACTTTTCTTTTTCACCAGGATATGCTAAACAAGCGATGCTCAACACCAGACACACAGGCAGATTGAATTAATAAGCGCTGTAGATCAAAAGAATACTGTTGTGTTTCCCAGCGTTCAGTGTGTTTGCCTGAGCAAACAAGACAGTGAGCAGGAAAATATTTTGCTCGTCCTCTGGCGTCGTCTGATTTGTGCGAGAGGGATTTCAAATGCTCCCCTTAAAAATAATTTGTGAAGTTTTAAGTTCTTCGGGAAAATAAGGCCTGTTATTAAGTTACAAATAGAATCACAAGCTTTCAGTGATTTTTTTTTTTAAAGATTTGACTCAAAAAAAGCAGTGCTGGGTGTCTGACTCTCCCAGTTCCTCTCATCTATCGATGAGTCAGTTTTTATTTCATCAGTTTTTATCAACCATTTCTGGCATTAGTGGATCATGCCAAAGACCGTCGTGGGAGATAAATGAGCCTGGTTTTATTTGTTCGCATCGTATTAACTGGAAGCCACAACACTAGACTGCAGGCTTTTTCTGCAAGTGCAGGTCTTGAGATTGGTTATTGTATTTCACTCAAAGATGGTGCAATACCCTGGAAACCTCCACTTTATGAGCTCTCACACTTGCCAACACACGACAAAAACTGCAAGTCAATGGATTATGGCTTCCAGTTATTGTTCAGGTGGATTAGGCAAAAGGAGGTGTGGACAGACTCCCACACTGTGGTACAATTTGTGTTTTAATTACAGCTTGCATGGCACATGTCACTCACTGATGGTTATCTGCGAAAGATTCTTTTCTTAGCGGCCAAGGTTTTTACTGCAGTAAACATTCAGTCCTTTTTTTTTCCCCCTACAGAGGTGGAGATGACAGCCGTTTGAAACCATGGGGAAAAGACATGAATGAAAAGAGACTGAATTTGCAAATGTAATTTTTTTTTTTTTTTTTTTTTGCAAAAACTCATATTGTTTTCCCAACCTGCCAAATGGAAGATTTGGGTGAGAGAGGGGGGATTGATGTAACACATAATAACCCGGAGGTTTCAAACTCCTCTTAAATGTTTTTGAGGTTTGTTTGGTGAGATAAAGTCTTTTCAGGGTGTCCTATGAGGATTTCATACCAGCAAGAAAGCTGAGGAAAATGGAAAACAAGTGAGTAGTCTCCTCCCACTGAGGTCACTCCCTGTGACATTTCCTTGCAGCTGTAAAATGAGAAACAATGCAAATCATTTTTCAAATATCCATACATACCTTGTGAATTTGTAATGTAAGACTATTTGAAAAAAAAAAAAGAGCTTAGAGAAGTGGGGACTGCCTTTTCTACTGAGAAAAATGGATGACAGGAGTAGCCAGGCCTCAAGGTATGCATTTCCATAGCTGTCCCTAAGGCTACAGTTATAGATCACAAAAGCATTATGGTCTTGGAAAATAAAACTCTTTGGTACAGATGTATTCACATCTCCTGACTCCACATTGCTATGGAGTTATACCTATCCAGCCCTATTCAGTCTCTGTATGTACACAGGATATTCCTTGTGGGTATATTTGCTTTTACTTATCTCTTTCAATGAGGGAACCTCGATGGAGAGAAGAAAATTGTGTCCCTGCTGAATAACACCGATGAAAAGACTGTGCTGTGTGTGTGTCAGTTATTCATGAGAAATAGCTACAGACTGAGAGACGTTAAGCAGTTAAGCAAATATTGTAAAAATGTGGAGCTGGTGCTGCCTCTTACACCTCTTAGTTTGACTTTAGGAAAACCTGGAAGCCAGTTTATTGTGAGATGGGCTTATCTATTACATCATGCCTGCACAATATTTAACGTGGCAGTTTGAGTCAAGAGAAGATGCATGAATGAGCACTTGAATTAAATTGGGCAAATATGTGCCCATGTTTACAGTCTTGTTTCTCAGTAAAGCATTGGGATCATTGTTTACCTTGCAGCAGCAGTTTCTGTAAACAGGCTGTTACTGCTGTTGAGGACCCAGCGAACAATGCAGGTCTGGCTAAGAACCTCTAATGCCGAGAAAAACCTCTCCTTTTGTAAAAGTACAGCCTAAACCTACTGCTGCTGCACTGCTGGGCTCCATCCATGACTCTGCACACCTCTCAAAGAGTGTAGGCGGTGCGTTTCCAGGAAAGCCCTTTTAAATGCAATGAAAGCGAGGGATTTCATGTTTTCACATAACTCAGGCTTTTATCTTGCTTCTGCACTTGTCGGTTTGTCTGTAAGCAAGGGGAAGAAAGGGGGCGAGATGGAACTAATTTTATGGATTTTGAAGCCCTCAGGAGAGAGCCACACACCTCTGTAAAGATTTATTTATCAACTCAAAAGCAAGCAAGGGGAAGCAGAGTCAGAGACGGGGAAACATGAGATTGTACAGATGAATCTGTGTATGTACAGCTATTCAGAGTTGGCCAGAGAAAGCAGCTGGGCGGCTGAGGGGAACATATCTTCTTTTGGAAGATGATATAAAGTAAAAAGTTGACATAGCAGTTAACACTGTGGATACCAGAATCAAGTTATCTTATTCTAAGTTATACTATTCGTCCCGGGAGCTTTTGTGATGCCTTTGCTTTGTTTAAAAGGAATAGTTTGACATTTTGAGACACATGCTTATTTGCTTTCCCTCCCTTAGATGAGAACATCAGTATCACTCTCACATCTGTATCGTGAATGTGAGCTACAGCTGCAAAATAGCTTAGCTTAGCTTAAAGGGACAGCAGCTCTGTCCATTGTTACAAGCACCTTAGAACTCAGAAACACTTACATGTTTTAAAGGTTCAACCTTTGCTTCATACAGATTAAACAAACAAGATATAACGTTAATTAGTGAGTTTCAGTGGTCCTGGTAGATTACATTAGGATAGAGCCAATATTCCCCCAGTTTCCAGTTCTTTATGCTAAGCTAAGCTAACCAGCTGCTGGCGGTAGCTTCATTTTTTTCTGTACAAACGCATGAGTGATGAGTGACGTAACAGTGATAGCAAGCCTAAAGATGCTACAAGACATGAGTAGACTTAAACACTGTTAAATAATCCATGTCTCAAATACAGCTGATTAACATTCTGACACCACTGTTCACACACAACCAAGAAAAAAAACACACAGCCATTTAAATCTGTTGCCTGTGGCAAAAATACATCAGCTCATGTTTTAGCAGAAGTGTATCTCTTATTTCCTCCATATTGGCTTTTGTGTGTGTGTGTGTCTGTGTTTGCCTAATAAACATTTGCGCTCCAAGCAAAGTCACGACTGTCTATGAAATTCAAAAGCTATCTTCCTCAGGACAAAGAGGAGCAGGGTGTGGATGAAACATAATAAAATGGATGACACAAAGCAACCTGCTCAGAGTAGTGCTGTGGGTGTCTGGTGACAGATGCCTGTACAGAGGAACTGCCTTCAAAAACTCCTATTTATCTTCCACATTTATGATTTAAAAAAAAGAAAAAATAAATAAAAGAATTTAAACTCATCTTCTGGTCTATAAAATTAATGCTTTTCATTCCAGCACAGGCGACAGATGCACCAGACTGCATGTGTCACAAGTCAGATTAAAATGCTTTTTCATTAACTGAAATGTTTAAAAGGAATCAGCACAGCAGTTAAAGGGGCTTAAACCTTAGACACTCTAGCAGAGGTATGGCAGAGCTGCTGCTAATCAAAACCAGCAATTTACCTCAAGCAGGGATACACTGCAGGGAAAATATGGGCATCTATTGCTTTTATGACTGGATAGTGCCAGTTTGCATGTGTTAACTGAGAGCAATTGAATGTCTACAAGGCAATGCTGACTTTCGAACGTCAAGGTTGCAAGAATATGACTCCCATCTGAGTGAAGAAGTGAATGAAGTCAATTATTTTATTCCCTTTTCTTTTCTTGCATGCCTTTTGCAGATCTGCACATATACGTAGTCATTAAATGCCACTGTGGTGTGGGAGCCAATTAGATAAGAGGTGGTGCTGGATATTCTCATCTCTATAATAAGGTAGTCATAAAATATCGCTAAATGCTAAGACTGATGTCATGCAAAGCTCTCGAGTGATAAATCTGTCCACTTCCTAGAGACATTAATGATTCCTAAAAGATTATAGCATTTCAGACAAACGACATCTGGACCTCCTTGTCTTCAGTGTGCTCATGCTTGATTGAGTTAACAGCATCTCGGCGGGCGTTTTATTACAGTTCCTCTCGGCAGACTAGATGAGGCCTACAGCAGCATGCAGCTATAGACATGAAAATGGAAACAGTAACACTTTGAATAATGCACCATCCACCCACTCATACTTGCCACTGTCATTATCTTCAACAATACACACTGGCCCTGTTGGAACGTTCCCTGCAGCTACCGCTTGCAACATCTCCTGTTCCTCTGCACTCGAGTCATAGTTTCTTCTTTCAGACACAAGTTTCCCCCGTAGTGTTGGCAAGTTTTAGGTGGCCAACTCTATTATCTCAGCCTCAGCTGGCAAAGCAGTACACTGAGTTTCTTTGGATTATTTTCAGGACTGAAATTTCTCTCTTTTATGCAGGTACAGTTGTTGTTCCCCCAGCTTATAACTCAGGAATCAAGAGACTGGTTGCAGGTGGCTGCACTTAACCCTCTCAATTTGTCCGGCTGGAGTCAACAGTCTGATTATGAGCCAGTCAAATTGCTTCAGTCTCTTTGATTAGTAGCAATATTCTAAAATATTGAAGAATTTGTTGCTTTGTGCGCAACAGCAAACTTCATTTCTAGTCAAACATCATTTCGGGGGGACGTATTGTACTGTAGGTTGGTGAGTGGTTTGCCACAGCAGTTTGTTTGTACTAGAGCTTACCAGGATAAATGCTGCCTCACTGCCACAAGCGCTCTCAGATCGCACAATGACAAGATAAAAGGGGGTTAGCTACCAACACGAGTCAGTGTGTAACCTGGGACATGTTATTGAGACTGTTTGGCCTTTAAGCAAAGCAAGACGTGAGCAGCGATGATCAGCTGGTGGCAGGGGGAGACCGTTAAAACGGGGGGCCACTCACCCAGTTGTCTTGACCCTGTGAATGGATCGATCACTCCTCAGAAAGGTAACAAGTATGGTATTTACATACTGCAAATACCATCAGTGAGAGCAACATGAGACAACAAGTGAAAAAGTGAAAGAGCAGGATACTTCCGCGTGAACCACGTGTAAGAGAGAAATAAAGACAAAGAGTGAAGGGAATGAAGATGAGGCTGAGGCTGCCAAGGCTGCCTGACAGACAGGTAGTGATTTACTGCCGTCCTGTCGACTCTCATGTTGTTGTCTCTGTCTCTAATTGACAGTCAATTATCTCCCGATGACAGCCCCATCCAATGGTGAGCCAGTCTGCGTGAAGGCTTTGTTGACATCCCCAGAGCAGGGCCAAGTTTACGAGGCTTGAGTCCGGTGACAAATCAATCCTGCTTGTCGACATCCTTCCTCTCCCTCCTGAGAATCAGGGGGAAAAGGCCTATTGTGTACATGTGTGAGTGATGTCCAGGGACACCTACACTGCAGGAGGAAGAAAAAAGGGTGCTTTTAAATGAGTAAAAGAGGCTGATTGCAGGGTGGATGATTGCGCTTGATTATTATGTTTTACAAGAATGTATAATGATGATGACAAGAGGGAAGAAACGGATGTACGCTTTATGAAATATCAGGTCATGGCATGTTAAGAGGCGGACTGTTCAGCCGTTTTGAGCGAGACTCCAGGTTGGACGTAATGGACATTAACTCAGCTGGAGGACTTTCTAAATACAAGTACACACACACCATTAGACCCTGTAGGCACTGAGTTATGAAATTGACCAAAAAAAAAAAAAAAAAAAAAAAACATAAATAGAGATCTGCAGAAAGCTACTAACCATGTGGTTTTGAGCAGGATGCATTAACAGACCAGTCGGCCACTAATCAGTTCTTAATTATGCTGTGGCTAAAGGAATCCTGCTGTTCGGGTTATTGTAGAAAAACTTATCCTGGGTCAAAGGGTGCCTGTGAAGCATGGTGACAGCAGAATCAATGTATTGATGATGATGCTGCAGCAGCAGGATCACAGCAGCATAAAGCACGAAGAAGCACAGTAACACCAGTAGATATTAGAGAGACTTGGAAATGTTAGATGAGCTTCGCGTGCGTATGTGCGTGTGTGGTTTTATGTGCTGTGGGTCTTTTTGTGGTCCTTGAGGCGCAGCTCAGGTCCCAAGGTTTCCCTCAATCACAGCTGTTCTTGTAGATGGCTTTTTTATGCGATGTCTCATCTCCCATCATCGATGAAAACAGCTTGGTAAGGGTGTGTACTTGGCTCGGTAATGAAAGGACATGCTGTGTGCTGCCAGGCAAAGAGAAGGGTTGCAAACACCCTCCCAACACCTGTCCAATCAGCCCACAAGACCCAGCCTTAAATGTTTTCCATCAGTGCTGCTGGTGTTCAGGAGCTCTGCGCTCACAGGGAAAAGCTAGTAATTGGCTTCTGTTTGTTCTTGGCCTTATCAGTGTATTACTTTCATGGATAACTTGGAACTAATTAATCAGGGTATGGAGGGAGGGATGTGATTTGCCTTTCTCTCTCGGTCTCTTTCATTTTCTTTTCATTTTCTTTCAAACCCTAACTCTTCTCACAGAGTTCAGAAAACCCTTTTGGAGCAGTTGGAATACAGATATGGACTCGGAGAAGTGGTGGAGATAAAGGCTTTGAGTATTTCCCTATTTAAGACGCTTTGTTTTTACATGGCTAATCTTATGTGTTTGTCTCACACTGTCACAGCTGTTTTGTTTTAATGTTTACAATATGTGTCTGCCGGCTGCCCCGAAGCATCTCACACTCATTTGAATGCAAAATAACTAGATTCCATTCAAAAAAAAAAAAAAAAAAAATCACAGTGTTAAAATAATTGCTTTGATACAATCTAGGAATTTCATCTATTAATGCCTCAGGAAGTTCTTTAATGTAAACTGACTGAGTGTTGTTGAACAATGATGCTGGAAACCGGTGCTCTCCAGCTTAGAATCCCATTGTCAGACATATCTAATAAAGAGCAGCTTTGTAACAAGAGAAATGCACATAGCACATCCTTGAAACAAGGGAGATATGATAAGCCTTGGTTCTTCATTATAATCCTACAGATATGGACAAGCAGACGTGACTGTCAGTCCAATTCAGTTACTTCTTGTGATGATTAATTAAATCAAGCATTTATGGCGATACGTGATAAATTTGATGGCCACATGTTCAGTCACCCTGACTATCAGAGGATGTACTTTTCAAAGCCTTTGGAAACCTTATACTATACACACTAAGTCACGCCCTGTGTAAGTATGTATACTCAGCCACAAGCCACGTGTTATATATGTGTGTGTGTAGCAATAAATATTAATGAACAGCCAAAATGAATTCTAACCACAGTCCTGTGATCACAGGCTCTACAGGCTTCAACGCAGCAGAAATGTATACTTGCTCAGCAAATCAGACTAGCCTAGTCTTTTTCTGTAATGCTGACCCTAAACGGACACCATGACCTCCCCAGTCTGCATCCACAAACTGAGGGCCTTTGATCATATAAAGTTACAATGGATAAAACTTTCTTCTAAATGACACAAGTTCAGCTTAATGTCTGAAGTGCCACTACTGAGCATGAACCTTCAGAGAATCCATACAATTCCAATAGACAGTTAGAAATTACAGAGCAAGACCAGCAAACTGCTACATAGATGTGCACTATCACCGCTGCACTGAATAGAGCCCCTAAAGTTGCCGTATTCTTGCTGGTTTTGGCACGAAGCCCTCCCCCCCGGCTATGTAAAGCCTTCACGTAGCCAGTGTTCGAGCTGTTGTTTGCATAGTGTCTTGCCCACGAGCTCCTTCACCATAAAAGATGAGCAGCTGCTGTGAGCTTCTCACAGAGGATGTATGTTCCACATAACATGCCAAAATACACAAAAGACACAAGTGATGCATTTTCCTCCAGCATGTGCTGGAGAGAAAAGACACTGAGCTTCTCTATCTCAGACCTAAAACAGCCTCAGGATTAAAGGATGGATTTGACCTGCATGTACGTCTAGTCCAAATAAATTAACAAGCAAACTGCCTGGATCAATAAGGATCTCAAGTATTGCTCACACATTCTCTTGAGGTCACAGTGAGTAAGAGAGCCACCTTACAGTAACAGTTGAAAATTGTCACACAGCTAAGCTAAACTTTATTATTGAGTGGGAAACATACATCAGCTGTGGCAGTTCCTGTTGTGTGAGCTTGATGACAGAACTCCGGTGCTGAGAACAAGTTCTGCAAAGAAGCACCAAAGAAGAGTTAAGTGAATGAAAAGTCTGCCAGCTTCGCTCTCCCACAGATGGCAGCAAAAGCTGCAGAAAAGAGAAAGCACATGCTAGGTTTATTGCTCGAGTGGTGAACCTGTTACAACCCAGCAGGAAAGCCTGAAGATGATCAATTAATTCTGAGAATGAAGGGAACCTGCATAATTATGCTCGAACGCAGACATGACAAAGTAGGAAAAGTATCATGATGGGATTTGCTGACAATAACAAAAATTCTTCAAGGGACGATAGAATCTGATTGAGTAATCGCTAAATTGGCAGGGAGTGTGTTGAGATTAACTGTCTCAGTTAATTTCTACTTGCATTTGGTGCTGACTTTCTGTCATGAACGAGCCAAATTTGAAAAAAAAAAATACATTTTATATTATCACTACATGATAGTGAAATCAATAGTTAAAAGGAGTGGTGATGTAGACTGCTGGCAAAAAAAGATATTTTTTTATGCTCCTAGTCAATGTGAATCTAATGCCATTACCAAATAATTGCATTTGAGTATTCTTTTGTGCTTCATTATCACGAGGGAATTCAAGCCTTATGGAGGTCTTCTATTATTTACGAAACAGCAGGGAACATATTTGGGGTATAAAGCACTTTGACACATTTCTTTGGTGATGAAATGTATCCTGATGCCTCTGCCTGGCATGAAGCGCTTTCACTAGAAATCTATCATTAGAGTAGCAGCCCATGGGAGATCTGCCTTGTCATTTTTTCCCCCCCTTCTCTCTCTCTCTCTCTCTTTCTCTCCTCAGCCTCGGAGTGTGGGAGGAGCGCAGAAGGGCCTCGCATTAATGCCTTGTGCTTTCAAATGGAAGCCCATCGACTGGGGGATGTGTGTTCATTTCATTTGCTTGATATCTAACTCGGTAGGAGGGATGGGAAGTGTGAGGATTAGTGTGCAGACAGACACACAGCATGAAGGTGTGTCTGGCTCAGTTGACTCTGTAGGTTCCCAGTAGACTCTGTGCACACATGTATGGGGGCCAGAGGATAGAGACGAGGAGGCTGTTGATCTTTGAAAACAAACCGATATGTGGACACAAAGGGAGCCTACACACGCTCGCATGCACAGATAAAAATGAATACCTACTTAGGTATCTTAATGCCTGTGTGGACATATACATTGCATGTGGATATACTGCTGTGATAATAGGCTCCCTTGATTTTAGCAGTAGCACGGTGTCACATTTTCCATGCCCTCCCTGATATTAAATGGATTGGAATAGAAGCTCCAGAAAAGCAGATTGACTCCCACCTACATAAAGCTCAGTAAAAACTCCCACCCAGAGTGTGTGCGCTGAGTTGAAAGCTCAGAATTAAACACACATTATAACCGCATTTGTATGATGAGCAGAAAGGCTCAAAAACACGTTACATGTTTAAGCTCATGTTGTCGATTGCACGCTGCTTTTCTTGGGTTTTGGACTGTTGTTCAAACAAAGCAAGTGATTTGAAGACATCCTCACAGGCTTTATTTAGTGAGAAGATATACAGCAGATTAACCATTACTGAAAATGAATTATTTGTAATGAACATTTATTGATTAATGTATAACATAACATCCACTTTGACAGATAAAGCTGTGCTAATCGGTAATTTCCTCATAACAATGGTGATGAACAACAAAGAATTAGGACCTGACACCACAGTCCCCTAAACTCTATGAACCTTTTTAGCATTTTTAAGCTGATTGTTTTGCTTTTCCTTTGTTTCTTCGGCTGCATCTTGCAGCTGTTTTCAGAGGGAATGCTCTAAAAGGCAACATCACGCTGCCTGCTCATTATAGATAGATAGATAAATAGATAGATAGATAGATAGATAGATAGATAGATAGATAGATAGATAGATAGATAGATAGA
>JBBMJY010000011.1:12679517-12703377 GCA_037833715.1 Toxotes lorentzi
AGATAGATAGATAGATAGATAGATAGATAGATAGATAGATAGATAGATAGATAGATAGATAGATAGATAGATATTTTTCTCAGAAGAACCAAAACAGAGCTAAAAGGAGACTGGATATTAAATCTACAGTCATCATTTAACATAAAGGGTGGTAATATATCAGTGAGCATTCACAGCTTGATTCTGCTACTCCTTACGGTGCAGATTAAACATGTTTGTATTTGTATAGACAGAAAAGAGTGTGTCAGTGCCTGTTTCAAATACAAATGCAACGCGAACAAAGGTGAAATCATGTACACAAGGACATATGTAAACGTGTTATTTCACCAGCACATGCTTTTGAGCTTTTGAGTTCTTCATTTGACTTTTGTGCGTAACAGCATGCTGTGATTTAGATGCAGAGAAAGGAAAAGCTGTAATATCATTTTACCACTGGCTGCTCTTTCATAGCCAACCTCTGCTTATATAAATGTGTGTGTGTGTGTCTGTGTATATGAGTGCAGCCATGTGTCAATTTTGCACGTGTGTGGGCTCGTGCGTGTATGCGTGTGTGTGTATGTGTGAAGAATGCAGCTGTGATGTTGTGCGATCCGTGTGGGTGCAGGTGGCACATACTGGCCAGCTGTGTGTGTGTGTGTGTGTGTGTGTGTGTGTGTGTGTGTTAGCCTGTGATCCTGAGCACAGCTGTGATATGGCAATATACTCAGCATCAAGTTCAGCTCGGGCTATTCATACATCATCCCCACAGTTGGAAGATCCTAGAGTCATTTGTGAAGACGTGCTCTGGTAACCAGCTCATCTTCAGAGCCACTTGTCATCTGTGCACTCGGCAACACTGAAATGGTCCCTCCAGGCCCCTTTAGAATCACAAAAGTGACAAATTTCTGCAACAGATCAACAAAAAAAATCATACACTTTTAATCTCTCTAAAGGTGTTTTATTGGCTTTTACCTGTCCACTTACAATACTTCTACACAATACCTGAGGTGTGTCTGCATACATGTGTACTTGATGTACTTTATAACTGTCAGCGCAGCTATGTGATTGTGTGGGAGGTTGTGTTTTTCAGGGCGAAGATGAAAAGCTTTGAGATGAGAAGAACAAGCCCTTTATTATTTTCTCACAGAGATTTATGTGCAATCTTCCACTGTGGCTCAGCGGGCCCTGATAACAGAAGCCAGTAATCTCAGCCATGGATTTAGTGCCAGAGTCGAAGGGTCAACAACCTCTCCATCCACATACAGAACTCATCGACATGTGATGGATAACTTAGACTGCAGCAGGACACCACAAATCTCAGCCATATTGTTTCTTTCTGTCAGTACTGACAGCTGCCATGTAAGCACCTTAAATGACATGCTGCCGTGCCACGACCGCTAACTCGTTGGCACTATCTCTGAGGAGCTTGCATGTTCTCAGCTTCAGGTTTTTCACTTTGCCCCCACTTTCCAAGAGACATGTTTGTTGACCCAAATGGACTATTGAAATTTTACAGAGAGCTACTGTAAAGATTTTTTAAAGGTATAATCATTCCCTGTAAGCAACAGACTTTGATACAGTGAGTACTGCCAAAGGTTGTTTCACAGAGGGTGTGTGTCTCATATAATTAGTGGTCTGAATCCATTTTTGGTGAAAGAATACTAATTTCAGGTTAACACGATTTCAGCAGATAATCCGCGCACACAAAAAAAGAGACAGTTCACAGAGGAAAATTGTTTCATGATTATAAAAGACAAGAACAGCCACATAAATGGCCTCCGATCTGAACAAACTTTACAACCCTTTGTGAGGGCCCCTTTTAAACTGTTAAAAGCAAAAAGAGAGATGTTTTTGATGATAATCTAAATGAAGATTACCTTTAATATTACCTACAGTAAATAAGTTTCTGTATTCAGTTTCTTCCCTTGCAAATCCTAATTCTAATTATCAGCACAGCTCTCTGAACAGTCTTTCAGCCATATACTTTGAAAGCCACTGGGACAATTACTGAGACACACTGACACGAAAATGTAATTATAATGTCATTAAATGATAATTAAAAACGCGGCCATCATAATCCCAGCGGGGCCACTAACAACACATTTGCCATCAGCACAGCCAGCTCAGTGGTCTACAGGGCCGGTAAGGCACATGGATGCACTGAGAACTGTTGGCAGCCCTGGCATCATTTCTTTGAGAATAAATTCCTTCAAATAGATATATATACAACAACCACACACAAACCCACACATTCAACATGGCCTTTAACCATCCATACCAGGCGGCTGCTGTCACAGGTGTTCACAGGCACAGTTCTATACACATTTCTGCTAAACAAATAGACTCTGCTGCATATATTTGTTAAATGAAGTCACAAAGTTTCAGTTCATAACAAGTGCCCACAGCAATATTTAAATGTACAGTACTTGATTTGCATGGAAGTCACTAAATACATGAAAATAAACATCTGCACCAGCAAGTCAACACAGGGATCCAGGCAAAGTGTAAAGTTAATAAATATTTTCCCTTTTTCTTTCTTACTATGAGAGATGGCTCCCTACATGAATACAAAATCATGTTGGAATTTAGCAAAATTTGAATTGTGATGTTTGGTGGCACCCTCAGTAAATCTGATCAAACATCACCCACACTGTCCTCATAAAGAAGATTAGCTGAGATTAGCAGCATGGGTGTAGGGATGCCAGTGTTGATCTGTCGGTCGGTCCACCATTTTGATTCTGACTGAAAAATCTCAAATTTAATAGAGTGATGATGAAATCTGATACAAATTCCCATAATTCCAAGATGATTATGACTTTGGTGATCCTTTGACTTTTCCTCTAGCAACACCACGTTATTTGTGGTTTTAAGCCCTGGCTATATTGCCATGCAATTTGGTACAGAAAGTCATCCTCTGACTCCACTGTAATCACTTTGGTGACCCCTTAACTTTTCAACTGGTTACCATGATAAACACTATACCTGTCAGTGTGTTGACACTGTTGTTGTAAGAATGTTAGCATGGTGATGTTAGCATTTAGCTCAAAGCTGTGCCTAGTACAGCTTTAGAGAGATGCTAAGCTAGCATGGCCATAGACTCGCTGTAGACTGTTGAACTATTAATAGAAATTATCTCATATTCTATAATAATGGTCAAATAATGGAGACTCAAAAGAGCAGATGTTCTACTTGTCAGGGCCAGACCTTGCTGCCAAAGTCCACTGTAAAATTATAGAAACCCTGTAATCAGACTGTAGTAAGCATACAGTAATCATACAGTAATCCTGTCTTTATTACAGAATCCCATGTTTACTGTTTTCTATCAGAGACTCACATTAAAGCAAGGCTGCAGTGCTAGGTTGGATATTGTTTGTTTACCCATGCCCAGACCCTTCAAACGGGAGTCTATGCTGGGTCTGTACACCAGTCTAGAAGTAGTAATACTACTTCTAAAATAATTACATTAGTGTTGCTTGGTTTCTGTTTTCTTCAGCTTTTTTCATCGTGTGCCAGAATCATGTTGTTGAATTTTATATTTTCAAGGTTTAGTAAGCATCAATTTTTCCTTTCAGTTAAACAAACTTTCTTCAGATCTTGCAGTTTATAAGTATTGCATGACTTGGGGAGTAGCTTTAGGCCTCATTTATGTTATGTCATGTTATATACTGCAGCGATCCTGCTCTAGAGACCAAACACTGTGTAAACAGAAGAATATGCTTCTTTTTTTTTTTTTTCAATCATACAAAAGGTGCGTACACATAGCTAGAGTATCTAAATCCTTCCTCGTTGTCTTTTCTTCCTCCCTGAGCTCTCCACAGTCCTTGATCTCTCCAAGGACAGGTCTATTTACCAAACAAGTCTCACATGTATGCTAGTTATCCAAAAGCCATGAGCTACGTATCTCATTACTGCATTAAGTTTTACAAAAGAAATGTTAGGCACAGACCATTTTGTCTCCTTGGCTCAATTACTGACTTTTCTTATACTCTGCGGGATGATGTGTCGACAGCCAAGCCCAGAGTTATTGTAGAAAGAAATCTTTTTAACTCAGTTGTGAGGCATTTTTTATCTGGGTAATTGCCATAAGAGCATGCCACACATATGGGCACGAGCTCAGAGAGGACAGAAGTGTGCAGAGGATATTGCGCATTGTGTAGCTCAGCTGGGATTGTGTGCAGCTTGTGCCACATTAAGTCACTGCCACTTACCTGCTCTAATGACTGTTAAACAACAGAATGCAGTAACAGTGGACCATGGAGTGGGGAACAGCTCCTGGTCTGCCCATTTGGTAATAAACTGTATCCGCCTCATTTGATGTTCTTCAGTTCAGTCTCCTGGCTCCTGTAATTGCCAGAAACAGGACACAACATTAAAGCACAGACAATACACATGATTGTTTTTGTTATCAATTAATCGGTTTGTTTGTTTGTTTTGATTTATCAAATTTGAAGACACTGCCCAACATGGTCCAACCACGACAGGCGGCCTACTCCCTTAGAAAAGCCCATCTGGAAAAAAAAAAAGTCTAAATAAGGAAACACCGCCCTGAAGGAGCAGATGGCCAACAAAGAGCTCACTTGGGAAAAGGAGAAAACCGGATGACAGTGCTGGAGCCAGCAAAAGTCAGTCAGAAACTAGCCGAGTATGACTGTGTCAATGCCTTCTGGAAAGAAGAGAATGACAAAATCACAGAGACCTGGGAGAAAGAGACAAAGGACATCAAAACAAAATTTAAATGGCTTTAAATGCAAAGTGGGAGATCTGATGTTTGCGGGGGGGAGGGCTGCCGTCAAGCTCAAAGCTCTGCAGAAGAAGTTTGACAGGAAGGTGAGCCAGGTCATCCTGGAAAGTGATGATCTGATCACAAAAATAATGAACAACAACAAGGAGTTCTTGAAGCAAAGAACGTGGAGAGATCAGCCACGCTTAAAGAGATGAGACTGGGTGGAAGACCAAATTCAAAACTCTGCCAGAGAATTCTGACAAGAGGGTCAGCAAGGTCATCAGAAAAGGCTGACCTGATCACTGAAATTGCAAACGAAAACAAGGCTTGTGAAGGGAAGAATTTGGACAGCACTGCCAAACTGAGCCAGAGAGAAAAGGCAATAATCCAGAGCAAGGATGAACGGAAAATCAAACTAAGATGTATGGAAGAGCAAGCTGGCAGCAAAGGAGGCAAGCTTCAAGAGAATACAGGAGCTCCAAAGAAAGTAGGGAGATGGAAAGCAATTTCAAGCACCTGACACAGCACAACACTAAGCTTCAGGTACATCACCTGATGATTGTGACCCATAAAATGACTTATTGGATTATAACAGCCTATTTAAAGTTAAAACTTAGCTTGTAACACGGAAAATACTGAATATATGTAATTTTTCTTTTTCATCTTTCCAAAAGATGAGCGAAGGCCAAAGATAAGCAAGGAAGAAAAACAGTAAAGATAGAGTCAGAAAAGATACTGAAAAGGAAGAGGAGAGAGACAATGACATTTGACTCTACTGCCCCTCTAAACAGAAGATAATAAAACAAAGGAGGTTAGCTCCATGATGTAACTCCCAAACCCGCAAATTAAAGCAAGTATTGCAAAACATTGGAAGGATGATAATCCTGTTTAGCCTGGCAAGACCTTAAAACATACAGGAAGGCCTTCTATATTGCCGGAGCAGCCTATTATTCACCATTAACAGAAGAAAAATAAAAACAACCTAAGGTTTCTTTTCAGCACTATAGCCCAGCTGTCAGAGAATCAATGCTTTATTGATCTATATATTCTTATATTATCTATAGCTCTCAGTAGAAGTGACTTCATGAGTTTCTTTAATGGTAAAATTCTATTAGAGACAGAAGTCATCACCTCTTATATTTAGACAGTTTTTCTACCATCAACATTCACCAACTAAGTTCAACAATTTCTTCATCAACCTGTCTCTTGGCCCAACAAGGTTTCTTGAGGACGTTTTACCCTTAGTTAGCTATTCTGTACTAGATATGATCAATCTGTCTTCATCACAGTCTATGTCCTGCAGTCTTTTAAAGCAGCTGTAGTTAAATCTCTTCTTGGAAAGCCCACTCTTGATCCAGGTGTTTTAGCCAACTATAGACTATATATAACTTTCCCTTCCCCTCTAAGATCCTTTAGAAAGCAGTCACCAATCACTTTCTACATAAAATAGTTAATTTGAGAGTTTTCAGTCAGGATTTAGAGGGCAATATAGCACAGAGACAGAACTGGCAAAAGTTACAAATGATCCTAACTGCATTTGACGAAGAACGTGTCTCAGTACTAGTCTTGTTAGATCTTAGTGCTGCATTTCACACCACTGACCATCACATCCCATTACAGAGACTGGAACATTTAATTGGCATTAAAGGATCTGCACTAAGCTCGTTTAAGTCCTGTTTATCAGATGAATCCTTCATGTACATAAAAGTTAGACACAGAATTCCACAAGGTTCTATGCTTGGTCCATTTCAGATTATGCAGTATATTCTTCCCTTAAGCAATTTTATTAGGAAACACTCCATTAACATTCACTGTTATGCAGATGATACCCGGTTTTACTTATCAGTTAAGCCAGATGAGACTGATCAGTTGGCTAAACTTCAAACAGCCTAAGGACATAAAAACCTGGATGACGTGCTATTATACTTGGTCCCCAACACCTCAGAAACGCATCACCTAATGATATAGTTGCCTTAAGCACCATCGTAAGGAATCTCTGAGTTTTCATCAGAATTTGTCCTTTAACTCCCACACAAAACAAACTTCAAGGACTGCCTTTTTTCGCCTGCATGACATAGCAAAAATCAGCCACATTCTCTCTCAAAAAGGTGCAGAAAAACTAGTCCATTTGTTACCTCTAGGCTGGATTATTGCAATTTCCTTATTATCAGGCTGCCCCAACAAGTCCGTAAGGACTTTCCAGTTTATCCACCCTGAGCCCGGTGCTGCTCAAGGTTTCTACCTGTTAAAAGGGAGTTTTTCCTTGCCATTGTTGCCAAGTGCTTGTTCATAATGAAATGTTGGATCTCTGTAAATAACACTGTAAAGAGTGTGGTCTAGATCTGCTCTATTTGAGAGAGGAAAAGAAAAGGGGAAATTAGAAAATAGGAGAATGAAAAACTCAAAAGAGAGAAGAAAGGCAAGGAAGAGAGAAAGGAAGCAGAAAGAGAAGTAATATCCATTCTCCTCTTCTGACCCTCTCCCTCCTTCTGAGCCTAACCACAGATGAGACTGCGGATGTGAACTCTGATCTCTGGTGTGATAGTTAGGCACTTGTAAGGCCACCATCCACCCCAACCACCTGGGGACTCTGCTGCCATGAATATACCCAACACTGCATTGGTTCACAGAAAAAAAAACTTTTGCCTCTGAACAAAATCCAGCCAGTGATAATTTTGCCACCAGAACAAAACTGGGACAAAGTTTAGTTGTTTATGAACCTAATTTCTAGGAGACAAGGTTGAATTACAGATCCTATAGTCCCATAAAGCATATAACATAAACATAAAACATATAACATAAAACACAACATAACATAAACTGTGCATATAGATTTGTAAACCGAGAGTACAGATTTACACGTTTTTTTTCCTCAGCTGAGCCTAAGGGGGTTCCGTAATTATCGTATTTTTATGATATAATTTTTTTTCCTAGCCACAGTCACCGCTGATAACCTCTGCTAAACCTTTTGTGACTGTTTCACAGTTTTCCTGTGGTTTGATATGGTTATCCTCAAGTTCAGTTTACAGTACAGAGTGCCCTGTAGCCTGCATTAAAAAAAACAATGGTTTAGAGTAGAAGCCCATTGTGGTAAACTTAGTGAACTCTTGAATACACTGCGAACCAGCCTGTAGCACAGATTCATATACAATGCAAACTCTGTTCTGGTTGCGCTGCAATCTGGATTTGAAGGTACAATAGTTCAAGCTTAAAATATAATCAAATATAAGTCTCATAGAAATGCAAGCTCGTGTACAGATAAACTATTTCCCTCTCATAAAATACACACATTTCTATGGTGGCAGTAGTTGATATTTCTAAGACTCTACAAGTGGCTGCAGAGAGCATCTTCTCACACATGATTGATATGTGGAAGAATAACTCAGGCAAATGGAAAGGTAAACAGTCGTGGGTGGCGAGGGTATTAGAGGAGATTATACAGGTGGCCGTTGGTGGGGCTGCCATAGCTCCATTAGCATCAATACCGTCCAGGTTTTAGACCAGAGGCAGCGTGCTGCTCCTAAGCCCTGCTTCCGGCCCCTCACCCCACTCCAGATGTGTGGCTCCGCTAAACTCACCTACATCCAGCGAGGGGTGATAGAGGCTTAGCATCCCACTTTTATTGCTGGAAATAGGGGGTTGCATGTGTGGCAATGGTATCATAAAATTTAAGTTGTGTTTTTATCTCGTATTTCATCATGTGTCCCTGGTGGGAAATACACACTTACTGCTGAGGCTTATAAACCATCTGGGTGAAATTTGGGACAACTAAACTTTCAGCAGCCTTTCCTCAACCCTGTGCTTGATTTCTTGTATTGCACTGTGCTATTAAATGAATGCCAAGTGTCACATGAGCATTTCCATCGGCCTTTCACAATCTGTGCCATTCTTCAAGGCTGACAAAGTGCCTTGCAATAGCTGAGAGCAGCGTGTTATATTGACTTGTTTATGTCAAAACAATGTGACGCTAATTATCGAGCATGAGTCAGCTTTAATAACTCGCTCATTGCTTATGCACTGCTGCTATTTTCTGCTGCCATCCAAAGACATTCACACGCAGGAGCGAGGAAATAACGAAAGGAAGGTCTTCGATTTTGAAGATTTCTGTGTGTGTAGATTGATTGGCAATTAGACAGGCAGACAGTGCTCTCTTGGTTTAGGTTTTGGGACAGGTATTGACGCCCCAGGGCTTCTCGTTGTGCCTTTGTCTCGGATTTTTGATAGGGTGCATTTGTGTTACCATGGGGGCTTAGAAATGAACCATTCTCTTATTTGCACTCTTCTGTTCTCTCAGAGGGAGCTGCTTTTTGAATGCTAAACAGTGTTGCAATATCTTCAAAAGGCGACAGTGGATTGATCCCCTTGAGCAACAGAGGACTTTTCCATCAAATCTGGGATCAATTTACCTCCATGCCCCACCCAGCATCCACCATCTGAAAGTGAAAACGCAGACCTAATTTCAGATCAAGATCCACACTCTTGGGGCGTTTACTTTTGTCCTGTTCTTTAGAAGCCAGAGACATAAAAAGACACACATATCTCTCTATTTAAGATTCCTCCATTAAAGTAGGAAATATGTCCAAATAAAAATCGCTCACAAAGCATCTTCTTCTTGGTCATTTTAAATTCAGTGAGATACAAATACCTCTTACTATGAACTAAAATACATCTGCAGGGTGTAACTGGCAACAATAAAATGAAACAACCAAACCAACTACAGACACAATATTCAGACTATAGAAATAATCCTCCAATAAACATTTCCAGCTGTCAGCAGTCTGCGTTAAACTAATGGCTCCATCATATCTTTAAGTGCTCCACAGCTGGAGTTCGTACAGTTTACGGAAAAGGTGCTGTTGCTCCCTAATGTCACAATGGGCAAATTGAAGAGGGTGAAATATTCAAGTGTCTCTTGAATTTGGAGCCTACCTCTTTTCTAAGAGGTGGATGAATTATGTTTTCTAAATCTCCATCAAAGGAGTGGGCTCAAGTGGGTTTTTCAGGAACTACTGTGTCAAATAGTTGCACACCAAACTTTGGGAGAGGGGTGCAAAGCTGAATTTAGTTTGTTGTACTTTCCTGTTGCACAATCTAAAGGATGTGCGGGTGCTGCCTGCAGTTGGTTTACAATGTCATGTCATCAATTTTGCATTTTATATGTGAGCTTTGGGTGCATGTTTACAATGGGCACATACAGTGATCGTATGAATAAACTGTAGCCAGTTTTGAAAGAAATCCACTCTCTGGCTCAGCTTGTTAAATCCTCAACAATTTACAACCACACTGTAGAGATTATTCGCACTGTACATCTTCCACTGCATTCACAATGCACAACAACACTACATCTATGATTATGGTAATTGCACTTTTCTACTCTATTCTAAACTTGACTGCACATTGTCTCCGTAAGTGCCTGTACGTACACAGTGATTATCATATGTATTGGCTGTACATAAACATGCCAAGACCCATTAGAGTAGTCAGTGGTCTGTAGACAGCACCTTACCATTAGCCTGGCTGAGGCAAGAAGTACTTGTAATCTATTTACATATTACATAAAGCTGAAATCATAATGTGCTATTGTGCCATATTTAAGCACAGTGAACCTCTGCATAGTAGCACTAGAGGAACAACATGAGTTGGTCCCCAGGCACTGCCTGTAGCAAACCCCAGCCAGAGAATTGTGAAGCCTGCTGATGTTTCCAGAAGCCTTTATTTATGCTCTGCCTTCAGCTTTATTTGAACACAAATGTATTTTCCTTTCCTTTGTATCTTTTTTCTTCTGCAAACACCGTAAGAGCTAAAGGACAGACACAATAACAAAAAATAAACTCTCACAGGTATACAAAAACAAGCACAAAATAATCTGTGCACTGTATATACCAGCATTAATCACAAAGTTTCTGATATGTAGGCCTCTGCAGACGCGCAGAAAAGCTAATGCTAGCGTGAAAGACAAACAGATGCTAACTTCGACATGACTTTTGCAATAGTAAAACATTTAATCACTCTCCCACCATTACATTCATAAAAATGCACATAAATGAACATACAGCGTTTCAAACATTAAAATACCTTGTTGCCATTCCAGCCGGGTGCTTCATTTTTGACATGAGGACTTTTCCAGGTCAGAATAATATCATTTTAACCTTCCTTCATTCCGTAAAGTTGTCATTTGTTTCTGTTTGATGCTTGATGTGGGACTTTAGGTAAACAGGAAGCGCCTTCAAAATAAAGGCCTCAGAAAACAAAAGAAAAATGACATTAACAGAATAAAAGCACACCGGAAGTGGTTTACATTAATAATAGTCATAGACAGTCATTAGAGTCATTTCCACCGATGCCAGAAGTATTCCCCAGGAAGAAACATGCCAAACCCACAACAGACAGTGGTGGGCTTCAAACACAGGACTGTCTCACTGTAAGGCACGACTGACCACTGAAACATGATAATTCTTTATTAGTATTTCCTTTACCTCTTGGACCACATCACACAAAGTAAGGATCATGTTGTATCATATTTCGCTGCATTTCATGGAATCACCATGTACAGCATCATATAATACCATACAGTACTGTATCCTAGTGTATTATTGTGTCATGTGTCATGTGGTGTCGTGTTGTTGTAGGTGACCTTGCTATGAGTTCATGCCAAGCTGTCATCTAGGAATAGCATGAAACATCACTGTAAGCGAAAGGAAATGGAAACATTTTCACACCCACACACCCACTCTTCACCATTTTTTGCCACAAGAGGGATGAAGAGAGGCTTATCTGTAACACATTTCCCTGCTCCTTTGCTTGTTTGGTTTACTCATGAGGAGGCATTGTGACGGCCTGTATTGTAGCTCAGATTGTAACAATAGACTCCTTTACCATTCAAGTGCTTCTCTTCTATTCTCTTTTGATGCTCTCTGCAGCTTTGTACATATCTCTCCTCACCCTCCTCAGTGACATTTGGAGAATGCTATTCATGGCGACTTTGCATTTCTTAGACACTGGAATCTGATAGTGCTTTGAAGTTTACACTTTGGGATGAAAAATATATATATATGAGACTCATTTGACAGCCAAAGTAATTACTCTTTTCCCTTTTTTTATTTGCAAGTATCTCAAGCCATTTCTTTGTTTTTCCTCACTGTTGTTTGGAAGACGACAATGCCTTGGTGGATATGCAGCACAAATAAATCATACTTTCTCAGTGTAAACAAAGGGACTGGATAGGGATATTCATGAGACAGAGAACAAACTGGATGAAAGGAAACTTTACTGGGTTTTTATGTTTGACTGCTTATTTAGTTCAACAGGTAAAAGGCAAGTCGTGATGAATGCTCAGTGATTTCTGTGGGAAATCAAGTTATAAATACAGGCACCAGATGCATTACATCCCACTAAGGGTCAGATTCTGAATTTGTTGTGTCTTTATTAAAAGCTGAACAGAGGGATTTCAAGAAAGACTTTTAAAAGGCAGAGAAAAGTAAACAATACAGTCATGAATCTATAAAGTATTCTGAGTTCCAGAGGAGGCTTGAAAGAAAGTTTTTGCTAATGATCAACACATGTACAATAAAACAGTGTAATAGTTAGAGGTGCTGGATGGTGTTTTGTTTTTTGTTTTTTTGTTGTTGTTTTTTTTTACCTTTACTAGAACAGGCTTACAATTTTTCACACTCTTTATAGAGTTCATGCAGTTATAGTTAACAGACTGACATGACTTTGGCATCAAAATTCTCATCTCACTCTTGGCAATGAGCTGAAAATGTCAAACTATTCCTTTAGGGAGATCTTTGCTCAAAACGTATAGCTCAGCCTATCACATCCTGGCCTGTCAATACTAAATCCTTTCTTGCTGTGAAAGTATATTACATGAATAGATGTGCTTCAAGTGTTTATTATTTTTCTTCCTTAGAGTCATCTTTATTGGTATGGAGTGATAACCTGGTTTCTGAAGGCTCTGAAGTTGATATCCTCATCTTGTTTTCCCTCGCCTTCTGCCGTTAGAAGAGGAGCGAGCAGCGGCGCGGCGAGTTGATTAAAAAGCTATAAAGCTACAGAGCCAGAGACAGACAGTGCAAGAGAGAGACAGATTGTTTAAGACAAAGAACGAGAGACAGGAAGAGACATATTATTGCACTGGGATCATCTCCTTGTGGCCAGACATCCCCTTGAGTATTGCTTTTCACAGCTAACTTCATTGAGTGTGAGTTTACCAGCACAGATACTCTTGGCTGATAATGAGCAATGCAGTCAATATCCTCCTGACAGATAAGACCTGTACGGATTGGACACATAGCCGAGCAGCGCTGCTACAGCCACTTGCTTCAAATGAAGGAGCTGACCCAGGGGATTGGTCGGTCATCTGTTGCACAGTTCCAAGAGTTTGTTTCCAAAGCTAATAAATCAGGACAGATTGAAGTTCCAGCCCACAGGGAAAATGCCATTTAATTTACAGTTAATGAAAACAAAGTGACTCTCTTCTTCAGAATTCTCTCTTCTTCACTTGGAGATTTAGAGACTGTATTTATACGGAAAACAAGTAATTGATTTTCAGCCCAAAGACAGACCAATATGAATCCTTTGGATATAGCTGTAACTGCAGGTAGACAATATAACTTAAATACAATTACAGTATATTGCAAATTCAGTGGGCTAAATAAAACATTGTATGATTTAGTGGTTCTTATTTCAAGAAAGAACTACTGAAAGAAATGTGTCCATGTTGTGGTTTTGTACATACTTTTCTCCTAAACAATGAGCCAACATCAGCAGAGACCTTGAGGAGTCCTCAGCTGTGGCTTCTGTTGTTGGTTCAGTTTGTTCTATTTCAAACTCAATTCGACAAGTCTATTTGTCCATCCCACCCTTTGAGCTGTCAGCCATTATTTGGCACCCTGCATTAAATTCACTTCACTGTGTATGTTTGCACTAGTCTACAATCTGTATGGCAGCTGGGCGTCTAGGAAAATTACAGATTTGTTGTTTATTGGTTATATCAAGGCCATGTTTCTCATGAAGAGCAGCAGACCCAACAAACAGGTGCTACATAATCACAGAAACATGCTGCATCCTGCAAAATCTGCTGACAGAACTGCAAAGTTTTGTCTTTCCAAACTACACTCTACCGTCAAACTGTCAAATGTCAAATGTTGTTATTTGTAGCTCTTGTGCTGAAACTGTTCACTAAATCCCACACACCTTAGTACGTAGTTTCCATAGATAATGGAGACTGATTTACAACCCCCAGGTTTAAAACGACAAAAGTCCTTGATTTCAGACAGAGGTAAGCTATCGTTAGCTTTACAAGTTTGTTGAAACTTCATTGTTGACAGACGCATTATCAGCATTATATTAACAGAAGTGTTTACAGTTGTTCTCAGGCGGACTGAAAAGCTGTTCACATTTTCAGACAGTCTCTTCAGGAAGAGACTGTCATGGTGTTGCACTCAGTCGACAAAGAGCTGTGTAACAAATGAAAAGACACCTAGAGAGAACCCCAGCTGTCAGTCACGTTGTTGGTCAGAAATGGTTGGATACAGACCCACTAATCCAACATCGATGAGATGTGGAGTGAGAGGGGGGTTTACTGAAATCTTAGTCCTGATATTTTTTTCTTTTTGGATTTATAAAGGCTGAAAAACCCTTTATAAAAGCTCCAAAACTCTTTATATAGAGTTTTTAATTGAGTGACTGTGAGTTTTGCCCCATTTTGATCCCAGTACCTGATGTGCTGAACAAGAAGTCAATGGAACTCTGCACCAGTGCTGATTCAGCAAACCCAAGGCAGCCCCAGCAACTTCAGCTACACACACAATCGTTTCTTTCTCACATCCTCCCTCTTTGCACCCATTAAAACTCCATGACAAATTTGCATTACCTTGATCTCTACATAGACCAAAACTTAATGTTCTCAGCAAGTGTCCTAACCAACAGGAATCCTGATTTTTATCTTTTAATATTAGTTGTTAGCTCACACCCCTCCAGCAACTACATCTTGTACCAAAACCTGCTCTGAGCGAGTTCTCCATCCCAAAGCCCATATTTAATACATCAGAAGCATCAGAGACTCTCCCAAAGGTGAAATTATATCCATATCTACCTGTACTACATTAAAAAAGTTGAAGTCTTTTTTCCTCCTTAGCGATTTTACAAAACAATATGGTCCAATTCTCCAGATACAATCAAAGGGTTCTGCTTTTAGAGCAGGCAGATGAACAAATGCACTCAGACAGAGGGATTTGGGACTCCTCTGTCTTTGTGTGAAATATTATAGACCTGATTGGAAGTGACACAGCTATAATTCAGCATGGTGAGAAGGACCAGCCTTTGCTCCAGCACGCTCCACACTCAAACACACACAGACCATTTGGATACTTGTAAGGTATAGCTAATTTTCATCAGTATATCTCCATGCCTGTTAGAGTTGCAAAAATCACATCATCTACAATTTTACAGCCTGCTGGCACGATGACAGTGCAGGGAAATAAGTGCTGATATAAATCTAATATTCAAGACAAACAAAAGCATTAGCTGATATTTCGAGAGATGCTTGGATGAGGTTCAGTGTTGAATTAAAAACACCAGAGATGTGAGTAGCCAAGGCATCAGAGGAGTGTGTGTTTTACTCTTTTAGCTCCATCTCAACTTTTGTACTTTTACCTTTCTCTGTTGGACCAATGAAAAGTCTGTCACACTACACATTAAATACTCTAACTTCTGTGCTGTGCTGCACAAGTCCCTCACATTATTAGCTGAGGTTCCTTAATCTAAAAGGTGACTTTTACTTGATTTAGTAATGCATTTATTAATAAGTAAAGATTTTAGATTAAATGACAATTCCCTAATTAAAAAGGTCTAAGCTACATGGCCAAAAATGAGGCTGAGGTTCTATTTTTTTTTTTTTTAGGTTAAGAGGAGTATGTGCTGACCTCTTTGATGGCAACAATGCAATAAATGTACATTGCAAGCCTTCAGGCCTTCAGTTTATTTTCATTACTAGCAATGCAGAAAAAGACTTGGACTCAATGTTAATGCTCTTCTAATCTCCTTGGATCATTTAATTTGTAAAACAGACAAGCTACTGCTTGGTTAAGGGTTATGTTGCAAGAAAGAAGCAGAAGATGGAGAAAAATAATCATAGTAATAGTTTTTATTTATTTGTGGGTATAAATAATCCATAACCTTGTATGCGTTCAAAATGCACAAACACACATGCACAGCCTCACGCACATAACTCGAGGAATAAAGCTCTCACAAGGGGAGTTGTGCTTAGTTTGTAGGTAAAATGTATTTCCTCGAGCACACATCTAAGATCTTCTCAGTTCAGTAAATTTCTTTAATTATTACAACCCTGAAGCAGTCTGACTGAAGCTTGAGACATTGTGTGACTAAAATAACTGCAATAATTTAACCTAATATACTCAGCAAAGGACTTAAATTGACACAAGGGACGATCTGATTCATCCAGCTCAAGCTGGATTCACAGTGTTTTATTGGATACAGAGTGTTTTATTTAACCTGAATGTAGCTACAGAGTTTCAGTACAGTTGTTGTTAAAGCTTTTAATTTTACTGCTTTCTGTAGAATCGACTGATATCAGAAACAAACACATCGCTATAGTCCACCTAAAATCATCTATATATATAATATTAATATATAATATATTAATATATAATATAATTCATAACATACATTATCTCAAGGCCCTCTACAGAGTAAAGTCAAGACCTTACATTATTATAGAGAGAAATCTAGTAGTTCTGTCTGTGAGCAAACACCTGGTGACAATGGAGGGGGAAAAAACTCCCCTTTAACAGAAAGAAACCTCAGACAGAACCAGACTCTGGGGGGGCAGCAGTGTGCCTTGACTGGCTGGGTTGAGAGGAAGGGGAAAGAGACTAGAGCAGCTGTATATACTGTTAGATTAAAGCACTGTCAGACCGGTTGTTAAAATGGCAATAATAACAGCAGCAATGATAGCAGCACAAACTGATAATAACGACTTATAATAAAATGAATAATTATGGTGATGAATGTTGAGTAGTTATGGCAGATCCAGATAATGCAGATCCAGAGTCAGAGATGCCTGTAGAATGAGGACAGGGAGGAAAAGCACAAACTACAGGAGAGAGAAGACACAAGGTTAATGACATTAGAGGAATACATGGCTCAATAGAGCTATGACCTTCTGTCTGTCTGACTACAGTGCTGAAAAGAAACCTGGCGTTGTTCTTATTTTCCTCTATCATAATGAATAATAGAAGCACCTGGCATTACACAGGACTTTGCATATGTTATCAGACTACCTATAGATGACATGATTGTAGATTGGTGGAACATCTCTTCCTTTCCAGTTTTTGTAATGTCTACTTTAAAGCTAGCCTCCTCTGATTCACTACCTTCTTGTCCAGAGGGGCAGCAGTGTTGAGAATTGTACACAGTGAGGCTGCAGCTCCATCAACAAGAGCATCAATCTGTGTGGGAGATAATATTAAGTTACAGCATTATCAGATGGACACCTTTTGTGATGAAATTTTTTTTCCCCCAAATGCTCTGTAGTCCATGATTGTGAACTCAAGTGTCTCTAAAAAATGGTCGGAAAAACAGTACTATATATACAGTTTCGAGGGTGATCGAGGGTGTGATTCAAACACTGAGGTGATTCATATGCATTTTGAGAAAATTGAGTCTAAGAGTGAATTAAATGCATAGCTGTCACTGTCAACATCTTAACTGTTGAAATCACCCACTGTAATTTCATTATTTGTACTAGCACAAAAAAAAGACAGAGAATTCTGATAAGATTGGTGCAGTTAAATTAAAGTTAGAGTATAGGAAGATCTGGTGTTTGTGTTTTCAAGCTTCAAGGTGTGAAAGACTAAGGCCTATTAAAATTTGGTAGGGGCCCAGAGAAAACTACAGCATACAATACTATTGGTTTAGCTAAACTGCACACTGAGTCCACATAATCTGCGTTGGTTGTTACTGGACTTTGTCTTTGCTCAAAAGACCAGCTGAGTGCTCTTTAAAGGTGGAGGGAAAAAGAAGCACAGTTGAGAGATTTGAAGACACATCTGCAGTAAGTAACCTCAAGCAAACTATAATTATGCATCTGCTTAACCCTTTGTCTAGGTCACATCTACTGTTACTGGCAGCTATGTAGAGTGGGAGGTACAGTTCAGGGAGATTAGACTCTCACCTGATTTGTCCTCTGCTGTCATAAAGAGAAATATATATTATTCTGTATTTTTTCGCATTCTCTGCTTTCCATTAAAACAACACAAGAGAGGTAATATTAGCAAGTATAAAGTTGTGCTGACAGTGGCAATCAAAATTCTTCTGTCACGAATGCAAAAGCTCCCATTTAAAGTGTTTGCTGGGAGTTAGTAATGCAGTCAGCCAGTTATTATCCAAAGTCTAATTTCCTGCCCCTGCTTCATCACCATTCCCCTGTATGTAGCTCTTCTTTTCTTGTGCTGAAACAAAATCTAGCAATTAGCTCTTATCTTCTCATTCTGCCGACAATAGCTCACGCCGAAATGAGTTCATGGTTCATGGTTGCAGTGCTTTTAATCACAACCCCCGACATTAGCCATTAGGGGGAACCAACAGCTGTGCTTACACCCACCCAGCTCACAATAGAGGCCACTTGGTCCTTATGGGAGGTTCATTTGGTGAGGTTGAGGTTACTAATAAGGCTTTGTTATTAAGACGGGGAATCAAAAGAGGGCATTAGCAGGGGATGTGCAGGATTGTTTTCCCATCATTTTGACAAGCAGGACACAGAAACACTGAGCCCTTTAGAAAGCTGAGGACAAGTACATGTTAGGTGATGGGCATGCCAGTATTTATTGAGCCAGTTTCACTGTATTTAACAATGAACACCAGGGCTCAGGTAAAACTGAAGGGCTTGTATTCATGGATAATATATATGGATATTTCTTTATTTATTTTTTCAGTTTTTCCACTCTATTACATTTCTTAATATTCTTTGGTGATCATCGTTGTCACTTTAGAACCTACACCAGTTAAAACATGATTAATTGGGGGTTATGAACCCAATGTGGACATTATCGATTAATTCAGTTACTGTTCCACATGTATAGAAAAGGAGTAAAAGACTGAAATTTAGTTTAAGTTGAAGAAGTTGCTTGACATTTTGAGAAATGTTTGCTTTCTTAACAAGTGTCAGATGCGAAGATGGACACCAGTCTCATGCCAGTCTCTAGGCTAAACTAAGCTAATGGGCTTAAATCAAATTGACAGACATAATAATTTTAGAACAGGCGGTATCGATCCTCTTATTTAACTCTAAACAAAACTATGTCTTTAAATTTGAGCACACTGTACTGAGATCCAGTTGATGTGTAACCAGGTGAGGTTTCAGTGAAAACACATATTGTACAAACGTTAGCAACAAGGAAAATAAAAGTTTAATATTGGTTGGTTGGTATGATATTTAGTAAACAGGTAATTATCTCCCTGTTGCCTTCCTCCACTTGAACTGGATTTTCCTCCTGGGATAAGGTTTGAGATGGATGGATAGACGCTCAGGTGGATAATAAATGTTTCCTTCTGACCTCTTTTATCTTTATTGAACTTTGCAGTCTGGCCGTTCTGCTCTCTGACTTACAGCTCGGATGTTGCATTGAGGGATCAGGCCCCTGACTTTCACCAGCTCGTGATGAATCAAAATTGAACAGGTGGTAGAACTGTACAGGACCACAAAACAAATATATACAAAGGATAACGTGACCACAAACATGGATTAACCATCAAGGCCGTTATTTACTTGACCTTCAGCCCTGATTATAATCTGTTGACATGTGGATCGTGTACTAGTAGCAACTGGGATCAGTGTTGCAATAGCTGCTCTTGTTAATACACTGACAATCCCTCATCCCTCCCTCTCTCTCTCTCTCTCTCTCTCTCTCTCTCTCTCACACACACACACACACACACACACACACACACTTTCTCTGCTTCTCTCTCCATTCATCAGCAAAAAAGCATCACAGAAGTATTGATTCAGTGGAAACAAAGAGTGAAACAATTGACGCAGGAAAAATGAGTCAGGGGTTGTCACTTATTGATTTATCTACCAGTGCAGGTCTCTGATTAGTAGGTGCAGCGTGTGTGTGTTTTCTTGAAGAGATGAAATGAGAGGTGTTGGATGCAACAACAACAACAACAACAACAACAACAACAACAACAACAGGAACAGCAAACCTACAATAAATCACTTTGGAAGAAATGTGAGAGGAAATTGATCCAGCAGTAAGTAAATAATACTTTCTTATTGAATTAACTAATGCTTTCCTCCTCTGGCTTGCATTAACAAAAATCCTCTTTGCCATGGCTTCAAGGTCTGAGCATGCTCTCAGACACAACATTATGCATAATTAAGTGTAAAAAATTGCACATTACTCATGGAAAATTTACAAAAAAGCTTCTTGTCTCCTCGACTGACAAGATCGGTTCAGAACCCGATTTCCTAACCAGGCATACACCTTGAGAGAAATGAATTCGCCTCATTTTGAAGTCAAACACAGAGTCAGATTGTCCCTCTGGGAGTGAGCTGGTTTAAAATCAAGCAAAACTTTTTTTGCTTTTTGTTCCTCCACCACAAAATCTTGAAAAAATGAATCTGCCAACTAGTATGACATGATGGTGAATCACATTAAGCTGTGCCGGCTGGAAATGACAAAAATATGGATATTATTTGTGATGATTGAAAATTGAGTCTTTCCTGAAAAACTAGGAGTCTAAAAGTGTATCACAACAGCAAACACTGTGTTGTCTGGTCTACATGGATTTATGTGGCCATGAATCATTTTGCATTTTTGTTATTTACCCTTGAAACAATGCTGTTTTTAGGGCTTAGCTGCTGTATTAGTGAAAGGAATGTTAACACATATGATGCCATAGAAATCAAGATATTCATGGCTTGGTGGGCCTGTGCTGATCATGATCACACAGGTCGGAATTTCTATGCAATATTCATAAAAAATAACAAATTTAGGGAAGCCATTAATAGTGTTCTGGCACAAAATAATCCCTGAATGGGGAACAAAGGTGCTGTCATCTCTTTTTTTTTATTTTCTTCTTTCTTCCTTTACTGTTTACTCTATCATTAAACAATTTGTTTCCCAGACGTTATCTGCATTAGTGGATGCAGTGGTGGATTACGTTTATTAATGGAGCTATCAGAAGAGAAATCTGCACTTCCCATGAAAGCAGCCAAAACCATGGAAACTGTCTCATGAAGCAAACCACTGCCACCTAGTGGACTGTCTACACACATGAATGCATGTGTGGATTTCAGGAGTGCATGTATCGATTTGAAAATGTCACCTCGTTTCAAAATTTTCGGTCAGAAATAGTTTTGCTTCTTCAGCTGCCGTCTTCGTAACTTTACTCACACTAAGGTCAAATTTCAGAGTTCGCCTGAGTTCATATCACGGCTCTTATCAGTGTAATTGGCAGCAGACCACAAGCAGAAAGAGTCCCACAGGTCTGTTTTGTTTACTGAGAAAATTTGGCATCCTTGAAACGCCTCTCTGCTTTATCGCTCTGTCTTTCTGAACCAACTGCAGTATGCTAATCCTTGAAGACTCCAGCTCCCACCTGCCAACCCTCATTATTTTCATGCTATTTTTGAGATAAACAATGTAGAGTAGCTCAGTGCCAGTGAGATTTCCTCCCATCATACAGTAGTGAAGACGGAAACAGACCCACAGACAAAGAAAGACACTAAGACTTCATCAAATATTTGCTTATGCCAATGTCAGTTACCGTAGAGATTCTTAAAACTCACATGACTCGTTAAAATTAAAGTCTTTTTAAGTTGAAAATGTGAATTACCAGTCAAATGTTCATCTGAGTGGAATTGGGTGTTGAAGCTTCGTGGCAAACAATGTGTCCATATCTTTCTCCATATGTTAGATCCAAACATTTAAATAAGACTATGGTAAAACATAAATATTATGTAGAAAAATTGAAAGACTACAGTTCATTGACAACCGAGCACACTTCTTCTGCTGAAGAAGAGTGTGTGATATGGTTAAAAGCTCCAGAACCTAGTGAGAGCAGCCACTGAGTCAACTCCTGTTTTCAAGGCCAGGAATTAACTGTCAAGCTCAACTAAAATTTTGATTCTGCCAAAAAGTGAGAAATAATGTTTATCTATCCATTCTGTTTTTTTAGGTATATTTTAGTGCCTTCCTTACAAACAGTAGAGAGATGTCAGGAAATGAGGAAGAGATGAAACAAAGGGTCCAGAGTAGAATCAAACCAGAGATCCACAACAACAATGAAAAACAGTATAGCTTCACTACAGATTTAACTTCAGTTACAAAAAACAATCAATGGTTGGATGATTTGAGACATGATTCAAATCTCAAACCTAAAAAAAAGAAAATGAACAGACTTTATTAGACATCACGGTGGAATCACGTGATCAAAATGTTGGTTTCAATGCTTATTTTTAAGACAAGACAGTCTAATTTTTTGCCATCTTGTTTTAACCCCCCCTCGCGTTCCCTCTCTCCACACCTCTAACCCTCCCCCAAACTCTTGCATGTTCTTGGCCTTATCTCAAACACCTCCATCCCCATGCATACAATTAACCCCTTCCCCCTCTCTCTCTGTACTCCATCCCTCCCACTCTTGGCCATTACCTGCATTAGCATAAGCACAATAGCTAAACAGAGCAAAGGCAGTGAGCAAAAACCTCATAACTAGTCTCAAAGTGCATTGCTACTCTTTAGCCATTAGCCATTGGTTTCACCAGTTTGTCTGCGGTTATACAAAGTGATTTTGTTCCTTTTTCTCTTTTACTTAATCCAGTTGATGCGAATTAACTCGACAAAGCCTGACATGTCTTTTAGATCATTACGTTCTGTAGAATTCTGCCACTAAAGCCAACAATTTGACGTGTTAAGCTGTCCAGTTTCTCTAAGCAAAGAATCAAATCGATATGCAGCTGATGGGGCATAAGATAAGAAGGGCTTAGAGGGGGGTTATTGGTATCACTTGAGCCAGAACAAAAGCTTCCTGACATGCAACAGACAACCACTGATTCAAGAAATTACAGATATTTTAAAAGTACTTACTGCTAGCACCGCTTTTACATAATGCAAAGCATAAACCAAGTGGTGGCTGTAACAGTTTGGCAGGGCTGGTGATACAATGAAGCACTTTTTAATGTCATGTGCAAAGTATTTAAGTAAAAATGCAGCATTAAATAATCCACCAGATAGATAGAGTACTTTCTTAATCTCTCAAAACTGTAGTGATGCATATGAGGACTGATGAAGCTAAAAACAAAGCAAACGATTGATGCTGATCGAGTTTATTGATATACAGCCAGTACAGACTGCCTCACCTACTGACTGAACACAACGCAGGCTGTCAGTATCAACAGTACCAATTTCATACTTGTGATGGATGAGAAAAATAAATACATAAAGTACAAATGTAAGCGGAAATTTATTATTCATGGGTATTATGGCAGATCTGCAAAACACATCTATCTGTGTGGAAACAAGTGGAATGGAGCTTCACTTACAACAAAATAGCAGAGAAAAGTAGCTTATAAATGCAAATTTTCCCCAGTATAGCAGGGAAATAGGTAGTTTTGAAACGAGGGAGTGTACAAAAAAATAAAATATCTTCATTTATATTCACTTTTCAAGGTATTTCTCAAAAATAAGAGTTGTAGGAACTCATTCAGAGTGTGCATAATGGTTAAGAAAATACATTCAACAGTGTAACGGGAACCATTTTAGTGCAAATACAGTGTGACAAAACTCACAGCTTATGGTGCTGATAACCAGAAAAAGGAGGCATTTTAAAATGCCAAAACCTTGATACAGTCACCTAACTTTCAGTGCACCAAGTGAAACCCTGAGGTGTACATTCAATAATAAAAAGGAGAAATATGAAAAAGGTCAGGAACCCTGTTTACAGAGGATGTCTGCACCAGAGGTCATCTCTGAAAACCAATACTGGCTGCTCTTCACATTCAAAGAATCAAAAAAAAAAAAAAAAAAAAAAAAAAAAAAAAAAAAAAAAACTTCACACCCCCCAAACCCCAACCCCCCCTCCCCCCCCCCAACAAAAAAAACCCCCCCTCCAACCCTCCCACCCCCCCTCCAACGA
>JBBMJY010000011.1:12707529-12740366 GCA_037833715.1 Toxotes lorentzi
ACACACACACACACACACACACACACACACACACACACACACACACACACACACACACACACACACACACCTTTCCTCCTCCCCCTCCTCCTCCCTCCTCTACAAGCAGACTACAGCCAGGGTCAATTTCAATGTGAAGTGTTAACAAAAGCCAATGTGTCGGGGGCCACAAGAATCACAGAGGCAACCCTGTAGCTTAACAGGTATCGGTGCTTTTAGGATCTATCAGCACGTTTTGTTTTTTTTTTTGTTTTTTTGTTGTTGTTTTTTTTTTTGCTTTTTTGCTTTTCTTTGTCAAAGCCAACTCCAGATGTCAACAGTTCACTTTCAAGGTTATTTGTCAAGTGGCTCTTGGCATGAAAGGCGAACTGCTGGGTTTTTCTGCCTCATTCATGATCCCTCTCTATTCTTATGTGATTGATTGTACTGATTGTGAAACTTGCTTAAATTCGCCCTCAGTGCAAACATATAGCAAAGAGAAACACAGCCATGAACTTACTCTTTCCTTTACAATTACTGCTACAAGTAGTATTGGACAGCAAGAAGCCGAGTATGTGGATTAGAGTGGATATGTGCAGACAGGGTGTGGACGTGAGCTTTATGAGAGGAGAGGAAGGCTCCTGAGCTCCAGGTCTGTTTGTTTCTCCACTGTATCACTTTTAACACCTCTCCTCTCCTGCCTTTTGCAGGATTTCAGTAATCAAAGCCTTTTGTTCCACACACGCACAACAATCCCATCGACTGTCCCCCAACCCCCACGGCCCTGGCCCTCACTGTAGATCCCAACCCTGTGGCTCCTTACCCCTACACACACACACACACACACACACACTCTTACGTTCACACACCAGGGGACAACAGCATTTGGCCCCCACTGCTCTGTCCACTCCAAGCACTTGGCAGACAAACTGGTGCCTGAGTTCACTGGGGTTCAAGGCTTTGACCTAAAGCTTATCAGCTATTTGGACAATGAGTGTGTGTGTGTGTGTGTGTGTGTAGGGGGGTGTTTCTGAAAGAACAGACACAATTTCACTTCTTTGGTTTCTGACAATACCAGCTGAGAGCTGAGATGGTGCATAGACACCCTCTTGTTAAAAGGTATGGTAAGATGTGCGTGAATGATATGTTCACTCTCCTTCTTTATAAGTGAGAGTGCTGAAAGTTTTGAAATACGAGTAGTAAGTTAAAGGCAAACACTGTTACCTCAGACTTCCTGGAGATGTTAAAATAATGATGACATATTTACGAGGAAAGGTCAAATAAAGTTTCCGAAAGTTGAGTGGAGTGGAGTGTGAGAGAGGGGTCAGGCTGACCTCTCTCTTTCACCTATTCCTTTTAAAACGCTACTTCTTGGTCATTTCATTTCATTGCAGCTAAACGGAAAAAAAGTTTAGAAAAAGAGACATCCTGCATTGGAGTCTTGCGTACCATTTATTATAAACCCAGAGATGATAGAATATTATGTCATTACACTGCCCTTGTAGAAGCACCTCGCTGCTGAAATATACTCTCAGGATTGTACTTTGATATCCTTCGTAGCATTTTAAATCCTACTCGTGGCTTTACCTCTTTTACAGTCACCTTCATCTTCTATTCACTTTAGTGCCTTAAACAAATTGCAGGGGGGGTGGGTGGGGTGCTCTATCTACTTTCATCCTTTGCATCCTGTTTTTAAAAGAAAACTCAAGAAAGTCAGCATATTCGGAATCTGATTAACACATCTGCTTCCGTTTCATGTGATATGTAACGAGGACATCGAACTTATCCAGATGCGGCTTCTCCTCTTTATTCATCTCCCCCTTTCTTGGTGCCTTCACCATCTCTTCAACCCCCTCAGACTCTTGGCTGTAGTCAATCACACACCTTAGGTGTGTAGATTAGCTGTGCTGCACTGCACTGTGAACACAGTAGTAGGCTGGCTGCGAGTATTTAAAATGCAAATGGGGCAACACTGGGACCGGCTCCGGCAGTCTCTCACCTGCTGTGGCTGTGTGTACTGTATGTGTGTGTGTGTGTACTGGCAGGGGAAAATAGAATGAGCCGAAGACTAAAGCCAGCAGTGTACTCTAAACACTCTAAACACTATTTAATTTAGCATGTTTGTACAAGGATAATGGCGGGTTTTTGCTCAAAATGAAGTGCTGCATTTGGCAGCGCAGCTTGGCCACCTGAAATTTCTGCACTGAATGCCAATACTCCATCACCTGCGAAACATTATGTCACTCAACAATACCATTGAAATATTGTTCTTTGGCAACATGTTTCTGGTTTTACAGCCACATTGCCTGCCTCCACATCTTCCTTCACCTGGTTTAATGTCAGTTTATAAAACTGTCTCAAGTAAAATGTGCTCACATTCCTGTATTAAGCAAAAAATGATTGCAAAGGAACACACATTTTAAATGCATCTGGAGTCAAAATGTACACAAGTTAGTTCACAGGTCTCCCTTTAGGTTTTTGTTTTACAAGAGTCTCAAGAATCAATGACAGATTTTTATTTATTTATTTATTTATTATGGACTTGAACACAGGTACAACTTTTTGCAAAGACAACGGTCACAAACACAATGGCAATAAATGTCAATCTCATTAAAAACATTGCTTGCATTTTCAAATGTGCACAATATGTAACTTTTACAAACATTCTACTATTATTTCTAAAAAGAAAAGTAAAATGAATTGACTGTGGAAAGTCTATTCAAAAACCAGGAGCAGAGCTGGAGCTTGTAAACAAAGGAAAAGCACACCGCAATTTATATTTTTTAGAAAGCAGACTATCTGTATCGCACACAGGCGTATTCAGTGGACTCACACTCATGGACCCACACTTGGTCACAGTCAACGGGGAGAATAATGTCGGCATATATGACATCATCTGTCTTCACGCCCTAAAGACACGCACACAGACATACAGTTCATTCTCATTAACTTTCAGAACAGTTAAAAGCAGAGAAGATGCTGCTCCATATGTTCTTGAAAGAGAATGGACTTACATTGTTGTTAGTGAACTGGACTGAACAGGACTCATCGGACAGCTGGGTGTCTAAAATAAGAATACAAATGCACAAAGTCATATTTTAATACAAATTGCGTTTACATAATCTCTTTATATAATGAAATGTTCAGTGCTGTGCAGACTGCTTTCTCAAGCTTTTTCCTTAGAGTTACATGATCAGATTAATACAGTAAAGTATTTGATAACAACACATGTGTCATAAGAAAGCCTATAACACATGAACCTTTACATTTGCAATATAATATATAATGTAGAGCAAAAAACAGAACTTGATGGATTAGCACATCACACGTAAGTGATTGCCTCAAAAACCACAAAGTACAGTTGTGCAAGGTGACATGTGCGGACATATGTTCAGATGTGACTGCGTACGTGGGTGGGCTTGTCTGCACCGGGGTGTATGTGACAATTTTCCATTGCTGCGATGGCTTCAGGAAGTTTAGAAGAACTTACTTCCTCTTCGTCTTCTTCTTCTGTTCACAACAAACACTGCAACCACTGCTATCAAAACCATGCAGCCCACCACCCCCGCAGCTGCACCGATCGTGTCCTGGTTGCCACCTGTAAAAAAGCAAATGACATGTCATTTATCATGCTGAAATAATGTTTTGTATGGCTGAAAGAAGCCATCCAAATCCATTTCTAGCTTCGAAGGAATAATCTGTTAGTTAGTTAGATGTGAAGACTGATGCCACAAACTATTCTTTTACCAATACAGTGCCCATTCAGTATTTTGATGTTACTCAAAACCCAAACCGTGCTGTGATTTCCATAATAATCCAAATAAGAATAAAACCTGAATGTAATGTAGGTTTTTTTAAACATTTTAATAATAAAAAAACAGGACTGTCTTGCTAGTTATCATGCTTATCTTTTTTTTTTTTAATTGTATATGAGTAATGACACCAGCTTCTCATACTGTACCTTGATTTTCAGGTTCCAGTTCTATGAAGATTCCTCTTCCCTTCCCATTAAAAGCTACGAAGAAGACAGCATGCTTTTTAAAAATTAATTCTTCTGCATTTAACAAATAGTACCAGTGAGGATCAGTCATAAACAGACCTGGGGCTCTGACTTCTAACTCCGCTGATGTCTGGACTTGTTCATCCACAGTCGCCTGGCACCTAAAGCTCTTGTTTGCAGGATGTTGAAGGCTGACAGTCAGAGTTATATCACAGGGGGACTGCTGATTTATCTGATGCTGGGAGTCTTCTTGTATCTCAGAGCCGGCTTCATCTACCCACTTCAGGCTGAGTGACTGCTGAAACGGGGTATAGCAGTGTCCGTACTCCACGTAGGTTAGGAAAGCACACTGCAGTGACATTGTTCTGGCAGGCATGAACTTTAACGCTGGGGCAGCTGAGTAGGCTGAAAGAAAGAAAAACAATGTGTTTATGGGACATGATCCCCCACCCCACCCCAACAGCTTTCTTATTATCAGGTGGAATACATTCTGTCTCGACCCACACAACTATGAGACTTTAATCACTCACTCACTTTTGTTAGTAGAGAAGGCATTTGGCCTTTGTTGGCAGCGATGGTGTCCAACATCCTCGGCTGTGAGATCTTTAATTAGCAGACTGCATTTCTTTTCCTGTGATTCAGCTGTCTGAATCTCTCCATTATTGACTATGGCAATGTATTCACTTGTTTTTCTTGTGCTGATCTGCCATATAAGAAAGCAGACTAAATCTTCATCACATGGATATGTAATATTATAATCCCGTCCTGTAAATATCAGATCACCTTCTCCTTTTACACCTGTAAATAGAAGATAAAGAGGGTCAGATTATCCTACCGGATGTTTAAGGTAAGATTATAAAACTAAAATCACAAGCTAAGATTGTGTTTATGTTTCTCTCACCTGTTCTGATAAAAGAGAGCAGCAGCAGCTTCATCACGATGAGGACGGTTCCAGACATCCTGTGCGTGTACATCTGTTTGCTATGAAAAGGTACGCTTGAACTTTACTGGCGCTACTCTTTACATTAGTCAACTGTAATGTCACTTCCTGAGTTTGCCAACATCCTCAACCTGCAGATTTGGAAAACCTTGCTATGAATTGTGTGTCATGTGAGTACAAGACGTCATACAGATGTCTGGCAGAAAAGTTTTATATAAACAACACAGCAGGTCAAACTGGGAATGCTGCCTTTTCTATTTGACATCAGAAACAACATTTTAAACCTCTAACATGTCAAAAAGAAAAATATAAAACAGAAAAACTAAGTTCTTTTAGATCATTTAAATAAAGCCAAACAAAGAAAAGGATGTAGCAGTTAAAGGTGAAAATGTAGAAACGGCATCAAAGTTAATTTTCATTTTTCTCTTTGTAAATCAGCATGTAACAACAGGGCTTAATTAGGCTGAGACATCAAATAAAATCACAGCACTGGGACACTGCATCAATAAAAAAAAAAGCCTTTCAGATGTTTTAAATATTCAGTTCAGTATCAATGTCTGTTTGACAGAGTGTTGTGTGCTTGACATTGTGGATTTATTAATTGATGTCTAACTGAAAAAATAAAAACCTATTTGACCTTCACTAGTTTAGACTTTTATTCTGTCTCTTGTTTGCCAGCCTACAGTTTTCATAAGATGCGTGAGGAAGTTTAAAGATGAGTCCTGCCCTTAGAGATGACCTTGTGATATCCAACAAAAGTATGAAGAGGATAAAAAAAAAAACAGAAGATCAGTAGGAGGATTTCAGTGGCTGGCAGAATAAATTTCAGTAGCAGACGTTAAAGACAGAACTTTAATTCACTTTTCAACTGGAATTGTTGATGCCTTTCGTATGTGTTTTCCATCTAGCTTCATGTTCTGTCTGATGGATGTTTTGGACCTTTTCTTTAAAAAAAAAAAAAAAAAACATAAGGAATTTTTTTTAAAACTTTACCCAAACTGCAAATAAAAATCTTATTTGCCGAAGATGCAGACAGGTTCAGATTGATTGTGCTGAGATTTCCATTCCTGAACTCAGCACAACTGAGGCAAATGGAATTTAGTTTGTGCTCAGCCTTAAAACTCACATTTTGAATTTGGATGGAGAGACCCTTTGGAGATATTGTTGCAGTTACCGCTGCTCATCAGCAGATGGAGCTTAAGCCGAGTCCTTCAAAATTACAGGGGCCGCTCCTTTTAAGAAACTATCTTTCACTGCATTTATTCTGGACACTGTGTATTTTCTCGATTATGTCTTTCTCACTGCAGTTAAAAGATTCACTGAAGTTTCATTTCACCTTTCCCACTCTGTATTGTTGAAATGTTATTCCGGGAAATGGTATTCAGGCAACTTTAATGATGCAAATGTTATTTATCTATAACATCAATTCATAGAACCAAGTGGCTCGTCAGCATTGGTGTTAAATTTGGTTTTGTGCTGACAAACTTAAAATTGTAACCGGAGATGTAAGAAAGCTTTATCATCTCAAACTGTGACGACTGTGACAGGAACAAATGTACAAAAGACACAAATAGCTGTTGAATCATTTTTTTTTTATTGACCCATTTGAACAGATCTTCAATGACAAATGACAAATTGACACGGCTATGTTACAAAAATATCATGTCTCAGTTTTTTCAGTTAAAATCTCTTCAGTGTAGCAGCTAACTCCAACTGATCAAATAGAGACTTTAAAAACTGCTTTAACTCAGACATTCAGGGAACCACACAACTATTTCAGACTGAAAAATACATATGTTGTGTATATATATATATATATTTACATTGCCAGTCACTTCAAAACAATCTCACATTAATACAGTAACATCCTGCACATGCGGCATCTTCCGCATCAGCTGGATTTAATGTTAGCTGTTAAATGGAGAGATTTAGATGTAATATAGCTTTTAACCAGAGATAACAGTCACTGTTTAAGAGGTGGAAATAATTTTTAAACACAAGCGACTTCTTTTACACACATACCATCCCTCTGCTTTTTTCTCCACTCGCTCTCTCTCTCTTTTTCTTTTTTGTCATCATAACCCACCCCAGCAAATTGCACCACTACTACTCGTAACATTTCAATTTTAAATGACAGGATTCCCAGCCAACATTTTTCTCCTCCACCTCCAAGTTTCAGCCAGAACACCTGTTAGTGAACACAGGTGTGTTACATTCAACATACATGGAGGTTTAAGTGCATCTCTGACTTCAAGCTCTCCAACCGTTCATAGATAAGTCTCCATAAACGAATGACAGCAGTAACCGCAGTCTGATTCATTGCTAGTTTTACAACTTCAGACAGAGCAGATTATCAACTGAACCAATGGTTTACTGCATTTATGGGAACCGACACGAGTGTATCTGCTGGGGAGAAACTTTTGATTGCTTGACAGCGAGAAATTATACATTCAGGCATAAAATACAGAGGAAGTCAAACAATACTGACCACACACATGCAGAAAGAAGACAATTCCCACTCATTACTAACGCCTGTACATTTAGCTAATACAGTAACATAACCAAATAAATAAGTCTCATCAAAGCCCAAATCCAGGTGGTTAAATACAGTATCTTAACTACTGGTACACAAAATAAACATCTTTCAAGTTAAGGAAAAGATATAACTTCAGATTCTTCCACAGGGACACAGGTATTTTCACTCAGTGAACAGTGACCTCTTTGCCCTTTAAGGGAAATTTTAGAGGCTCTGCCAATTCAAAATTTCACCCTTCAAATGGTGAGCTGAGATTTTTTTTCTTTTTTTTTTTTTTTTGTTTAAGTGGTAGTTTTTCTCAAATGCAGGTTGTATAACACCAAAAGATTTTTCACTGCCCCCAAAGGACCTACAGCGGCCCCTGGGGGACAATAGTTGCAGTTACACATCAATATTTGACAAGTGAAACAAATGAGGGTTATTATAAATACTGGGACATTTGTTGGGCCCTTTAAATTATTAAATTTAACATAAAATTTCTGACCTTGCAATAAAAGCAAGTACTGCTTTAAAATATACTCAAAGCTTGTATTTAGCTGTAACGTTTACAAAAATAAAATAAAATAATGGGACAAGTTCAGTGCGACATATAGCACCATATTCTACTTCTAGATTCCGTCTTTAATACAGCAGTAAAGTTACAGTGATAAAACTTCACATTATTCGGTAAAACACAACATGCCAAACAGACCAAGCAAGACGTAAAACATAATGTCAGCTACAATCCAGATTCACACACAGTCAGTCCCTGAAGAGCCCTTCAGACCAGTTGATTTTTGTCCAGGATGGATATTAACATGTGCGTTATTGATATTCGGATTATAGCTGCATTATGGTTTGTTTTTTTTTTTTTTATTTTGGTTTGAAAGCAAACAAAAGTGATAAGGTCTGCGCCTTATCACATGCTACATTCCTTCTCTCTCACTTGCCTGGCTCAGGTACAAACAGGTGCTTCAGTTTCCTTACATAAAATAAACGTTTCCATATTATAAGGCAGGAAACATTTCCAACACGTTTCCAACATACAAAAAAAAAAAAAAAAGAACTTAAAACCAGTTTTATGTACAGGTGCAGTTAAACACTGCACATTTCAAGATATATCTAATAGAGATATCAACTTTCAGTCAGTCAGTGACTGACACAAGTCAGTGGAAAGAATATTCATAAAAGCTGCTGTTAAAAGTTTTCACTGAAGTCATCTTTCATAGCTCAGTTTTCCTCATCTTAGGTAACCATCCCCTTTACAAGTTTTCATCTTCAGAGGCAAACCTCAACTTAAGTTATTGCTAAAAATGTCTTTCCTTTTTTTCCTTTTCACATGAAAGTAAAAACAAGTGTTTAAATAAACCAGGTATTTTCTGACTCAAAACTAGGAATGACTGGTCTAATGTAAAATGAGTCAGACAGTAATAAAGGGCTCATATGGATATTTAATCTTTCCATGCTCTGGTAAAGTGCCCAGGTTGAGGATGCGACCTCTGTGCTGTCACAGGCTGGAGGGCTGGGCCTGCTGCTGGATCTGTGCATGGTGGCTTGGCTGAACTGGCTCACAGTCTTGTGGTCCTTCCTCCGCACCCCGAGCGTACATGAGGACGAGGGTGACGGTGGCAAAGGTAGCCGCATTCACAGGGAAGGCCCGTAGCAGCGTGGAGGTGAGGCCTCGTGTGAACACCATGTAGCCCTCTCTCCTTACACTCTGTCGCACACAGTCAGCGATGCTGCTGTACTGTTTGACTCCACCTACCCCATCTGCCTGAAACCGCGATTTGATCACGTCCACGGGATAGGTGGAGAGCCAAGAGGCGATGCCAGCCATGCCCCCAGCAAACAGCAGCTTGGGGATCATGTAACGATCGTCGGGCTCACAGCCGAGGCTGCGTGTCAGCACGTCGTAGGCCAAGAAATACACTCCGAAGCCGGGTGTCTCGCGGATAAGCGTGGTCACCATGCCTCTGTTTACTCCCCACAGACCCTCCCGGTTGTAGATGCGTGCCAAGCAGTCCAGGGAGTTCTTGTACATCTTCTTAGAGGATTTCTTCTCTCCAGTACCCTGCATTTGCATGCGGGTTTTAGCCAGCTCCATGGGGCAACAGATGACACACTGGATGGCACCTGCTGCCGCACCGGCAAGGAACTGGTTCATGGGGGTGTCATGTCCCAGCAGACGCATGGTGTTTCCCTGAACACCAAACACTATAGCATTGATGAATGTAAGGCCCATCATAGGGGATCCAATGCCTTTATACAAACCAAATACCTATAGAGACGGCCAGAGACGTCACATTAGACAAGGTGTTTAAGACTTCAGAAAATGAAATTACCAGAACCCAGGGGCTGATCATCCTTTCAAAAAACCAAAAAAAAAAAAAAACTGTCTAGTTGCTGTATATACTATTGATACCAGTCTCTTCTTTGTGTGACCTGGAAGGTTATAAAAGCTATGTCCAATCTAGGTCCTTCTTGTCTACCTGGCACAATACTTCCTCTAATAAAAGTGATTGCAGTATAAATTAAAAAGTGTGAAAACACCCTGAGGTTACTTAAGTAATGACCCTGAAAAAAGATGTTCCTTCATTTTTCCCGACAGCGTTTTGAATGATCTGCAAGGGGAGTTACTCAGACATTTCTCAGGCTGAAAATAGTTATCCTTGTTGCAAGGAAGAAAAAGTGATGATGAAAGACCAAAATAATTTAAAAATTATTCAGTTCAACAGGGGAAAACAAGAACTTTAGGAAGCTTGAAAATAAAAAACCGGATACAACAGAACTACACTTATCCCCACCAGGAGTGTCCCCCACTTTGGCCTCACAACCACAGGTGCCCCATTCGGTCATAAGACCAAGAGTGTCTGACATAACTCTACTATCAGGTCACTCTGAATCATAACAGCTCAGACACACAGCTTTACAGCCAAGAAAGGGGGATGACATACAACAACAAACCACTTATGCTACACATACTTATTTATTTAATTTCACTCCAAACACTAAAGACCTTTCAAGCACATCAGAGATTGGTTCACCACGCACACATCCAGGACATAACACAATATATCAGTATTATTACAGCATAAAAATGTCAGCATTAGATTTGTATGAAAAATAAATCCACCTACCGACTCCTGGCGTATAATGGACTGGAAACAGTGGTAGGTGCCGCGGTACAGTGGCTTATCAACACTCTGGACCTGCAGCCTCACCTGCAAAACAAGACACTTTTCATTGATCTCTTAAACGCAGGGAAGCAAATGAACATCCTCCTGTATAACAGAGGAAACAGATTAAAGAATTATGAGCAATGTTTAAGTCAATTATCTACACACAGTGTACTGTGATGAAATATAACTTGATTAAAAACACTCATCACTAAGCATTAGGTGAATGTGTGTTTATAGGAAAGGTTGAAATAGATATATAAAAGGCAATTGTATTTTTAATGGTGCATGTAAACGTAGATAACTACCTATAAAGGCTTCTGCTGAAGTTTTTTTTTTTTTTTTTTTAATAAATGTTGGTAGTTTCACTTTGCATTAACAAAGAAATCTTTCATACCTTTACTGTGTCAAATGGGTGTCCAACCAAGACTCCAGCAGCACCTGAAGACAAAGATGAAAGATACAATGGACAATGAGGATTAATCATCAGCTAAAACAAGGGCGGCATGTGAGAGAAAAAAAAATGCAAGTATTTTAATCCACATTAAATGTTTTGTTACTCTACAAATCATATACAGCATGGAGGCATCAATCATGTGCCACTTCACCACAGCTATTATCAACCTACAAATAGTCCCTCCAAATGTCATAGTCGGAACAGTTATGTGAGTCAAACTCATAAAAATTTCACAATTAAATTACCCCATGTTATTTCAGTTACGTTAAGAAGACCATGTACCCTGATTGCTCCCACATTTCTTAATTTCATTCTGATGAAACCATATTTATATGACTTTTATGCGACGTGTACGTGTCTTTCAGCCTTCTATGCAAAGACTGATATTAGGTCAGGGATATAAGGCCAGGGTGTTCTAGACAAGAATTTGTATGACTTGTCATCCAACCACATCAGATGGCAAAAGCGTTTTCAGCGGTCGTGGAAAAGGGCGTAGCATGAGAATCATTTAAACATGGAGGTAGTAGTGCACATTTACAGTCTCTCCTGTGAGGCCTTCGTCGTTTTGGACTTGTTTGTACATGCGAAAAAAGAGAGAAATATTTACGTTTCCGAGCCCAGGTTCAGGGGGAGCCGGATCACCTGGACCACTGGAACCATGGCTCGCCACTGTTACATATGATCAATAAAGTCATAAGTCTGAGACAAGCCAAACCTCTGCTGACTCTTCATTATGCTCAGGAAACTAGCACTTAAAGAAGTACCTAAAACTGATGTTCTTATTCTAAGAAATCTAAGCCCACTGACACATCAGGCTGAATAAATCAGTCTCTGGCCTATTTGATCAGTCTTTGAAGGCTAAACCTCCTGCTGCTGGCACTGCTGTGTAATTTTAGACTACGCTGTCATCTCCTCCAGGGCAGCACTGCCTTAATGAGCCAGAGCCAGCTCACTGGGCATCATCACCCTCTATAACTTTCTTTAGCACCTTTGAAAGTTACGCAATTTGGGCTTATGCAGCACATGCCCATGTTGTGATGCTAGTTTGGTTTTCTCACCTGAGTCTATGTAGAAACCTAATAACAGACCACAAACAACATTAATAGTTAACCAAAAGTTACCTAAGGAAACTTCAAGTAGAACCTGAACTACAAACCCAGTAAACCTCTTATCTATCTATCCCATTCTGCCATTTAAAATATAATTTGGCTTTTACAGGTAAATTTCTCTACCCTCAGACATTTTGCCATTTTGGTCGCTACGTCTTTTGGTTGTATTACACCATTGAGGGAAATGCCGTTAATCAATGAACAAGAGGAAAAAAGGCTTTACAGCAGCACTGGATTTTTAAGTTATTTCTGCATCACTATGAAGTGTAATGATTTGCCATGTATTTACTCAGCTGAGTTATATTGTCAAGATGCAGTTTCTTTTCTTTTTTTGAACTTAGTTTTTATTTCAGCTTACATAATCATACAAACAGAATCAGATTCATCATGTTATCTGCTGTTTTCTCACTTTCCCTACAAATTAGCACTAATATGGACATGGTTGCGGTTGGAATACACAAAAGGCACAGAAACTATAGTAATGGAGAAAGTAAAATAAAATAAACAAATAAGCAAATAAATAAATAGATACATGGTCAGATTGATAACATGCATTTAATTCAAAATATATGCAGGGGTTCCTCACTGTGATAGTAAAGAAGCAGTTTCTTAATATGATTTTGCAGAAAATGTACTACATCATGAGATAAAAACTGTTATATAAAATTGCAGGCTTAATATTAATAAAGAAGATACTGAAAGGAACATAGATCTGAAGTTAATGGCCCACCTGGGTCACCACAGTAAACAAACCACAGCAAGCTAATCCTACATAAGCATCTGCTTTGTCACATGACCCATTTGTAAAAAGAGCCAATCAGGAGTGAACCCCAGCTGTAAGCCAGGAAAAGAACACAAGCAGGCATGCGTTTGACACAACCAGCGGTCATTGACCTCAGTGTACTGGTATGATCTGAGAGCAGGAACAAAACAAGCAGAGTAGGGTGTTGCATCATAACTATAATAACAAATATCTTGTGCGTAACCATCCTTCTTTTCATGAGCATGTCACCTTACACTTTCTGCAAACTTCACTGGTATCAAAAACCATGGACCTAGCTAACCTCATTTTGAGTTTTGAGCTAAGCACAAACTAGGCCACCCTTAAACAGCGACAACTTCCCATTTGACTGTAGATGGTTCCCTGAGCTCAACCACACTGAGAGAGGGTGGGAAACCACATGGTCTGTCATGTCAGTCACAGTAAAGTAAAGAGAGCATGGGACTGGTCTGTGGGGGGTGTGTTCTGATTCATCCTATCTGGCTATGGTGGGTGTGTTGAAATTTTGAACAGCCAAGCCACCCTAGCTTGAAAGCTCAGGTTGCACTTGTGTTTGCATGTTTTCGATTCTCAGCGTGGTGTTCAAGTGACACCAGGGAGAAATGAAGGTTGGAGCACCCTTTGTGAGCAAGAATTTCTCTGAAACAGGCCTGACGCATTCAGTTAATTTCAAACCTTCATTATAACAAATTTGTAACCTTTGTTATCAATCACAAAACTATTATAAGGGAAACAACATACTGAACGTATCATCGCTACCAACTTTACCCTATAGCTAAGGCAGAATAAGTCGCTCACAACTTTACATTCACTCAATGTTCAAGGTCTGCAACCAGGTCAGATGCAATAGGCGAATTTCCTGGATTGGCTTTAGTGTGCCGACCTGCGGTGGAATGTCGACAATGCGCTTGTAATGTTGAGACAGAGTTGTATCACATTATTATAGGTGGTACTGGGCATCTTTGTGGTTTGATTTACTAGCATTAAAAATACGCATTTCTACCCAGATCAAACAATGTTTGAGATCTCAAATCGAGTTGGCTCCTTGCCATCTAGCTAGCGATGCCTACAGTAGGTGATGCAAGTGCAGTTGTCTCTCACTTACCTCCGATGCATCCAGCAACGAAGTCCATCACCGCTCTTCAACGTCACCTAGCTGAGGAAGTACTAAATATTATCTAACGCTAAATAAAGAGATTTCTCAACGACTCTTTGAAACCTTGTTTGTTTGTTGTTTCCCCCCCCCCCCCAAAAAAAAAGCTTTCCCTTCTTTGACCACCTGACAGTGTTCCTAGCCGTTTAATCTAGCTACTGGGCTAACTGACACTTTCAGTTAGCCTCTATGTTAGCTAGCACTGGCTAGCTAGTTTAGAGTCCCTCTCTTAGACCTGCCACTCTACAAATGCTGACAATTTAGTTTTGTTTAAGCTGTCACTTAGCTTGTTTTCTATTTATGAATAAAACTGTCCTATTCACCTACACGACCTTCATAAACCGATGAACCGTTGTTGCGTTTACAGTCAGTACGGGAACTGTCTCTGCTGTCTGTATCAAGGAGGTTTATTTCTGTAGAACAAGCATATAGCGACGCAGGAAGTACCTACTTAGGGGCGGGCATTACCGGCGTCGGTGGAGAGTGTCTATCCAATCAGAACGAACACATGACGCCGACGCCCTGCTTCCTCACACATAATCCTCGTCATTCATTGGCTGCCAAGGGCTCCCGGTGTTGAAATGCGTCACGAGTGCCTTGGGATGTTTTGCTTTTGTATGGACTGTCCACGATGCCTCGTGCCCAGCGGATGGAAACAGTTAGCAGTTAAATAAATGTTAGATTTCAGAAATTTTATTGATAATTATTAGTTTTTAATTCATAAATGTGCAGCTTCGAGAAACGATGTCACATGAGATGTGATATTAAGCTTAAAGAGTGATACGGATTTTAGAAGTGACATTTTATTGGGAAGAGAATAAAATTACTAGAAAATCAAAGTTTTTGTCTTTCATGTGATTTTTGTTATATATACTACCTTTTCTCCTAGTTAATCACCCATAGATTCAGAGTGGCTTTCGGCAATGTTCGGGTAAAGTCGGAACCACTGTTGTCGGTCGACGCCGTTTGGCTAGCCGTGTGACACTCCTCTGCTACACATCACGTAACCGCAACACACTCAAGGTTATGGTTATGAAGCACATGCAAGAAGAAGAATGGGCTCACGTCTGACCTCTGTCTGTTGGTCAGTCACCATCTGATAGTCTGACAAGATGCATATCGCCGATTTTGTGTCTGGATCGTTTGCAGGTAACAGCTATAACGCTAGTCTAGCTAGTTTTTTTTTAGCAGTAGGTGGCTGGAGTGTTTGCTAAATATCTGAGTTAGCTATTGTAAGTGCCCGGTGCGACAACTGTATGACAGCATATGATTATACTATACCATGTATAATACCATATTATACACGTATAATACCATATTATACGTGATATAGCTGTGAGCTCAAGCTAATTTAACCGTGAGTAATAAGTAGTTTGTAGTAGCAGTAGTAAACAAAACTGACATACTAGTCCGGTCATCTGTACATTTGACAAGTCTTCATAACAACTCGTAGTTAACCTGTACTCATTTCACTAAGAGAAAAGAGGGTTGCCCTGTCAGCTTGGAATGAAAATGTGTTCCCAGTAGCAAAATAAAAATTCAAATTAAGTGTGAAAGTGAAATGTGAAATTTACCGTGAAAGATCTGAAAATGCCTCCAGGGAGTTCAGGGACACATCTGGTACCAATAGTACATTGCAAAAAAAAAAAAAAAAAAAAGGGGGCAAAACATGTCAAGTGCACTGCTTAGTCAAGGAATCTGAAAACCCATAACAAACAGACCAACTTTATGGGCCGCATACTAAGGCTACTACTAACTGTCGTTTTCACCATTGAATAATCTCTTTAATTAATTTTTATTTATGTCTCAATTCATAAAATGTCAAAAATGATTACAGATTCACATCTCATCTTTTTTTAAAAGATGTAAAACGTGTAAGAAATAAACCTTCACATTTGACCTTCCTGCCAGCTGCACATGACTGAAAGTGTTACAGTTAAAGCCCATAATTATGAGCATCACTGTGTTTCTGCTGTGTCACTGATGCTGTCTTTTCTCTGGAAACACACAGGGGCTTGTGGAGTTGCAGTAGGTTACCCTCTAGACACTGTTAAGGTAAGTGGAAAGTATTTGAAACAGTCAAGATGGCTGCATAACAGATGGACATCATTTTTACATCATATTCTTAATTAATTTCTTATTCTTTATTCTTTGTAGGTCCGGATCCAAACCCAGAAACAGTTTACTGGAATATGGCAGTGTGCTGTCGCAACATTTTCAAAGGAAGGGGTAAATGGACCCAGTGTAATTTACATGATTGATATACATGACACAAAATTTCAGTGTACTTGCACATCAATACAGTGCTTGTTTTTTTTTCACTACTTCTCTCTTTTTTTTCTCATTTGTGTCACAAGGTGCGTGGCTTCTTCAAGGGCATGTCTTTACCCATTGCCACTATCTTTATGACTTCATCGGTGGTGTTTGGCACATACAGGAACTGCCTGCAGTGCCTATGTCAGGCGCGAGGAGCTGGTTGTGGTCCAAACAGCAAACTAGAAGTATTCCTGTCTGGTATGGCAGGGGGTATAGCTCAGGTAATGGAGACAGTTTCACAAACCACCTGAAAAGTGTTGACTCACTTGCCTTAATAATCTGCTTCGATTGACCTGCAAATTAGTCTACAAATGCTTAAAACAGTGCATAAATAAAATTAAGAGGCCACTTCACCAAAAAATGCACAAAAATTAATTTTTACCTCTAATTCCTAGATGTGTATTACTGAGAGTCTCCTTATCTGTCTCCAACAGATATCGGTGATGTGTCCAGGTGACATAGTGAAAGTACGACTGCAGTGTCAGACAGAGTCCAAGCGAGGAGGAACCAGCATGCCCAAACCTAAATACCATGGTCCAGTTCACTGTCTGCTGAGCATTATCAAACAGGAGGGCTTCATGGGGCTCTACAGAGGAGCTCTCCCTCTTATGCTAAGAGACGGGCCGTCATACGCCACATACTTTTTGACTTATACCACTATCTGTGAATGGCTAACAGTCAGTGGCAAGAAAAGGCCAGGTGAGTGAAGTCTTTTACCACCACATTCTTTGCTTTCTTTCCCTTGTGTATGTTGCTTCTGTGGTTGACATTTCTCAGCATGACTCCTCTTGCATGTTGATCCATGGCAGCACCTTTTTTCATGGGTTCAATTGCAGCTGAGAGTCATCAGTTCATATTATTTTACAAATTTCAAGAGGATTAAAAAGACAAGTTAAAAATGTAAAAGTCAGTGTAACACTTTTAACATCAGTGCCTTATCATTACGTCCAGATTGGAGCGGCGTGATGCTGGCTGGTGGAATCGCAGGAATGGCAGGCTGGATTGTAGGAACACCCATGGATGTGATCAAAGCTCGCCTGCAGATGGATGGAGCTCGAGAGACGAAGCGATACAAAAGTTTTTTTCACTGCATTACAGAGACGGTGCGGGTGGAAGGAGCTGGGGTTTTCTTCAGGAGCTTAGGCATCAACTGCCTGCGTGCATTCCCTGTGAACATGGTTGTGTTTGTTACATATGAGGTTCTCATTGGTTTCCTCCGAGCTGAACCAGCTGACCCACCTCAGGTAGGGTTCGAATAGTGTTGACTACCTCCAGTCTCAGTGTCTTGAATTCCATTATATAGTCTCTCAGCATTTCATGCTTATGTTTGTTTTGAAAAGGGCACACATAATAGCAAATACATTAAACAAGAAAATGTCTGTTGCACTGCAGTATTTTTAAGGAATTCCACAGTTACCATCAGAGCTTCCTGTTACAGTTATAATATTCAGCTAGGGAGGGTAATGTATCCCAATATGCTCAGGGGTAACATGACAGCAATGGGCACTGTTGGTACCAGAGATTGGACCAACCACCTTCTGGCCACTAGATGGCCTCCCTGGCCAGTTTGTTAGGGGTTTTATTTATTTTTTATTCTCTGTTTATGACAGGAAAACCGTCTCCATGACTGGTGTTGTTTTTCACCAGAAGAGCAGTGCACCAAGAAACTGCACTATTCCTAAAATGTAAGCTATATTTGACTGTACTCAAGACCATTTAAGACCTTGAATGTAGATTTTGTGAATGAGCTACAGTACAAATTAGCAAGCGTGACACCTGTCCGGGTCCATGCTGCATGTTTGCATATTGTTACGTCCACTGCTCATTTCCAGCTCAGTATCAAGGTGTTGGAGCAGGGCAATTCGACTTGAACATAATCTTGTAATATTTTAAACCTTGATGCACTGGAATTATTGTTATTATTAATGAATAGAATTAAATTGAAAGAAATCACACTCTGATGTTGTAACCAACAATCAAGTCATCAAAGCAAGTCCTCAATAATAAAAGGCATGTTGTTGGTTTGTTATCTTCTTCCTCTAGAATTCTATGCAATCTTGCTCACTCCCAACATGTAAAACACATTAACTGCAGCTACTAATGTGTGTAGACAATGCGAGGGAGTAAGTTTGATTTCAGAGGTTGGTATACACTTTGAAATAAATGTTATTCAAACAGGCAAAATGTGAATGGTATTTCTTGTAATTTATTTGCGTAATTATGATGAAAATGTTTATTGTGCCTCCCAAAATAAAGGTAATGTGAGAAAATAATTAAATGGTGTTTTCATTTCTGTTTTATTGCTGCTCGAATGCTGATAAACTAACACATGTATACTTCACTGATAGAGAACCAAAGCTGAAAGCTAGAAAAGGTAATGTATTTGTGACTCTAACCATGTCATAATGCAAGCAAGAAAAGAAACAACCACTGCCTACTGAAACAGCGCTCTCATTTATAGCCTTAGCTTTGATCCTTAGTTAATTATAACATGTTTTTATGAGTTTATTCTAAATATACATTGTTGTCTGTAAATCAAAATGGGTGCATGAGAGCCTACAAGTGGCACTTTTCTAACCACAGTGCCCTCTCCTGAGACCAAAAGGGAAATGAATCCAAACGAGTGCGTTGATGCACTGATGCAGTCAAAAATGTACATGACCATCTAAAATTATTCACACATCTGAGTTTTAGCAGCAAATTGGATCCTAATTTTTCATTACTCAGAGAACTGGTACCTTCACGGTTACATAATCATAATGAATTCTTACTATTGACTTCTTCACCGCAAGGTTCAAGTAAGACCTGATTTCCATGTGGAGGAGGCACAGCTGACATGTCCTGTACCATTATGCACATGCACATTATGCTGCGCTGTTCTGTGGAGTTGTACCGCCATCTAGTGTACAAGAGTAGGACACCTTCTTGGTAATGATAATGTTAAAATGTTGATCTATGGTTCTATCAGAAACTTCTCTTAAAGATGCTCTTGATAGCTCAAGATTCTGGAAATTATTCTAGTACATTTACCTTGCACATTTCTGCAAAATTCAAGCATTTTATAATACTTTTAAATTAAACTGAATTACTGAGTTTTATTTATCTTTTTGTGTGTGTGATCTACAAGGTTGTAGCTGCTATTCAATCATAATGAACTGTAATGTGTATATAATGTAACTGAGGAACCTTAAATTAAAAATCTAGGTAGAGTGTTGTACAGATTATAAATTGTTAATATAATAGTTTGAAAATGTACAACTTGTGTGTCGAAACACAAGTAAAGTAAATACCTTAAAATGTTTTCCAGATTAGTTGTTTGGAAATATACTGGATCCTTTTCCATCTCATTGAGTTTGAAACTGTGCCTCTTTAATGCTTATGATTATGATTAATGGATTATATCTGAAATTATAATACAGATTACTGCAATGCAGGATTTATTAGAACTTGCTGCTTCATGAAATCTGGATAAATCATATCAAAAGTGAACTGAACAAAAGCACAAATGGATCTTTACATTGGTCCACTGTGCACAGACATTATTTTAAATTTGAAACAAGGTTATGGGGAAATCTTCACAACTGCTAACAAAAAACATTCATGCCGTTTTATCTGACTTGAGGTGGACCAGGCAGGAACAATTTGTGGCACTGTGTTTCCCATGAAACCTCAAACCCAACTTGTTCTCCTCAAACAGATTTTCAACAAGAAATTACTGGTGAAGCTTTGATCATTGTAATTGATTTTAGGCTTTAAAAATGGGCTCTGAACCCATGCAATGAATGAAAGATCGGTAGGGTGACTGCACGCTAAATGAATGTAGACATAAAGGTGTTCTTGTGTTTGTGGTGTGCGGAGAAAGGAAAATCAAAGGGCAGGAATGAGTCACCATCTGCCCAAAATTCCCAAAAATGTCCCTGAGCTACATCCCTTCCTAAAGCCCCTGAAACGTAGCAGCCACCACTTCTATTTGTTTCCAAACTCCAAGTTAGATACACAAACGAGCCTATTGTTTAATGAAATGATTAACTGAATCAGATTATCCCACAAGCAATATCAAGTGGAATCCAAGAAAAATTTTAAGAGCTGACTGAGTGAACCACCACTTCTCCGACTGGCCCACAGACAGTATTACAGCAATAACTCCCATCTCTCTTTGGGCTCTTGTTGTGTGAACTGACAATTATGAACCTCACGAGATACTGTACGTGTTAAATTAATGTTTTCATCTGCTTTACATGTGTAATTGGCTCATGCTTATCCCACCATGGGTGCAATAAAGACCTATTATAAAGAACTCAACTGTAATGATTTAATTGCCTTATGAGTAACAGATTTACTCAGTGGATAAAGTGGGGTCGTGTTGGGTGAGACCCCAGGAGATCTGTTTTCAGTCAGTCCTGTGGCAGGCCTTTGGATCACAAGTTGTAAACAAGAACAAACTAAACACAAAAAGAGTGTCCTTTTGCATATTTATAGTTTCTTGTTGTGCATATGAAAATTCATTTTTTTTTTACAGATCCACAATTCACTCCCAGAGAACTTATTAAATGAACTGCAAAATCATTATAAACGTGATCAAAGATATTACAGCACTTGGTGTTAATTAGTTAATAGTAAGTTCTGTGTAGTTCAGTTCCACGTCAGTGCCGGGCTTCATAAAGTCTGCTTTTCCACAATGGGATACTTGCTGAAATTCTAGGAATTGCAGTCTGTGCCGTGGAACAAGAAAACCCCTGAATGTTGCCTTTGTTAGCTGCTTTTAATTAAACCCTGCATTTCTTTTCGCCTTATGCAACAACAGTCCACAATTATGCAAGCATCTAAAGATCTCATTGAATAAAGTTACCAGCAGTTTGGTTGTGAAATGGCTAGAGTTGAGTGACACTTATTCACAGTAATTTCTGATTAATTTCCAGTGTGTGTTTGCTGTATTTTCTCACATAACATAGTCCTCAGAACAAAGCAAAAGTCCCAGTTGTTATAGTATCAGTGTCAGTGGTTAAAAAGAACATTTCTGGACAATCTTTAGACAGTTTAAACAAGTTTGGCAATAAAACAATATCTTTTCTGTTACACAAAGCAGATCATGCAATAGATTAGTATCCCAGTTGTGGATATTGTGTTGGTGGTATTTTAACAAGCAAATCGGTGGGATGAGTTCTAGCACATGACTCACATCAGAAGAGCCTTCCATGTCTTTCAACTGTACAACAGTATATATTTCTGTGTTGTTTATTCAGGGACCACACAGACACAGGGGTTACCCTCATTAAAAGTTCCTAATTATTAAAAGGCACATTCTGTGGACAGTTGTGTAAAAGAAAAAAAAAATCATTCACAATAACTGCTTCACAACATCTATGTAACTACATAGTAGTGCTGAGACACATGAGAAATCAACCAGCCGGGTTTGCATGAGTAAGTCATTAAATGACGGGTGTTCACATAATGTCTAGAAAGCTTCTTTTGTTGTCAGAATCGGTCCTCGGTAACTACCACTTGGGCCCCCTTTCACCAATTGCTGTTTGGGTTATTTTGGGAGCTCTGCGCTCCCCTGTTAGTGACGTGTGCTGCTGGGTAAATTTGCAGCTCCGACGGCCTGGGCCTGCAACCTCAGATGGCATCAATCGGGAGAAAATGGAGGGGTGGGAGGGATGAGAAGGAAGGGTAACAGCAAAGATGCTCGAAGGAGAGGAAGAGGGAGGGAGTAACTGGACAGAAAACATTAAAAATACAACTGTTGCAAGATGACACAAGGACATGAGTGGGGTTTGAATAAGAAGTGGTGCTGCTGAAGATGGCAAAAATAGAAACTATTCAAAATGAGAAATTAATCTAACAGAAATAGTCAGAAAAACAAAAGTCTTTTAAGAGAATCCTCCTGAATCCTTTTAATTTGGATAAAGAAGAAGAAAATCTGCTTGAATGAAATGAAGGAGAGATGCAGGATGCATTCATGAGGAAAATGAAGAGGGGAGTGATAGGTGATGATGGAGGTGGAGGAGTGGGGACGCTATTGTACTTCAACTGGAGCTAGCAGTAGCAAAAGGAAGGAGGAAAGGACATGCTGAATAAATCTTTTTGATGCTCAGTACAAATTCTGCCTTAAATGATGTGCTTGATAATGTGTTTGTGTTACACTTGCTTTGTGCCTGGCACTGAAGGCTGCCTAATGATAAGCAAAAGTGCTTTTACATGGAATTTTTTTCAGTATTCAACTGCAAAAAAATAAAAAAGAAGAAATCATTGCTGTCCATCACTCGTTCCCACAGTAAATCATCATCTCTTTTTTGTGTTCATCTAATACAGCCTTATTTATTTGCGTAGTATAGCTGAGATGAAGATCAGTCAACATGCACGCAAAGACAAAGACACAGATTGAGACGATCAGAAATATCAGCAATAGAAAAAAAAACTGCCCTCAAAATAATGAGTTTCCTTGACTTCAAGATCAATTGTTCCAGCAGTGCGGTGCTGCAAACCAGCCTTTGCCACTTCAGTGTTAGTGTGCTGTCACAATCATGAGCTGTGAAATTAAATCTAATTAAGATGTAAAAATAATTGAGAAAACTAATGCAGGCGAAGAGACACCAAAGCATCATTCATCCCGTGCAGGAAGTCAAAAGTGGTGATGTTAATGGTATATTTTCTCCCAAGCCAATTCAGACTAGTGTTTTAAGAGTGAATAATTGCAGACCACGATGAATCTAACCATCCATGCTTTTGCTGTCAGTGAAAACTGGATTTACTTTGACTTGGCCACAGCAATAATGGCAATGGAACTAAAGACTGACACAAGCAGGCAGATGTGTCTGTAGGTTCAGTGGCAGGAGATCCAACAGTCGACAGTCTTTAGAGTCAATGAGGGCAAGCATGAGTGGTTGCTAAACCTCCTGGGACGGGAGACTGAACAACACATGGCTCAACCCAGGAAGGTCAACTCCTCAGGTCACGACACAGCAGTTAGCCTACACCTGAAGGATAAGGGACACTCCCAATAACGTACATATTTTGATAGGGAGGGCAGGTGGTTTGGAAGAGGAGTCAAGGAGGTAATCTATACTATTTACCCCTACCTGCAATACTGTCCTGTTATCCCAGGTGATTTAGCAACCATTCACACTTGGCCTCAGATGGCTCCAATCACTCTAATGACCGTCATTATAACAACCAGGAGCACTAACGAACCAAATTACATCAATGGCCTTGGTTACGACCCCACAGAGGTTAAATACATGAGACTCTTTACCAGACAGTCAGAACTGAAGAGTCCTCTTGGGTAAGAGGTGAAACGTCTTCAACAGCCATCCCACATGGATAATTTGAAACTAACAGCAAGAAGAAAAAAGAAACGTTAAATTAGCTACAAGCTGCAAGAAAACGTAGTACGTACTGTACAGTATTACAACCAGGTATAAACCTTGACTGGTGTGACCTGAGGATAAGATTAGCCCTCACTCCAGACAGGAGAGAACCGGTTGTGCTGAACTGTGATTCTAGGATTTGAGACAGTAACAGCAGTATTCCATATATATCCAGGCCCACAATTATTTAGGTCACCAGTGTCACCTACCTTTATACTTTACCCACCCATAGGTGCAATGTCTGTGAGTGCTGGGGAAGTTAGCCACCCATGGGCAAATGTGAGTGAGTGAGAGGATAGACTGCATGTAGGCAAGGGAGTGGACCCTCAGTGTAATGATGAGATATGAGGCTGGCTGACAGCTGTCTTTCTGCTTGAACTTGCACTAAAAGCACTATGGTTTTCTTCAGCAGACTTTCTTTTACGACAGGCCTAAATGGCATTCAGGTAAAAGTGAAAACTGAGTAGACACATGCTAGCTCTGACACTGTGCACAAGTAAGTTATCATACAATGAACTGATGAGATGAAATGGTTAAAAGCCTCAACCACATCACTGTTATTAAAAGTTGATTCATATTTACAGCTAATCGCCGGTGGGAGTGTTGCTCTTTGTTTTTCCAGTGTTTCAGACACAAACTGCTGGGTGGTGAAATCCGGCACAAAAACACCAGAAGCAAAGCGTGGTTTGTTTCTTAGAATAAGATCTATTAAAACTGATTTAGCAAGATTCTTAATTTCACTGGTCCACTTGGTTTGGATATCAGCTGAGACAGATTTAATTCAAAACAGAAGTGTTTCGGCTTGTCTGAGAGGCTGGATAACTGGCTGAGGTTAAGGTCACCCGTAATAAGCAGCTCAGAGGATCCATAAGTTGACCATAAATTCCTAATCTTCTCCAGAGCTTCACTAATTGCAGAGGTCAGGCAGTAAACACCCTCAACAGTGAGGTGAGCATTCCCTCCAGAGCAAATGTCCCTAGTAACCCATTCGAATGTCTCAGGCACTGAAGGGAGTAAAGTGGGCCTACAGTGAAGTTTGCATAGATCAATACACCACCGCCTTCCTCTTTCCTGTCTCATCTGAACACACTTACTCGTGCGTGTGTTTGGAACCCTGGCACTGAGCCAGGTTTTTGTGGGGATAAAAAAAAAAAGTCTAGTGTAGTTTCACTTAATATCACATGTATGCATTTTATTTTTGGAGACAAGATTCTTATGTTTAGCCGTAACAGCCCGAGCTCATGACATATCTTAGAGTCAAGTGAGAATTTAATATGATTATTAGATGTGTTAGAGTAGGAGGAGTGGTGTAAGTCTGAGATTCCAGCCCTGTCTCCCAGAAATGATGTTTATATACCACTAATTAACAGTGAATACGTTTTTGGAGAAACGTAATTCCATCTGAATTATATATATATATTTTTTTCAACATGAGGAAATGTTTTCAGTGAACATATTTGCAAATTAATAAAATATTCATACTGAATGTATCCACACAAAATTCACTGACAATGTATTTCATTAGTTTTCCTACAGTGTCCGCTTACAGCAACTGAAGCATGATGAATGTTTTTTGTGAATATGGTTGTGTTTAGGCACTCAGAGCACATAGTCCAGGTTGGGGAAAGATCATGGTCTTGATTAAATATAGAAAAAGTCAACACTGACTTAAAGCAGATGACAGGACGTGCTCACATTATAATGTCTAAACAAAACCACAAACCCAGTGCTTCTTGGGTCATCGAACAGCATCTGAGACCCTCTTCTACACACCTTTCTGACATGGAAATAAAAGGATCTGAGTTTGACTATTTTGCTAACTTTCTGAAACCAACTATGCGACATTCAAACGCACTTCAGGCACTGATTTGCCAGGTGTGTGGAGATGAGAAAGTAGTTTTCATACAGTATGCATAAAGTCTCACCCCTCTCTATGACTGCAGGCTCTTTGCCCCACCTTTTGCTTTTTTGCCGTTAGGAATAGCTACAAATATTTCTGCTTTCAGCCATCGTCTCACAGAACACTGTACGAACCAATTTTGGGTTTTTTTTTTTTTTTTTTTTTTTAAATACCCCGACTGCCTCCCCACAAATTCATGCAGTACATGGCACATAATCATAAACGTAAATGGCAAAATAAATGAGTGTAAACATGCCAGGGCACTTGTACAATTCACTGAACAATAGGAATGGCACACACAGATGAAGTAAAGGAGTCATCTGAGTGGAGCTGATTCCCCCCCGCTGTCACTTGGAAGCAGCCTTAATGGATAAGGTTGCTCCAGGTCAGTAAGGATTGAGTCAGTCCCTGCCATGTCGGCCCTGATGCTGTAAAATTGTCCAGAAAATGCAGAGCTACCAACGAGGTCTGTTAGTTTAGTGTGGACTTTTACGACTTCAGGGGAATGTTGATGTGCCAGCAATTATGCAACACTTAAAAATGAAAGACTGTGTTCAGCAAAGACATATAATTCTCTTTTAGCTTTTGTGATTGTTGCAGCATTTGATCTGGAGCACAGGACAACAGATGGTGCACAGGCTGGACAGCGTCCTGCAGCCTAAAAGTCTGATGGGGCACTAGGGGGAGAGCCCACAGCTCAAGCCGGAGGCAGGCACGAAAGCAGGACAGCTAGTTAAGAAGCAGCTATTTAAAATGAGAATTCTACCAAACAGGGCTCAGGTAAACAAGCCTCTAAGTTAACTGTTGATTAGGACTTCACATAAAAATGTGGAAAATAGAATCTTTATTAGGAGCAGAGAGACATATAGCAAAATCACCAACTTAATATGGCAAAACGTACATATCACACATGGGTCAAGGTTCAAAATGAAAACTATCATCATTATTGTAAGTTAAGCTAAAATAATACAGTATGTTAATTGGGGTCAATCAAGGCCATGGAGGCTGAGAATTAAAGCTCCTTAATTTGGTTTAAGGACCAAACTACTCAGGTGGAGGGACATTTTCTGTCACTTTCCCAAGCTCCAGCCATTGTATTTGCTTCTGAACCAAAAATCCAGACCACCCTCAACAGCATGCAGAGGGAAAAGGAATAAATACTACCCCTAACCTCTAAAATTAATCAGTAATACTGGAGAGGAGTCTTAATAGTGGCCGGAGAAGCAGCTGCTGCAGCATCATTACCCACCAGTCTATGTTTAAAGGAGCAGAGCACAAGATGTACTTGAGAAAGTGACCTGAATTGAACCAAGCAAGGGTCTGCAGAGCGCATGGAGAAACAGGGAGAAAATCAGTGAAAAGAGGAACCGTTAGCGAGAAAAGATAATGAGCAGAGAGCAGAGAAAGCACAGGAGGAGAAACACAGCAGCAAAGCAAGGACAAACATGACTGGGAGAGAGGGGAAACGAAAAAAAGGGGAGGAAAAAGAAAAAGAAGAGATATAAGAGTGTAAGAGAGGTGAATGGAGGGAGCCGCCATGCAGCGAGGGGAGCGAGCCTTACAGCAGCCTTGATGTTGGCATCTCTGATTGTCTACTCATTCTGACAGCCTGGTGCTATGTTGGAGGGTTCATACCAGGTCAGTTGCACACAAACACGCAGGAGATTCTTGACTCTGACGACACTTTGGCAGGAGAAACCAAGGGAAAGGAAATCCAAAGTATTCAAACCATGTGTTGCGTCAGATATTGTCGGTAGATAAACTCCATGTTTAGTTTAGTTAGTTGTACTCTGACTTTATAAGATGATGAAATTATTACATCTTCTGTGCAGTGAAAACTCAGTGGCGTCAGACTGTAGCTTTGCATCAAAACACAACCATATGAATAAAGAGGTTTTGCTTTTGTTTTTTTTTTTGCTAATTAATAGAACACAAAGTTCATTAGCTGCAAGCTGTGTTGTATTTTACCACCAGTGTTCAAACAGGAGACAAGTGGGATATAAGCATGAAGGGGTATCAGTATCAGAGGTAACTTCGCCAGGCAGATGTTAGTCATTATTCCCTTGAGGGAAAAAAGCATAAGTATCTGCTATTGTCAACAAATACTCTAATCCTATCTCACAAAAATGACATTCTACCGATATGCAATCACAAACATATTGAGGGAGACGTAAAAACACCGTTTTCATGTTGGTTGGCAACATTTTGACACTGAAGTGAAAACGTTCACTGACAACATATTTCATTTCTTCATCGATGAATTACTGACCTACTGGGCAAGGTATCAGATAACCCATGACCCAGAGCTTGTGTCTAATGTGACTGTTAATTTTTTTGCTGGAAAGTTCAATCAAATGACGCAAAACAACCACAAACGCACACACTCTTTGTAGTTTTGGTTTGGTTTTACAAAGAGACACAAAACTATGACAAAGAGATGCAAAACAACCGCAAAGAAAAAAACGACAACAAAGAGATGTAAAATGGCTACAGATGATGCATTAGTCATGTTCACGTTGTGATCCTATGAAGAGGGGTGGGGGCCTTTGCCCCCCATGTGCTTGTGACCAGTGGCCCATTGTTTCATAATGATTTTGTTTCGGCAGTCAAGGTTTGACGCGGGGAAGTCAACACAACAGTGGCATGAAGGACAGATATCAAGTGTTTAGTAACACTTAACTGAAGCCACAATCTTTTCCTAACCTTAACCAAAGATGTTGTTGTCAATCAAACCCTAACCTTAAATGAGGAGTTGTTGTGCCAAAATCTAAACCAATCCAGTCGCGGATCAGAAAACATTTAGGAAATAACTTATGTTTAGGCAGTAGTCACAAATTTATAATTCACTGGTAATTTTGTGGGAATACTGAATTCCTATACACGCTGGATTAAAATCTGTGCATATTGCACTGGTGAGCTAGAAAATAGAGGCAGCTTTTGTCACATTTGTAGTGAAGTGGTTCATTGTGACCTGCAGTTTTAAGATCATTTAAGGGGAAGCAAATAAGAACAATTTAAGACTCAGTTCATTTCATGTTATTTGGCTTGTGACTCTTACCAGAGACTAAAATGTTCTTTTCTCTATTGTCTGTATGTAGTTTAAAGTGAGTCTCTGTTTTTACAATACAATGTGTCCAGTGTGAAGGGTGCTTTATGAAATTCTGACTTCCTGACGCAAAAAAAACACCTGAGCACAGTTAAAATAAACTGTTACTTTTTTAGCAGAATTTTCCTATAGATCAGTAACATTTTAGCAAATATATGTGACCATCTCACATTTCATTGATGACACTGGGTATTTTTAACCTTGTAATTAATCCAGTGTACATATTTTACAGGTTTTGTCTGACCTATAAAACTTCCTTGTGTGGTATCATGGCAGAACACATAAAAACGTGCTGTAACTTAATACAGTCGTTGTAAATGATAACCCAACTCATGCTTATAATTGATACAGTATAACTTAATTGCACTCCATGGAACTGCACCAACCCTCTCATAAAGACTGCATTTATGTCCCTCTTGGGCTGAACCCTCTGGTCTGCACTGGTCACTGTACTGTAATGTGTGACTGGGCTGTACAAAGTGCACAGAAAACGTACACAGTGCATTTTATTGACATGGTGACAGGAGCTCAACTAAGTGCTGCGGGTAATAAGTACATGTTTGAAAGCTGAGTATAACATAGTGAGAACTTGACATGAACCTACAGATTAAACACGCAGTCCTTTACTGGGAGGCTAATCGCTCCGTGGGATGAGTTAAGTCAACCATGTACATGGACTACTCTGACCACTGTACACATCTTTATGCAGTAAATCAGTGCAGCTAGAGGTTATACTGCACATTGTCTCAAACATTTGGTGTTTGAGGTTCAACAATAGCCAAGTCCAGTCAAGTTCATTTGTGTTGATGAATGTCGTGTGTCCCACTGTTGTAGCAGACAGATAAAACAAAGGACCCACAACAGCAACAGACCCACTGCAAGCTCTCTACTGTAATTAGGTGTGTAACACTTATGTTCTAATAATCAGTTAATCAATTTTTAATGTAATTTCCCAGGTTTTCCTGCAACATGTTACATATTTCCTTTACATTTTGCAAGCTTTGCAAGTCTGACGTTAGCTTAAGTTTGGACATTGAGCGGCTGGACTTCTATTAGTAGCTTGTTGCTGTTTGCATCAGTGACTGAGAGAGTCAGAGAGTCCATTTAAAGAAAACCCCTTCCTCATCCTGTGGCTGAATTCCACAGTCAAGTCAGGTTTGTGATTACGCTTAATCACAAAGATGCACCTGCTCATTTACAAACCTTTCAGCATTTTGAGGTGCAGCAAACGAGCCCCCATGCAGCAAAAAGAGCTTCACATCATAGTTAATACAGGAGGCAGCATGTCTGCTCTGCTACCTCATAACAAAAAGGTCCTGGGTTTAAATCTGAAAGGGCCTTTCTGTGTGGGGTTTCCTTGTTCTCCCAGTGTCTGTGTGGGTCTCCTTCAGGTGCACCAGTTTCCTCACATGGGCCTAAAACATGCAGATGAATTGGAGACTAAAGTGCCTGTAGAAAGTGAAGGATACATTGGCTCTTGCTGAATGTGTGCTAGGAAAGGCCGCAGGCTCTCAGTGATTCTGCACAGGATAAGTGGGTATAAATAATGTCCACTATTCTATAACTTTCTAAATCACTGACAAATGTATATAACTCTATAAATAACGTATCAATCAACAATAGTATTACTGAATATCACTTCTTTGTTTGTAGTTATGAACAGAAAAGCAAATTGCATTTGCGGTTCATGATGTTCTGTTGTAATGCTATTAAATTAAGTCTTCTTAGTAGATTAAAGCTAAACCCCCTTCATATTTGTTGGCTGCTGTTTATATCCACAGTATACCGTGCATTTCCATGGGGACTTTGCAATAAATATCTTACAGTTCAGTTAGGGTAACATAGAGAAAAGTACTTTGGTACACATTGTGCAGTGTTACACTCGCAGTGAAAAAAGGACCAGATCTGATGGGAGCCCTGGAGGTGTGTGGGGATAGAGGCGGTTTGCTGTACTCACATGAACCCCGTAGTTCCAGCAGAGCTCAGGAGGACATTGGGCTTTTTGACAAAGAAGCCTTGTATCCTTTTGGAGGACTGCATGAGGCCACAACCTTTTGTTTCTCTCGGCGCAGCTTCAAACTTCTGTTTGAAGCAGACCTCCACCCAACATCAAAATAAAAGTCTGGACCCAATTAATTACAGAATATATCAGATCTTCTGAAAATGCTTCCATTTCCTTGTGATGCTCAATTGTACGTTGTTGGCACTGGCAGCATTTGTTTAACTTCTTGTTAGGTCATTATGTGGTTGCACATTCCCATGCTTGTTTTGTTACTGAGCCACCTCGCAGTGGTCAATAGTATTCTTTTCAGACTGAACTATGTGACGATTCCTGTTTAATAATTCACCTCTTTCTTTAACTAAAAACCTTATGTGGTTGGTTTCGTTTCGATTTAAATGTAGTAAACTATGGAATATAGGTCAAGTTAGTAAATGGCACAACTATACCATGTTCATTCTTTAAGGCCTCAAATAACGTTTCACAAAGGACTTTATAAATGATTGAAAACAAGCCACATTTTGATTCCATCAAAAACAGTCAAAGAGTTTTCATGGTTCACCAAGCATTGAATTGGGCATATGGAAGATGTAGGTTGACAAGGTTAAGAGGTGACATTCCTCTGAAGATGGCTTTCATTAACAGATAATGGTGCCCTGATTACAAATCAGAACTTTGCTCTCTTGTGTCTTTGTTGTGGCCTAGTTGACCCACTCGCAAAGCTGGAGACAAATGAAGCAGAGCTGAACTCAGTGGTAAGTTAGAGTGTTATCACATCATCGAATAATGAAAATCTTGATAAAAACTTTTTTCGTCAAAACGGCGTGACTATCTTTCTGTGCAGTCTCTTTCAGTTTCAAAGTAACTTTAAACCATCTTGAAAGGTTTGACCCCAGAAAATCTGCAAAAGAAACTATGAAAATTATATTTATATTATGTATTTCATCTGGTTATTTATCTGTCCATGGAGCATATTAAGTTAAAGTGTCTCCACCCTCTCTTTTTTATATTGAATAAAAAACATGTAGGATAATGCTGAGCAGCAGGCATTTCTATTAATCTCTTTAATAATTCTGGGAAAATCAGATGTTGCAATTGCTTTGCTTATTCTGAAGAACAGTGTCTCTGTGGTCCCTCTCTCCTGTGTGTATGTCAGCGACTAACCTGTGTGGGTGTGCCTAGATGGATAAGGAAGCCTGGGAGCATTTGGAGAAGTGTCTGCTGTCCATTGGCTCATCACCTCAGATCGTACACGTCCTTGAGTCTTCAGTCTGGCTTGGTTGTAGATTGCAGGAGTCGTATCTGCTCTTTCATCTCCAGATCGGTTGTGTTGGTTGTGTGTCTTTGAGATTTGCACTCAGATCTATGAATATTGGAAACAGCTGGTCGTTTTCCTTTGTATCAACTACTTTAGAAGCCCCAGGGGAGCACATCTTCTCCTGTTTATTTTCAGGCAGGGAGTCCACAGCATTCTTAAACACTTATGTTATTAGACTCTGGTGCACTTCAACTCTTTTCACTGTCCGTCAGCCTTGTATCTATGGAGCATTTGTTCTTTAAAGAATAGCTATGACAGTAGTACAATAATGTGTCTGCATTACAAGGTGTATTGGCCATTATTGGCCATGTTTTGCCACATCCTGACATGATCCAGTCCTGTCACAGCAACATCTCTGCAGGTAGAGCAGAAAGAGCCTTTCTTCTGTCAGTCACGAAACAAGACTAGGTCACATCCTAGTATATGTCTGCACCGCCCCTTATCTGTTTGCTTCTCTCTCACTCTCTGTGCTCACATACACAGAAATTGAATGCAGTAAAGCTGTTCTCATTTACATGTTTTTCTGTTACTGTTGTCAGATGATGGAAGAAGTTTGAAACAGTGAATGAGATGTGGTTCATTCAGACTGAATCTTAACCAACAGTTACGAAGTTAAACACAATGGCTATGCTGTGATTTTTTTTTTCAATTCAATTCAATTCAATTTTATTTATATAGAGCCTTCCACAATCAAATTGTCTCAAAGCGCTTCACAGAGACC
>JBBMJY010000011.1:12746801-12772568 GCA_037833715.1 Toxotes lorentzi
TATATAATTTACCCAGACATTAGGCATTTTTGCAGGTACACTAACTTTTCTACAGATGCTTTTTCTCAAGCCAACTCTTATTCACACTACTTTTGGACCTGGACCTGTAGATGATGGCAAAAGAGAATTGAGGGGGACTGAGAATGACATGAACTGAGGCAACTCCTAGAAATTATGTTTGTGGACAACTAATTTGCAGCAGCAAACAAGTTTTGATGAAAACATTATTTTGACCTGATTATGTGACCTGGTATTTGGCAAGTCACATGTTTGTTGATATTGACTGTATCAGTAAGATGTTCTTCCTCTAAAATAGCTGATCTTGTTGTACAGTATCCACTCGTACTGACTAAAGTATTGTCTGACTTTTTTATGGTTATGTTCAAACACTCATAACACTTGGTTAAGGTTAGAGAACGACTGTGATCTGATTTAATACAGAAAAAGTTCACAGTGACTTGAAATACAATGTGTTTATTTACATTTGACCAAAACCACGATCTTTCCCTAATCTTAACCAAAATGCTTTTGTTGCCTAAACCCAACCACAAATTGGACTCCAGATGTGAACCCTCCAGTGTTCGGAGTCACAGTCCTGTGCTTTGTACGCCCACAGTTTATCCCAACCACCATCTGGTGACTCTGGTGCAGTTCATAAATGCAGAGTTTCATTCATTCAAAAAACCCGTTGCCTCTGAACATGATCCAGCCAGCAATTATGTTGGGCACCGCAGCGTAATTGGGAAAACAATTTCATTATATGTGAACATAATTTCTAGGAGACAGAAAAACTTGCTACGTGTGATGTAGTTACTTCTAGCTGGCTTTAATAAATGAGTAAATAAGATATAAGAAAAACATCTGTCACATATCAAACAGATATTTGGTTTTATTTTAAATATTATAACTTTTTGGAATTTCTTTTGCTTTTTTGATAGCTATGTCTCCATGTTTACTTTAGAGTGAAATGTTAACTGTCCTCCATTTTATTTTAGTGTCCGAATCCGAGTGTGTAATTTATGTATTTTGTTCAGTGCCCACTCTCTGCTAACAATCCCATAATACTTCTCGATGCTTCATAATTGTCCATAGCCCTCAGTTTACTGCTCACCATAGAGTAAACCACTGGCTAATTTACTGGGACTAAGAATTGAATGACGGGCCACGTCCAATTAACATGCGAGAAGTAACGGGGTAAAAGTTAGTTAATTAAGGCCTCTATAACCCCCCAAATTTTCAATTACAGTAAAAACACACAAGCAGTGAGTTTGGACACAGCCTACATGTTTTGTAGCTTTGCCTGAATCGAACATCGACACAATCAGTCAGAGTCTTCATAAATTCCAGCAGAGGGCAGGCACAGCTCACATGCCCGTGCCACACACACACACATCTCACATTACGATGTCCTGTAAATCACTGAAATCTTCCAAGCATTGTTGGTTAACGATTCAAAGCTCGGCTCAGTCCTCAAGTTTAATTCACCGTGTCTCTGAATGGAGTGATACAATCTGTGACAATAAATCATTTATAAATGTATTGTCTTCATGCATAATTCTTGGTGACGTGTTTTCATTGATGCCTTAAAACACTGTTACGTCAGAGAGCCGAGTGTTTTCCCATTGCGGTTGTTTGTGTACTTTTCAGGGTCAGTTCAGGTGAATTGATTGCCCGCTGTGGTGACACTGCTTGAAAGCCACATCAATAAAGGACATCACCATCAACAAAGGAATTAACACTGGGGTCATGTCCTCACTGTTGGCTCAGAGAGTCCCTTTTGGGTCCAGAAACTCTGGCCTGTGAGTGAGATTCAGAAGAGTGGGGAAAGACCAGCAAAGAGGGGACGTGAGAGAGACAGCAGATGATGATGATGGGATGGCACTACAAGAGCTAACATGTTTTTGAGACCATGTCCTCATTTCATCTGTAACAGACCATCACATATTTTAATAAGCCTGTTGTTTACATGGGAATTGTACTGGCACAAGCATTTGCAGTTAAATGTAGATCCAAGAAAATAGTCTCCCAATAAAGTTTCATTGTGGCACAGACATACAATACTTTTTATCAAAATTTAATGTTGAACCCTTTGTTTATTAACCAAATTTTACGTTTTTACATAAAGGATTCCCCCATGAAGCCGAGCAAGTGGTTCAACCTTCTGAGGGGTTGAAGCCAAGAGGAAGGAGAGAAGGTGAGGCAAGGACAGGATAAGAAAGCAGCAGGGAGAGACGACAGGTGAGAGGAGGAAAGAGGACAAGAAAGGAGGACGGGAAAAGCAAAGGCATGTTCGCTGCGTAAATGATCACAGGGTCTTTGTGGATTCACTGTTGTTGAGCAATTTTCCGGTGCATTTGCAGACCACCTGGCATAACACCCCCCTCACACACACACACACACACACACACACACACACACACACACAAACTGCTACCCCCTCCCCCAGGGACCATTACATAATAAGAGAGAATGAGATATCAACTGTGGTTGACCTCAGTCATTTAACAGTAATCTTTTTTTTAATTCTTTGCTCTAAGTCTGATGTTCTTACAAACTATACAATTACTACCCCTTGGACTCTGTCACATCCCAGCAGTATGGAGATTTATTGCACAGTGGGTGTCAACAGTTGTAGTTGGGTGGAGGAGGATGGGTCGTTCGGTGTGGGCCCGAGTTCAGGGGATCCATAAAGTTCAAACGAGGTGACAGATTTGCTCTCAGCAGATGGAGTGATTTGAGGTCAAGTGGTGATACTGAATAAGCACACCTCTCACATCCTGAAAACCAGGACAGTCTGCTCTCATAAACATCCCAACAAAACAGGGGCAGAGGGTGTTGTAATGTGTGTCTGATGCATGCGTGACTCATCTGCATCAGCCTTATTTTCAAAACACCTTTCTGTGCACTGCAGGAAAAAGTTTGATAACTGACTCTTTTGCAATTCAAAAGAAGTTACACTTGCAGAATTTTCAGCCTTATTCAAATGGTTATTACATAACATGCAGTTCAATGAGCACATAAGAACCTTTTTTTTTTTTTTTCGTCTCAAAAGGAGCGTGAATTCATCGTGGCACGAATCCAAGAGAGAACAAAGATTTTGACAGGTTAGAATTTAACTTCACTGACAGGTCATGATTCTGACATTAATCTCAGACGTATTCTACAGAAGGGCATAATGCAGAAAATATAAGATGTTTATTCTATAAATATACCGCGTGTTGTTGACAATACATACTTGTGAACCGGCAGTTTCTGAAGGTGTAGAAGTCTGGTCGTTCGCCTCATACCTCTCCCATCATCAAGCACCACTGCTCACAAGATGTTTATTAAACACATTATTCTTAGTCAAACTCTGAGGTACATAAAAAAGGCCAGCAGGCCAGCTGGTCCTGAGATTACCACCCAGATCTCACACAGTATTCAGCATCACCTGAAATGTGTGCAAAGTCTGATGTCTAGGTCGTTCTCGTAAACACAATCTAAATGTTTCAGCCATGTGTACTTGGACACGCTGCGTGTGTCAGTTGCCAAAATCTCACATTTCCCCACATAAGCATGCATAAATATTGTGTTTGCATATACAGTGAGTCAGCGAGACGTGCTCACAGTACACGTTTCAATCAGCTCTTAACACTTGACACACACACAGAGACATGGATCAACATGAAACATATTGTGCAGAGGTTGTTTTTCTTTTTATAAAATATGTTTATTTGCTTTCTTGTAGAGAGTTAGATGAGAAGATTGATCTTAGCAAGATCTTATGAAGATTGAGCTTAGCTTAGCATAAAATTGGTTTACCAGCACCTCTAAAGCCACATTTGTCTGGAATTAAGATCACACAGGGAGGTGGGGGAATAAAATACTCACTCCTCTATAATTTAACTTGTGATTCTGGATGGCATTTTAATCATCACAGGATACAGGATATGGTCTGTGATAGACATGGTCATACCGCAGGACTAGTCAAAACAGAATACCAGGGCCAGATTCACTCTAAAATACAAGGACATTGCTCTGGATGATATTTCAATTACAGGAGGCCCTGCAAGATCACCAAAATAAATAAATACATCCTTTACAAATGGGGGATATATAATGAGGCTAACTAATTAATATGTTACCCCACCACAAACTGTTATTTTAACACTTCAGTATCTGTACTGATTAAACAAAGATATAGCATCTTAAACAAGTCTTTATGCGAAGTTAAACAAACCAGCTGCTAGGTCCAGCTTCACATTGAGTGGACACATGTGAGTGTAGGATACATTTTCTCATCTAACTCTGAGCCAAACCGCAAATAAGTGTATTTCCCAAATTGCAGAAATGTTCCTTTAATGGATGATTTAGTTTAAAGCTATTCAAAAGAGACAGGAGCCAATCTTTACATGTGTCCTGACCACAGGGGTCAGAAAAAAAAAATGGCATGAATTTCACAGGCGACCAGCAATTTCGCAACTGAAACATATGATCTTCATAAGATATCACAGCAAACAGGGCTGCTGATGCGGCAGGATTTATCGGAAAAGTATATTTTTGTGTGTTTATGGGCAGAAACGAGGGCTTACTCAAGAACAAGCTGCAGTGTAAAACCCAAAAGAGATAAGGGTGTGTCAAAGGTTTAAACTCACTGGGTTCACTTCTTATGTTACACCCTTTCCTTTCATCTCAACTTTATGTTCACCTCTGACTCTGTAAGTGTACCCTTGTCACATTTTTTTTCTCTCTCTCCCTTTTATGATTTGGAACCTGTCACAATCTTGAGATGTATTTTGCCTGCGCTGCATGTCAAGACTCTGCACCATATGTGCTGCACGCTGATAAGATACCGTATTACCCTGAGACATGCCTGTTAACGGCTGAGAGAAGAGGTTAAAAGAGGTAAAGAGGTCCAGGTCATGAGCAATAACTGTGTTCCAATAGCCAAAAAAAAAAATAAAAAATAATAATAATAATAATAATAAGGTAGGTTCCACTTAGTTATACAGTAGATGTCTGCTAATGCCATGTAACTGTTCATATGAGATTTTCACCAACAATTAGTTTTTGTTTTATTTCCCATTAGTATTTTGTTAGGCCATGTAAATGCTTAGGTGACTGCCACTCCCTCCTTTGTTTAGATGGTGGACATATGGAAAGAAATGACAATACATCACTGCTCCACTGGCATGTTTTGAAACATGCTTGTACAATATGAAAATTCTATATGACTTCCTGTCTCTCCTCCTGCTGGGCAAGCTGTTGTTCACTTTCAGGTTAGCAAGGCTCAGTTGTAACATTTCTTTAAACAAATATTTAGTTTGACACTTTATTCTGCAGTATGCATATCAGTAATCATATCATTTTAGAAGACCCAAAATGGAGAACAATAATGGGTTAAATGAGTGTGAAAATATGCCATCTCAGGTGCAATCAGAGGCCGGGTGAGAATTAAACACACAAAAAGAAAGAAAGAAAGAAAAAAAAATCAGAAGCAGCTATAAAAAATGCTTTTAAAAAATCCTTGAGACTTGGCACAAAACCAACATTTCACATCACATTCATCAGATTTTTTTTCTCTCTTCCAGTAATGTTACACCTATGACTCAAATGACGGTTGAGAAACTTTACTCTTACTGTCAGACAGCATTTCCAGGCAACCTCTGGGACACCGCGTTTCGAGATGGCACGGTAGACTCAGCTGACATGTTATGCAGACAGTGAAGGGAGCTACTTCAGGTGACTCTGAATTAGCAGGTTGCGTAACACACATCAACAAACACAAAATGTACTCACAGAGGTTGTTGAAATATGGGAGGGAGGTTCAGAATGGATAAACACAGCAAAGGCACAAACACGCAGGGAACACACGAACACACTGATCTCGAAAGTGAAATAAAGCAGGAAATCATGTGGCCAATCTCACACCGGGATCAGTCAATAGCAACAGCAGTTTGTATTAGGAAATGTGTATACACACACACACACGCACGCACGCACAACGGTTACATTCCAGATCATGGCACACTTTAAGGTCTGGCAGGTTGCCAGCATTTCAAAAGGAAATTCAGGTTACTGTGGGATGCTTATGCTTACCTCAGTTCACGTTCTTCAAGTTACCTGAGGAAGGATTTAATACGATAAGAATTCAGTCTGGTGATCATGAAGAGCAGAAGGTTCAAATTTCCCTACTATGTTGTATAAACTTTATTTACCTACACACAACAGTTTACACTGTGCCCTGAGCCTCAAAATTAGTGACAACACCAATCCCTATATCCATTTATATTGGCCTAGTTTCAGATTGTACAGTATGTATTTAGCTACACACTAGTATCAAGCAACAAAACCAACAGAGGTATTATTTCCGGCTTTGTTTCTGTTAGAACTGTAAAGCTTTGTATGCTTGTCCATATTGTTTTCTTGTATAGATAGTCCACTGGAGTCCTAGTTGTGTGGTCTTTTCTGGGTTCCGGTTACATATTAACAGTTCAGCAGTGTGACTGCTCACACAGGAGGGACAGGCCTGTTATTGCTAATGTGTTCATAAACACACATGGCTCACATATTACAGTGTAAAGATCGTAGTTTAAAGACTGACAATGTTCAGCCAAATGAATGATCTGAAAACGCGCAATGTCTTAGTCTGACCTTAGTCAAACTCATCTTCTAATCTTAGTTTAATTTTAGTGACCTCGTCATTTTATTGTACCTTCAAAATAAATAAAGTTTTGGGTTTTTTTTGTTTAGTTTTTTTTTTTTTTTTAATATGGATATTAAATCCCACACAATTAAAAAAACGTGAAAGATGATAATATCTATTGTGGTCCTCGATGTAAAGATAGCAAAGATGCAGGGGTCTAGGTGACCATAGGCAACCAATAAACCAAAACAACAAACACCTATATCACCATCAATAAAGTCATGAAAATAAAGTCACACATCCCAAAAAAACAAAAAAAAATGGATCATAAAACCCTTGAGTTGTTTTTGACCCATGTTCCTCAGGCTATCAGATAGATTTTATAGTTCTCAATAGTATGTAAACAGTTTGTACAGCACTTAGATCCTATAATAAAAAAAACAGCCCTACCTTGTAATTATACAGTAACTAAACCTTGTTAGGTACAGGCTTGGTCCAAGCAGAGTATCTCCTTTTCCACGACGCGGCTCCTTCTCTAATCTCCCTGTATTTACCAGTACAGATCTGGTGTTGTTGCTGACAGTGGCCTGCTCAAGGACTGCACTGCACGTGCTCCATTTATTTCTCTTTATCTCTTTCATCCTCCTCGCATCATTCAGTTAATGCTACCACCTCCAGTTGTCTTCTCTCGTCGCCCTAAGCTAATGCAACACCAGTGTTACGTAATGCCATGCAACAGGCCAAATAAATTCATCTGTTATCCGACAAGTGTCGTGTGGGTCTCATTTTTATCAACACTCGTAAATAACCACAAATTGTCATGCATCATTCCAGTGCTGCTAGCTCCTGCTATATGAATAGAGCATGTGAATGTGTGTGCAGTCCTCACACTCCCGAGCAAGTGCGAGGCATATGAAACGTAACAGTAGCTGGCAGCACAGTCGGAACTTTCCTTCCAATAAGATTTGGGGCTGTAAATCATAACTCTCCTTTTTTCTTTTTTTTCTTTCTGCCCCATGGTGGGCTAATAACCTGTTCTGTGACTCGTCTCGCCCGCTCCCCTCTTTAAACCTCATTCTACCCACATTCCCGTCACTTTTTCTTGCATGTAAGCCATCCCATTCACGCCCCAGAGCTGCGCCTTGTAACCTGCTGTTGTTCTGCAGAGACACCGTGGCCTCGTGTGACCCTGGTCCTTCTGCGCACTCTCTGCAGCCATGCTTCTTCCCTCCTGCTGCTTCTCCTGAGTATAACAGCGAATGCCTGCTGTTAGATAAAAAAAGGCTTTTTCCCAGTGACTCCTCCTCTATTTAGCACATTTCCCACTGCTGTGCAGCTCGGCTTAACCCCAGAGTGAGAGTGTAAAGGAAACAAAGATGGAGAATAAGGGAGTGGGAATGATGGGGAGGGGGAGGCAGGGGGGGTCTCCTTTCTAGTTGTTCTTGTTACTGAGGAGAACAAAAAGCAATCATTTATTCCTCAAAGCGCAGATGAGTAATCCTTTAACCCTTCTTTTTGTCAAACAGCTGCTCAGTAGCTTTTAAATAACCCCTTCCTCTCAGCAGCAACTATTTGAAATGTGATAATGTGCATTATATCTTGTGTGAAAACACATGGGCCTCTGTTTAACATACAGTAATTTAGACTGCATTAGTTTGGCTGTGTAGCCTACAACATAAAATTGACATGTTTTTATGGATAGCATACCTGCATATGTGGATGAAGGAGCATTTTGATGAGCAGGTCCACATTTTATTTGTATTTTGTGCTCTACCAGCATGCTCATCCAGGATTAACACAATGTGGGCAGAATGAGAAGAACAGGAAAACTTGTAAAGTAGCTGAATTTATTGATGTTAATACTGGATTTTGTTGATATTTAACTGCAAGCAGTTTTGACTTTGCATTTCTATCCATGTTTTTATTCATAGTTTTAATTTCATATTTAAAAACCTGAGTGTAAAGGTTGAAAACAAAAATAAAACATAAAAAAAATTTGAATTAAAAATTTAAATGTCACAAAAAAACTTTTTAAGCCTGGCTATGGTGGAAAAGTTGGTGTATGGATAAAAGCAGCATCCAACAAAGTGCAATGGAAACACATTAACAAATAAATCATGACATCCAAAAAAGACACAAATCAATGAACAAGTGAAGTTGGTAGTTGACCTCAGACAGGGGCGTTTAAAGTCATCTTCCCTAGACAGTGTCTTCACAACAGTGAAGTGATGCATTTAGCGTATCAAACATGCTGAAAACACAGATCAGCTGTGGAGGATTTTGCTGCAGGTGTAGTGAGTATTCATCCCACCAGCACAGAGCAGGAAATGACAAAAGCAGAGTCTGTTGTTGGTCCAAGTTTGTTCCCTTCATCCTTATCAGATGCACTGAGTCTGATCACGCGTGCATCATTTTTCACTGTGGCGGCCTGTGGGATTTTGGAGCTAAGGATCTTAAACATAGCTGCGGATGTTATCACGAATCTTTGAAACATCAATGAGCAACGAAAAAACAAATCAATTCATGGAGAGTGGTCGGTGAAAATGAATCAACAGATGTGAATAAACGGTGGTAATGAACTTGAAATCAAGTAAGCTGAATCCTAGAGGTTGTTTTTTTTATCACAAACAAACTTAATAGCTACAAAAACACTTGTCAACACTCCCTGAATCTCTCTCTCTCTCTCTCCAAGGGGTTGAGGCTCACTGCTCTTTCATCCTCAGAAGGATGAATTTTAAAACTTTATTACATAACAGAGAGTGGAGAGCATATCTCCATAGTAACAGCAGTATAAACACCCTCTGGCTCGGTGTTGTGCTAACTGAAGCTGTTCAGCATTCAGCCCTCCTCGTCTGAAGAAGCCTGTCAGGGATGCCCCGTGAGGGTCAGAAACACAGGATGATCATAAGAAATGCTGGCGAAAGATTTTCTGATGAAAAGAATTGAAATCAAACAGAGAGGATGAGTTTTATGTAATTAAGTGCCTTAAGCAACGCACCCTTCACTTTGTGCCAATGTAGGTACAGCGAATTTCCTTGAAGCACAATTGTACTGAACTGTTGAATAAGTAAAGCGGAGGACTGTCTGGAAAAAAAAATAAAACATATATTTATATATATAGTTTTTTTTTTTTTTTTTTGCAATGCATTGCAGAAATCAATTCCAACTTCAAACAGAAAAGAAACCCCAGGAAGTGTTCAAAACCTGCCCTTAAAAATGGAAAATGGCAGTGAAATCCAATTTCTTGCAGACCAGAAAATGAACACAATAAAAAGGCGAGAGGTCTGAGGAATGGAAAAGAAAAGGTCACACTACGAGAGACTGTTTCATAAATCATAACTATGCATCAAGTATGACATCAGACCAGACATTTCACGTGGTATAAATAGATAATTAATAAATATTGTTCGGGAATAGCGTGTCCACATTCTGGCTAGGCACCTGCATCATAATCATCACAGCCATAAAATATTTCCAGTTTTTAGCTTTAAAGCTTTTTTTTTTTTTGCTGTTCACAATTCACATTTTTATCTACTGGAAACCTTTACCTTCTCAAAGCTCATCTACCAAATACACTTCAGTATTTCAATGCTTATATTATACATATTATAATCATAAGGTTTTCATCCTCGAAATTTTACCTTCTCCATTTCTTTTTCTATTTCTGGTTTCATTCTAAGTAACATATGTATTGTGTGAATGAAGCGTTGCTGAGACAGATCACTGACCTTAAATATCTGAAACTGCCTGTGACTGTCTTTATTCACTGGAACAACTGTCAACAGGGTCTGTTACTGCAGTGAAAGGAGCCAGGACCACTGATATATAATTAATCAGTGAGGCTTTAGTGGATAATGATCTGATATTTGTAAAAATCCTGATTAAGGCTGGAGTGCCATAGGTGGAGCACGCCAATCAGTCATTTAAGCAAGTGTGTGTATGTACCGAACTGTTAACCTCCTGTGGAGGATCCGTCACTTAATTTCTCTTTCTCTTGTAGTGGTGTCATGTTGCATTCCTCAGCTGAGACAAACGACTCCACATGCCTGCACTTGTTTCACTATGTCACCATTTGCCATGCTGATGTCTTTAAGTAGATTGCAAATAGCAACTCAGTACCCAGTTAAGGGTTGCCAGGTCTGTGGTTTTCCAGCAAAGTTGGGCTACTGGAAGGATAGACCAGTTGGCATGCAAATTACATGAATAATGCCTACAAATAAAAAATCCATATTTTAAATGAAATCATTTATTTATACCCAGATCCTACCACACTGATGCCAGATCAGCAAGTACGCACACGCTAAAATGCCATGTACACACGACATGCTGTGAAAACCACTGGTTTAGCTACATTTCATCCAAAACAACGCTGCACTAGTTTAAAAGTTTAAAGCTGAATACCATGCCTCTTTTGTGGCGCAGTTTCAGAAGGTTAAATAAAACTTAAGTGGATGATATAACACAGCTAATAAGCTACAGCTTCTTCTATTTTAGACCTAGCAAGAAGAAGTCAGTATAAATAATCAATGACAATATCGATGGCAATACACAACCTGACGTGAGATACGAGACAGGGCCAAAGACAAGAGACAAGAAGACAAGACGAACTGACCCTGAACAAAGGGAGTCGCAGACAATATATACACTCAAGGTAAAGGGAAACAGGTGAAACCAATTAGGGCGGGGCAGACAATCACAAATGGAGGCAAACAAGACAAAGACCAGAAGTAGAACAAGTACAAGATACACAGGGCCATGATTTCAAAATAAAACAGGAACTATGAAAACTTAAACTAAACAAGACTGAAAAGGTCCCGATGTCCACAGAAGAGTTCATAACATAAAAGTGTTCAGAAAACAACGCCCTTAGGGGCTAGTCATGACAAAAAGGCAGCCTAGATTTTCACAACACACCCAAAACAATGCTTACCTGCCCAGCTAAAAACAAATTAGCCCAAACAGGTGAAAATTAAATTGCCCAGTCTGGCAACACTGAGGTCAGCACTGACAAGATGGCTGGCTGTTAGTTAATGGTTAAAGGTTTTGTGTCAAAGTTCCCCAAAATTGAACTCAATGTGAAAAATCTGGACAGATTTATTCCACCTACACAGGCAACAATTCACTGGTTTTTGGGAAAAAGGATAAACTGACGGCTCCACCCATGCCTTAAAGGATAAGGCTAGCAGCATTTAATCAGTTTTATGTTATCAACAAATCCCATAAAATGGCCTAAACCCTTTCCCCAGCCTGTCTGTGGCACACAACCCCAAGCACATTTGTTCCTACTCAAGATGTAAATCTTCAAAAACACATCACAAACAAGCACTTTTCATTTTTAAAAATGGCCAAATAGCTTCCTAAAATAACTGGGCACTGTAGTTTTTAGCAAATGCTTCTCAAACAGGAGGAAATATTATGTTTTTGGGGGGACTACTTTCAGCTGTGGAATTGGCACTCTACTGAGTATTTGTACAGCTGGATGGTGTATGTGGGAATGATTCCAAATTAAGTTTTGATTTTCCTCTGCATCAGTGATTGCATATGTACTGATACAAGTGGTTCATACAACAGGAACCGTCTTCCCTTTTTCACACCTGTCTCGTGTGCTTTAACTATCCCTCTGTATTGTCAACTGAAAGACTTTGTTTTGAATTTCCTGAGCAGTGCCTTATACCTAAACTTAACTTAACTCCTGTCCTCATCATGCATAGTGTTAGTGAATTCTTTTTCATAATTCTAACCCTTTAAATGTCAGTTTATTTACATATTTCCATATTTCTTTACAGAAAAAAATGAATTATGTCCTATTTGATGAAGGCAAAGTATATTTTTTTGGGCAGGGATTATCAGTCTGGGATATGTCAATGATTGGCAACAACACTGATTCATTTCAACACAGATTGCAGCGTGTTTTTTGGCTACACTACACACTCACACACACACATTTTTCAATAAACATACACACCAGAATAGTTTTAGTTGAAATAATTTATTCCACTGGCCTACAGTCACTGTTATCCTATCAGTTCAAACAAGGTAATTATTTCCCACAATGCCTCTCTGCAAACATGGGGAAATGATGGTGATTTTTTTATGTGTATATTTTTTTTACCTCTGATTGACAGGGTTATAGAGGAAATTACAGGATTCACATTTCTGGATTGCAGCGGCAGTAGATTTAAAAAAGGGATTTAAAAGGGCGCGAGGAGGATGAACGTGAGTATTTTGTCTTGACAGTGCAAAAAAAAAATTTTTCAGTGTTGTTTTGAAATTCCAAAATTCATTAAAAAATGAACACCTTTGTCAAATATCATCATCTCAGCATAAAAGCTGCCAAAATGAGAGCAAAAAATACAACTGAAAAGCCCTAAAAGGGTGCCAGGAGTCCCAGAGGGTTAATATTTGAATTCTGAGTCAATGTTCCTCTATATAAATTCTATTTATTGTAAAAAAAAAAAAAAAGAAAAACAAAAAAGCCACAATTTCTTTGCAGTCTCGTCTGAGTTGGTGGAAACCCCCTTGTTTTGGTGGGTTGGTATTTAAGAGTATTTAAGCATGCATTATCTAGGGGAAAGTCCCAAAGTGGTCTAGTGGTTTGGCCTTAAGGAAGGCCATCAAAAGTGGCAGTAGAAAAACAAAGGAACATGAACTCAAGTTTAAATAAATATTCAATAGAGATTCTGATTGAGTTTAGTAGTGTGTCCTAACTAAACTAAATATTAACAAATTCATGGATTTCTTTAATAATAAAATTCTAACTATTAGAGAAAAAAGTCATCACCTCCTGCCCTCAGCAAACATCGATATATCCTCAAACACCGGAATCTTACAAAAAACTGTTTAACCTGTTATATATGTATACAGTTTTCCTCCCTTTGACATTAACCGACTCACTTCAGGGATTTCTTCAGCCGTCAACCTGTCTCTTAGACATGATCCCATCGAGGCTGCTTAAGGACATTTTAGCCTTAGTTACTCTTCTGTACTAGAGTTGATCAATCTGTCTTTATTCACAGTCTAATGTACTGCAGTCCTTGAAAGCAGCTGGAATTAAACCTCTTCTAGAAAAGCCAACTCTTGATCCAGGTCTTTTATCCAACTATAGACCTATATATAACCTTCCCTTTCTCTCTAAGATCCTTGAGAAAGCAGTTGCCAATCAGTTATGTGACTTTCTACATACTAGGATTTAGAGGGCACCGTAACAGCACACTGGTAAAAGTTAAAAATGATCCTAATTACATTTGACAAAGAATGTGTCTCTGTACTTGTCTTGTTAGATCTTAGTGCTGCATTTGACACCATTGACCATCACATCCCATTACGGAGACTGGAACATTTAATTGGCATTAAAGGATCCGCATTAAGCTGGTTTAAGTCCTGTTTATCAGATCGATTTCAGTTTATACACATTAGCAACAAATCGTCCATGTATGCAAAACTTAAACATGGAGTTCCACAGGGTTCTGTGCTTGGACTGGTTATGTTCACCTTATAGGATGAATGCTTCTTTTAGGAATTTTTACTTGGAAACACTCCATTGACTTTCATTTTTTTGCAGATGACACCCAATTATATTTATCAATGATGCCATATGACACTGAATAAGGACATAAAAACCTGGATGATGTGCAATTTTCTGCTATCAAACAAAATTGAAGTTATTGTACTTGGCCCCAAACACCTCAGAAACACATTGTCTAATAATATAGCAGCCTCCAGCACCACTGTAAGGAATCTCAGGGTTATCCTTGATAAGGATGAGTGCTTTAACTCCCACACAAAACAAAACTTCAGGGACTGCTTTTTTTCACCTACATACATTCACTTAACGTAGCAAAAATCAGGTAAATCAGGTTTCAAAGAGTTGCAGAAAAACTGGTCCAGGCATTTCTTACTTCTGGGCTGGATTATCGCAATTCAGTGGTCAGGCATCATCATATCCTTAAGAGCTCATAGTACCATCTTACCCCACTAGAACACTGAGCTCTCAGAATGCAGGCTTACTTGTGGTTGCCAGAGTCTCCAAAAGTAAAATGGGAGGCAGTAGGCTTTCTGCAGGTCCTTCTCCTAACAGCTCATCCAGCTCTGTGAAATTTGGTATTAACAAATATACAAATAAATTTTTTTAATTTATTTCTTAAAGTATTTTCACTCTTACATTTGTCACATTTTAAGAGCGAGTGCATCTGTCTCTACCTCACCTGTCGTGCAGCGAGCACAGACTCTTTCCTCTGTTGGTAGCCAGGAGTTCTTTCTCTATGGTTAAACTGCGGTCACTGAGTCTGCATTTGGTCTGGATCTGTCTCTGCTTTGTATCTCTGACAGTAAAGAGACACTCTGCCAATTTATATTCATGATTTAGGGCCAGGAAGCAATTAAGTTTGCTTTGAGTTTTGGTTTGATGGTTTGATTTGGTTTTGTTCCAGATAGGCATCTTTTGTTAATTTAATAATTTGGTTTACTCTGATTAGTCGTTGGAGAGCAGTGTTGGTCTGAGGTTGAACAGTATTGGGTGTTATGTGATCAGTTAGTCTCAGGACCAGCTGACAGAAGGAACTCTTCTGGGGGGGTTCAGCCCCCCGCCCCGCCCTCTCTCTCAATCCAACCAGCCACGGCAGATGGCCGCCCACCCAGAGCCTGGTTCTGCTTGAGGTTTTGAGGGAGTTTTTCCTCACCACTGTCACCACGTGCTCGCTCATGGGGTCATGTTGGGTCTCTGTAAATGATATTATAAAGAGTACGGTCTGGACCTACTCTGCTCTGCGATAACTTCTGTTATGATTTGGCTCGATATAAATGCATTCTTTTTTAAAATTGACAGTAAGAAACAGAAAAGCACACAATAGATGAACCACTACTCACGTCCTACCAGTATCCTGGTTAACATTTAACAGGTTTGGACAGCCATGCTTTACAAAACCATGACAAGCTAACAAATACAGAAAACCGGGGCATTATGAAATTGCCTCCTTTCATAAGAACCTGCAGGTGCAGAAAAATTCCTTTATGCTAGAGGGTGTTCAGCAGCTCAGCTTCAGCTCTGTGTGAGACTGTGATCCCTCAGCCACGTAAACCGGTGTTTGGGTCATGTGAGGCGAAAACAGCTCATGAGAGAACAAGAGAGTGGTTTATAAATTATGCAAAACTTTGCTCAGCCCCCACGCCTTAAAGTTCATTGCAGTTACTGCATGTTATCTGGCAGATAAGATAGTTGGTTAAGCTGATAATGGAAGGGCTGGACACACGTAAACAGAGATTTACAAAGACATCTTGAGGGGCAGCGGTTCAAATCGAAAGGATAAAGAGTGAAGTGAGATTGAAGTGAAACAGCCAAATAAACCCAAATAAACCAAAGTTCCAGCTGTTTTACTGAATTCACTGAAAACAATAAGCTTTGATGCTCTATGACAGTTAAGTTACTACAAGTTATTACTTCTATCAAGAACACAAATTACTGACAAAGACATTTAGCATATTCAGACATTTAGGGTTTTTTTTTTTCTCAAAATGAATCCCAGAAAGTCAGCAGAATGTGGTGCGAAAAAACAAAAAAGTTCAAAAAGGTATTTAGAAGCAAAGGTTACTGTGCTCGCTGTACTTGCAACAGTTGCAGCTATATTATGTCACATTAGCATCCTAAAAATGTTGTTGTTTTATAACCGAGAAAGCTTGTTACATTTTGGTACACCAAAGTTTTAAAGGTAAAGTATAAAGTTTTATAAAGTATTCTACCTTGTAAACTATCTTGAATGAATTTAAGTCTTTTCAAATGCTCTGATATAAAACCATTCAGAAGCAGCTCTGTTCTTATTTTATAAAACCTGTAGAAATAAAATAACTCTTAATGCAAAGCCCTGACAGACTCATCATTAATTTCACAGACTGCACAGAAACATGGTTTCCTGTTCTAAATATCCAGTGTTTAGATAATAGGGGCTCCTAAAGCTAGTAAATCCCCAAAATATATGGCTGTGCTAAAACTTTGTAACTTTGAATGATTATGGTCTTAACTGTGTCTCCAGTGTGGTCTCTGGAGTAGAGGAAACGATGAAAACTGACCAATAAATCTGATCACTACATAGTTAAAGCCCATTGAAGGCAATCATATAAAGATAGTGTGTATTTTTCTTTTTCTGAAAAAAAAAAACCCACAGCTATATATTAATTATTGTAGGTAAATTGGGCAGATCTGTGCTGTGTCTAATCTACACAGTCACCAGCTATTTTTAAGGTTATTACTTCACATTTGCCTTTACTAGGCAGTGCAGCATGGAGACAAAAACAACTCATAAAATGAATGAATGACAAAAAATGTCCTAAGGCACTTTAAAACTCAGATGTTTTAAAAGCAGTACTATATGCAGCATTTCTGCAATCTATGTTGCCGTGCAGTCTCCTTTGAAACTTTTTATATACCTTCATGGCACATGGGGTTTGCTTTTGTTGAAACCTGTCGACTGTCCAACATGAAAGGAATAACATGTGAATTCTGTTTTAGGGTTGCTGTTCTCATTAATAGTTTTTATTTTCCAAGTGGGTCAAATAAGTACTCAGTTCCAGGAAGACTTATCCAGAGACAGCCTCTGTTATCTTGCCCTAATGACAAGCAATCTTCGAAACACACCAAAGGCTGTCTTTGGGAATGGGTTGGAAAAGAGCAAAGTGAAATTCCTCTCCAAATCAAAATCACATTAGAAGCCTTACTGGAAATCTCTTCTTGATAATAACTCTGTGCTTTGACATTTGAGAATAGTCTTTCATTTTCACAAGAGTGTCATATCAAACCTCAGCTGACGCACTTTGTCCCAGCTTTATCTACTTAGTTTTGGTGCTGTTTCAGACTGAAAAGTCAAAAGAGGCAGCGCGACTTATTTTCTGAGCACACTGATAAACCGCGGTGAGGAACACTGTGTAAAACGTACCTATCTCCCTGGAGCTGACTCTCTCAGTTCTTTTTCAGGGCTAAATGACCAGGCTGTGTGATGCGATAAAGAAAAAAAAAGCCACCCTCCTTAAAGACGTGCCGTTTGGTGTATCAGCGCTGCTCTTGTGGACAAAGGACGCTGGTGATCCAAGGTGATGTATCAGTGTGCATCGAAGGCTCCATGCAGCCACAGCGGCCTAGACGGATTAGCCTGAGAGGGACTACATAACGGTTGCTTAGTAACTACAAACCTACTCAAATGCTTGACGAACATAAGGGACAGGGCTGTATTTTAACCATGAATAGTTAAAAGTGCTTTTTATTGTAACCTTACCTACACATGATACATGAGTCATTACAATCACCTGACAGCCCCTAAAACTAGTGTTACACGTGTGTGTGTGTGTGTGTGTGTGTGTGTGTGTGTGTGTGTGTGTTTGTGTGTGTGTGTGTGTGTGTGTGTCCTACCTGAGACGTGTGTATTCAATGACTCTCCAGTGTACCAATAGTGCTTTTGGCTGGATCCCTGCCACTCTTAGTGCTTTGCTGCAGGCTCTGTCCAGGCTGTTTTTCCTATTCTGGGATGTCCTTATATGACCTGCGCTCCCATGCCAAGATCCAGGCCGTGTCTAATGAAAGTAGGGTTCCAGCAGTTTATTTTAGGAAAAAAAAAAGAAAAGAAATCTCTCAAAAAAAACAGAATCAAGGCTCAGACCGCCAGTGTTTCATTAAGCCATACTTGTCAAGCTGGCACTTGAGAATGTGAAAAGTAGCAGTAGCTGTGGGATTGTGGTGGTAGACTAGGAGGTTTAAAGAGAAAGAGGTATTTACACAATGAAAATGGAGCTTTTATTAGTTTTTTACGCAAAGGTGACTTTTTAAACTTTCTTTTTTTAGAAAATATTGCAGCAACAGAGAAAGAACCCCAGTGAGCCATAAAACATTACCTTTTTACCTTTGTTTTTCTCCTGCATCTTATGTGGTTCATTTGTTGTGTTTGTTATGTTTAATTTATATGGTATGATTGGGTGGTGTCCATGTCGACTTGATTCTAATTTACAGGTAAAAACTGACTGACTGACTGACTGAATGAAGGTCCCTGATTGGTAAAGGTGAGGACATGCAAAGGTGCCAGTGTAATCTAGGAAGAGAAAGTGAAGGTAAGTTAGTGTCCTTGTCCTATTGCATTTGTAATCATGTACTTAGGAGGTATTCAGCCGTCAAAGTGTGTGCGTGTGTGTTTGTGTGTTGGTGTGTGCGGACAAGGCCCGTGATTTGAGGGATCCATGTCTGAGCGTTTGTATGTTGACAGTCTTTGCTAGAGTTAATAAGCTTAAAGGAGACTTAGTATTTCTGTGATGACCTCTCAGACCGTTGGGTCAAACAGGGCTGAACCTGAGCTGATCTTATAAGTCTTAATGATTCTAAGAAAATCAGAATCAGCCCGAGAAACCAATACTGGCCAGGAGCGGTCTGCAAGCCAGCACTCATGCTCTTTTCTTCCTTTAGCCTGATCCAGATCACACAAGCAGTTTAACAGAGTGGTATGGAGAAACCAAATTCAAAGGAACTCCTGATTATAGAGTGCTAAGTGTTTAAAATACCTGTAAATACCTTGTTTGGCAGCATTTCAATGACCTTTGGCACAAATTACATCAGTAGTATGATATTACACATGATAAGAATCTCTTCTCTGTAATCTGTGTCTTATTTCAACTGGCTGATGTTCAGCTAAAAAGCAGTTAAATCACTGCCATCCTTCTGTGACATATGTTTGCACTAATCAAGTCTCTTTCTTGTTGCTGTCATGTGTAAAGCCTTTGTACACACAAATATGTGTCATCTTGTAAATCCAGGTCATGTAAAGACCTGGATGAAATGAATGGAGTTCGCATGTTAGAGTGAGAATGATTGGCCCCATGAGACAATGCAGTGTCATCAGTTAGCTGAATCTTTGGCGTCTGAGGGCTGTTCGTTTGCCCATCAGCATCTGAGTCACTTCCATTTCAGTGGAAAATGTTCTGTTTGCATTGTTGTTGTTCTTAGTTTCTTTTTTCTTAGTTTCCTTTTTTCTTTTTTTTTTCAGAACTTTGATCACAACTATCGTAGTCTTTGTTTTTGAATTGCACAATGTGAAATACATGTCAGACGTGCAGGACAGAAGTTTTTTTTGCAACCTCAGGAACAAAGTTCTTATTTTCAACTGCCAGTTGCTTTTTCTTCCTCCCTGTCATCGGACAACAGTTAAACCACTTCAGCAGTGACTAATTCATGTCATAATGAAGAAAATTGAATGTGTTTCCTTCAGGAGAGTGCCCTTTTCTGAATGACATCAATACGCTGAATTATATTATTATTTCTTCTTTTTTTTTTTTACATTTAGAGGTAAATCCTGTGGGCTGATGGTCACATTCTTTTGATGAGAAGGAAGCTATAATCCAATTTTAAACTCCTCAGTTATTCTGTTGTTTGTGAAGAGTCTCCAGTCATCCAGGTCCAAATGCTACGCAAAGGCAACTGAACCTGCTTAACACATGTGAGACGTTGACCCGGTCATCATCAGAGACGTTAGTGTCCCTTGTCCTACAAATGTAGGTGGACTGATTTCTGAATGACTCTGATGTCTGAAGTTCAGGGCTCAGCAGTTCACCTACAACATTTTTGGCCGGAGGAGACTGATGGTTTGAAAGAGGAGTGAAAGAAGCCAGCTCAACACCCACTCACACCATGACTCATGTGACCTCAATGGCTCTCAAGGTGTTAACAACCCCACAAAAAGGTAAATACCTGGACTCCCCACAAGTCAGCCCGAACTGAAGTAGCCCATGGGAGGAGAGGTGTCTTCAGAAACCTCAACCAGGCCCAAGTTGGCTTCGTGTTACATGTAGAAATACTTATTCTGTTCAGTCTCACATGTTGTCCCGTATTTTTTTTATAACAAAATCATTCTGGGATCGCTTTCCATAGTAGATGGTGCATGGCATCCCTTTCTACTACGCTGTTTACTAAACAAACCAGCTTCACACTTGCAGATGTTCGTGTGAAAGAAGTTGAGACATGTAGCTGTTGCACATCTGGTCCGTTACGGGCATTTTCTCGCCAGTTTGTCTGCTGTTCTCTTTAGAGTTCTGCGAAACACCATCAGAGACCTCCAGTACCACAGCTGCTAAACAGTTCCAGGTGCCTCCACTCAGCCTGGACGTCTGTGCTGCGATCACAGGTGCAGTTCTCAAAGAAATGTGTGTGTGTGTTAAACAGTTGTTTAACAGTTTATTGCGACTTGAGTCTCATTTTTCTTGGGTTTGGCCATTGGTGCCTGGTGATCAGGGTGACGTCATCAAAAAGAAGTCAAACAGGGCTAAAAACACAAGCACAAGTCTGAGGATCAGACAGATTTTGAACAAACCCTCAGGGTGAACCACATTTATTTGAACGAGAAAACACAAAGCAGTGTTTAAAGAGAAACATTCTTATTTAACTTTGACCCACATGCTGTCGTTTTCCACGAATTTAGTTTTCCTGTGCAGGAAAGGACTCTGACATTTAGCGTGCATTCACTTTCGGTTTCAAATAAAGTGGAAACATTACCTAACTGTTGGCTGATTTACAACATGCCTGATCATCTTACTGCTTGGATCATCCTGCTCTGTATGACTTGGCTGTAGTAGTGCCACAGTATTATCAGATCTCAAATATTACTCCTAGTTCAATGTTACCATTAGGATGCTACTGATGATTGGTCTGATGTCAGTCTTTGGATTTAAGTGGTTTATATAACCTGGCTAATGCCGCATTCACGATTCGCCATTAATAGTTAATAACTTGCTTACCAGGCAGTTTAAAGGTCTTTGAAGGAATGTAGCTAATGTTTGTGTCTGTCCCTTTTTTTTTTTCATTAGCATTTATCGATGAACACAGTAGGAATCTTCTGAATGAGTGAGAAACGGGATGTGGGATGAGAAGACTGACAGCCGCCATCGAGAGTCATCGATGACGTGAACACTCGCAAGTAGTAAACATAGGAATCTTTCCCATCATTCAGTCTCCCATCACATGACGTGAACACGGTGTAACCTGTTGGCTTGTCTGCATTCTCGAGATCTCAAGAACCACTTTGGTGGAAGTGATGTTATTATATCTGATAGAAACTACAGCCAAATCTATGTAAGACCGACAGTGGGGGGAAAAAGTGGAATGATCCTTTAAAGTCTTGTTTATTTTCAACTCTCTACCATGTGTTTCCTGTTGAATTATGTTGAAGGAATTTCTTTTAAGGAAGTGAGGACATGGAATAACTCTACGCTGGTTGTTTTTTACTGATTTCGCTCTCTTTTTATTCTCTTTTTCTTTTATTTCTCATCAACGAGACAAGAAAACCACTTTTGTTTCTTCACTCTGCTCCCGGCGAATTGCTTCCTCTTGTCACTCCACTTACATCGTCCTATGTGTAGGGGCTTTTCACATCTGATTTTCATGTACAAATGAACGTGTTTACGATATGTCCACATACTGCCCAGACTTTTCATGCATCAGAGGACTACGGCACTGCTTCTTTTTCTCAGCAAAGTGATGAAGGAGCTCTTCATGCATGTCCCTTCTCCCCCTCTTCTGCCTCCTCCAGATGCCACTTTCCTCACTTACATAAATCTCTCCTCTCTATTGTCCTGCGCTTTACATCTCCCTCCAGCTCTGCAGTTTTATCTCTGAGTATCACTGTCTGCTTTTAGGGTCAGCATCACCTCCATCTTTTCGATGAACATGTTTTTAGACTGTGATAATATCTCCCACTAAAAGCAAGGCTGTTTCTGTTGTCGATAACAGACTGTACTTTTCTGTCTGCGTCTGGAGGAGACGGGTGACACACAAGACATGGGTGAACAAGCTACATGGGGGGGTAGAGAGAGAGAGAGAGAGAGAGAGACAGAGAAAGACAGTGGTAGAAGGGGACAAGGAGGGACATGGTTAAAAAAAAACACACACACACACAAAGAGGCAGTGAGGTGGGGGACATGTTTGAGGGGTGGGACAGACAGTCAGGAACATGCTGGCATTATTATGGAATCACACAAACAGATCCAAGCAGTCACATGGATGCCACCTCATCAATACCTGTGACAGGGAGGACAGTTTCAAGGTGAGGTGACGTGACCAACGTTCCTGCCGTGTGTCGAGGTCAAGACCACACTGCCATAGCTTTGTATCTCAGCAGATAAGATGAACTTGAAATATCGTATTTCGTTTGACCTTTACCCTACCAGCTATGTCTCACTGAGGCTGAAAACCTTTTTTTTTTCTTAGCACAGCAGTTTCTTCAAAATAGACTGAATATATAGAAAATCCCAAATGTTTCAATCATTTCTTTAGAAATAAAATGGTCCAAAGAAAACTTGAACTTTCATTTACTAATTATCTTTCCGTTTTGAAACTGGTGGTAGCAGGTTCATTCTGCCGTCTTACTCCTCACAAGGAGTTGAGGGGCCCTACAGCAGATCATTGAATGACTCATCCAGACTTTACAGTCTGTATGAATCCAGCGCCGTCTAGTGGCCACAGAAGCTCCTGCGCTTATTCCAGGGAGATCTGAGTTCACAGGCGGAATGACGTGAAGTCAAATGTTTTGTTTTGGTTTTTTTTTTTTCCTTTTCTTCTACTTCTTCTTTTTCCCACTTTCAGAACCAACCGTGCGTTTCACGCTACGGCCAATTAAAACTAATCCCAGTGTCTCACAATGATATTTAACAAAAAAAAAAAAAAAAAAAAAACATCCATCCACTGTCATGTTTTATCTACACATGTGGACTGAAGACAGTCATTCAAGCTTGTTTCGAGCACCTCCACCACCACCACCACCCCCCACCTTTCTCTCTCTCTCTCTCTCTCACTCCCTCTCTCTCCCTCCCTGGATCTTTGAAGCCCAGAGTTGACGGGAGGTAATCCCCACCATGTGAGTGGGCGGTGCGGGTACCGGAGGCGTGTTTTTTTTTCGTCTCTTTTTTCTTTTTTTTTCCATTATTCAAATGCTGCTGTAGCCTACCTATAAAAAGAGTGCCTGCGTGCGTCAGATAGTTTTCTCCAATGGGTAAAGGTGACTAAATACTAGTTGTCTCTTTCGCCGGCCCAGTCGCATCCTATCGACAGGGGAAGAGATGATGCACGACTCCGGCGGTGTCCAAATGGCGAGGGCGCTGAAGCATGCAGCCCTGTGCCTGATGCTGCTGCCCCGGTTCCTCCTGGCCGCCCTCATGCTGTGGCTCCTGGATTTCTTGTGCATAAGGAAAAAAGTGCTGCTGAAAATGGGAGAGAGGCAGAACAGCCCGGACGACCCGCCGGTGTGCGTCTCCGACGCAAATAAGATGTTCACCTTGGAGTCCCTCAGGGCCGTGTGGTACGGCCAGAAATTGGACTTTCTCAAATCTGCGCACCTCGGGCGCACTGCGCCCAACACCGAGGTGGTGCTGGTCCAGGAGCGGAGGCAAGTCAGGATCCTGGACTGCATGAAAGGGAAGAGACCGCTCATTCTTAACTTTGGCAGCTGCTCCTGACCGCCATTCATGACGCGCCTGGCGGCGTTTCAGCGCGTCGTGAGCCAGTACGCAGACATTGCGGACTTTTTAGTTGTATATATCGAGGAGGCGCATCCGTCGGACGGCTGGGTGAGCTCGGACGCGCCGTATCAGATCCCTAAGCACCGCTGCTTGGAGGACAGACTGAGAGCCGCTCAGCTGATGCTCACCGAGGTGCCCGGGAGCAACGTGGTGGTGGATAATATGGACAACTCGTCCAACGCCGCGTACGGAGCCTACTTTGAGAGACTTTACATCGTCAGGGATGAGAGAGTTGTGTATCAGGGGGGCAGAGGGCCGGAGGGATACCGGATTTCCGAGCTCAGAAACTGGCTGGAGCAACACAGGAACGATCTGGTGAATTCCCAAACAGCGGTGCTCCATGTCTAGTTGAAGATGCTGAACTGCCTGCTGCTCTGCCCATTCTGCTTAAGTGTCCAACCCCACAGTGCAAAATATTCAGATGCTGCTATCAAAATGTTCACACATGGCACATTATGTTGTTGTTTTCTTTTTCTTGCATAAAGATATTCAGGACTCTTCTGACAGATAGCCTGAAGTCATGTTGAAGCCTATATGTAGGCAGTAGGCTGGTAATATTGTGCTTGTCTTAATAGATTGCTCATAGCGATTTTCTTTATTTTTTTGTATGGAAAAGTCTTGAATCTGTTGCAACTGGATTCAATTAGTGATCACTCTATTTTTCTACAATGCGTATGTGTGTGTGTGTGTGTGTGTGTGTGTGGATGAGTGAATGTGCGCGCGTTCGGGCTAATTATCTCACTCGGGTGTTTCTATGAAGTTCGGTTTTTAAAAGGCGCAGCCAGAAAACCGACACTGATGTCTCTGACGCCGGGAGCGGGTCCATGTTAGCGGGACGCCGTCCTCGATCGATCGATCGCCAAACAAACGATGTAATGTTGAAACAAATGTAACTGAACAAATGTTTTTAGAGGCAAGTTTACAGACAAGTTAGAGGCTACTGTTGACTGTGGAACCGACACCTTAAAGTTCTTCCTTTGGTCTTTGCGTGTTTTTATTTTTTTCATTCTTAGTTAAAACACAAGAAAAATAAAAAGAAGAATGAGGGGCAAAAAGGGTGATTTTATGTTTATACTCTCAGGTTTGAGGCCTGTTAGAAAATCTTTGATTGGCTGTGTCTTGACCCCCGCCTCCCCCCCCCACCCCACCCCCCCAGACCTGATGATGTCATACCATATTTTATTTTTGTTTATTTGTTATTGTTGTGGTTTTCAGATTAATTCCTCTTCCTTTAACCAGTCCATCAGCATACCATATACATACAGCAGACTGTAAAGCACTCCTTTATGACTGATTTGTAAAACATTCATTCTTAATTTAATTAACCCACATTAACCCACTGCAGCCATGATAGCACATGTTAAAAAAAAAGAAAGAAAGAAATCACCTTTTCTTGTCTTTTATTGAAACAGCTCTAAAGAGGAGTTTGATGTTGCGTAATATGGTTAATCAGAAGTCATCATGAATCATGGATCTGATTTGATGATTGTGCAAAAAAAAAAAAAAAAAAAAAAAAAGACCAGAAAATGTGAGGATTTCCCCGTCTTAACAAATGGTTCTTTAGATTTAGGGGGGTGGCATACACCTTTTCTCTCCGTGGATCAGTTTGA
>JBBMJY010000011.1:12788110-12825540 GCA_037833715.1 Toxotes lorentzi
CCCCCCCCCCCCCCCCCCCCCCCCCCCCCCCCCCCCCCCCCCCCCCCCCCCCCCCCCCCCCCCCCCCCCCCCCCTTGTTTTGGTGAATGTTGTTCTTCAAGACAAACATGGAGAGAACGGAACAACGTGACTGCAGTATTATTTACAATTTGCACATTCAGCTGAAACACTGACAAGAGGTTCTGCAGGCAAAGGAAGAATAAAACCACAACAAAAAAACAACTTGCAAGCATCCAGAAGCAAATCAAACAGATGTCCAAGTAACGAGCCCTATGGGGTAGTAGTAGGCTTTCAACCGGGAGGGAGGGAGGGAGGGAAGGGGGGAGTGTTCAAACAATGGTATAAATCAAAAATGGAATGGGACAGCGGGGGAACAGAATGGAACAGTAACGATGGGAGGTGATTTCCTCTCCTGCGGAGGCTAGCTCTTATCGACAGGCACCCAGGGGAGGTGACCCCACACACCAAGACAGACAGCATCACAGATTTCAATTCTTTACTAGTTTGTTTTTTTTGATTTTTCAGTTGTGTTTCTATTTTCTTTCAAGTTTTATCAGGAAGTGCTTCATTGCTGAAGTGGTTTGGGGCGACCACTCTGCTTCTCCTCTCGAGCTTTTAGCTACAAAATGGACTTTGTAGCTTCGACAAGGCATGTGCTGGAGTCCAAGGGGGCCCGAGGTGTGCTGAGTACAGACTTGAACGCATCTTTTTTATTTTTTTTTTTTTTTGAAAACTGATGTCGAATTTTTTTTAGTGACCTGGTGTTTTCGTTGACGCTACTACTCCATTCTCAGTTGAGCAAATATCCCCTTAGACTATAAAAGGCACTGTGAAAAGAAAGGCTTACAGTTGACCTCTTCAAACCAAACATACCTCATCTATGACGCAGTCGAATCTCTAACAAGTGTTTTATAAACAAAAGGGTCTTGCTTGAAAGGAGTAGAAAACTATCAGCACTATCAGCACAGTAACTGCCCCCGTTTGACTTCTCTCAACACACAGCAACATTTGTGGAAATCCCAGACGAGCAACTACATCTCTCTGACCTCTCCTAAGCCTCACATGAATGACACTGACTTGTACTGAAAGCTAATGACCATGTTAAACACACTCCTACAATGGCTGGATATGAACGGGGAACCAAAAATAAATCCCACAATCCCCTCTCATGTAACTGGTGCAGCAAACCAGGCTTGAGCTGGACTCATCCCAAGGACCGATCAAACGGATCTAAACATGGCGTAACAAACTCATCTGACCATTGTCTGAGCCACAGACACACGCTGCAACCCACACTAACTTATTGCCTACACACTTAAAAGGATTATTTTTAAGAAAGGACCTAAATCAGTGAGAGATGTTGGCACCGGACAAGGATTCTACACAGTAACAAAGATCTGGTAGTCGAAAAAAACCTGGAACTTGGAAATCCTTCAGGCCAGCACTGTTTGATGAACACAACTGTGTTTTTGACAGACGCACGCTACTGGCGAGTCCCTGGTGACCCTGTCCTGATTAACAGAATGATCAATGAATCTTCACAGCAAATGGAAAATGAACTGAGAAAAAAATAGCAAGCTCCAAACAGAACAGTTATACAGACAGAAAGTGTGTTTTACTCTCAGAAGAGCTCCTAATATACTATGTAGGAAAAAATATAAACAGCTATCTAGTTTAAATGTTATGAGAAAAATAGCTAATATTAAATATATAGAAACAACGGACATTTTCTCATCAACTGATGTTTTTTTGTTTTTGTTTTTTTAAATTAAACCAAAGACGTCCTCTCTGGAGGGGCTCATATTTTTTGTACAAGCACCTGACATCTATAAAGAAGAGGCAAGAAGAGAAGACAGCTCATACACACATAAAGACACACATACACACTCACACACGCAGAACAGAACACCTGAGAGAAATGACCAGAAGGGGGCAGCACAGCACCCCGAAAACACAACAGATTGAGAGGACAGGAAAAGAGAAAAACCAGGGAGGAGAAGAGATAACAACACTACAGTATTGTGGGTGAAGTTCACGGTGCGTGTCGTGGCCATGCAGGACCGTCCAGCACCACAGGTGTCTCTGCTGGACAACAACCAGGTGGGTTGAAAGACAGGAGAAGGGGGGATCAGTAAAGACTGAGCACCGCTTGTCCGAAAAGCTGAACCGGCCTTAGGTGTGCGGCTTTAGACATTTTCTGTGTCAGGTGGAGCTGGGACAGTTCAGTTCTGTGTTGTGCTGGGCTGGACTGAGATACCAGAGTTCTGTCGTTGTGTGGGCCGCTCTGCGGGCCTGTGGTTCCTCTGTGGATGCTTCTGTTGCTGGTTTATGGTGGATCTGGGGTGGTCTCTTAGTGCCCATCATGCGTCGTCAGCATTTCCTCGGCTCTCCGGTGCAACTCCAAGGCCGTGACAGTGGAGATGTCCTTGGGGAGTTCGGATTTCCTTCGCATCAGTGGGCGCTCTCTTCGCTGGTCTTTTTGGATCTGGACACATGGACACAGTGGGACAGAGAGGGATTAGAAACATTTAACTGTGGTGCACACTCCAGACCTACTTCACAGACATTTAACTTGTGCCCCACCATCAGGGGGAAACGTGAAACGTGAATCTCTCTCATTTTTCTACCTCTGAAATCCATTACAAACAAAAACACATCTGCCCTCTCACACACCATGCTCTCAAACTTCCAATAAAAAAATTAAAAATTGAGCCGCATGTTGGACTAAAGCTTCATTAGCAAACCTCATTCTACAATGTAGAGGTTGAGAAAAACATGATTAGATGCACAAGAAAAAAATATTTTGCGGCAAAAATCTGGTTCTCAAACTCTCCTGGTTTGTCCCCTGTTCCACTTGGTAGCTGGACGACAGCTGGGACGATAATTTGTGAATCACATGAGTCATGTCTGTTAGGTCTGAATAATCATCTTGAGAAAAGAATTATTTATGAGATGTAGTGAGGGAGACTGTTTTTCTTCCCAGCATGTAACATTACCTGAAACAGACTCAATTGTGTGAGCTGCGGTTGGCAACAAAATGAATGAATTTAGTTTGATGTCCAACCACATCTAAAAAGCCGGATATCTGTATGCTTTCCAGACACTACGCCGACTCAAAAGGCAGCTTCCAGTCTTCACTATGAACAAATCCTTACGGTGTTTGAAAAGCAAACATAAGTGTGGCAAAGTATGGCAAAGTAAGTATCAAATGAGAATTAATTTGATGAGAATTTACTGCAAACAGAAGACAAGTGTTTCTATATAAAGATAAAAGCATTCCTGTGTTCCCTCAAACTAACAAAATACAACAGTGAGCAACAGTTTTCTAAATGTAATTTGACTGGAAACATGATACACAATAATCTCTTAAACCACTGCATTAAATCATAGCAGGTTTACAAAAGGCAACCACCTCACCTGTGTCGCTTCCTCCTCCATGGTTTTCTTCAGCATGTTGACATCGTCTAGCAGAGGCCCGTCTGTCTCCATGTCCATCGGACTGCCTGAGCCTACTGAGTCGACGTACATCAGAAACTGTACAGGGAGAAGAGAGGGAAGTGCACCACACCACTGATTTTAACTTTTTTTTTTGGTACAAGTTCAATTATTGCAGCTTTTGAAAACTTTGAGAAATTTATAGTTTTCAAAGGCTGTGACTGGACAAGTGCAATTGGAAGGATCTGTTGCAAAACACTGGGTGTTCATTGTAATCACAGAAATATAATATTATTGTAGGTTATAACAGTTGGTGAGGCAATGTTGAAACACAAAGATTTCTGCAGTATTAACAGATCTGTTGGGTTAAAATCTCTTCACTCACCTGTGGGTTTGACTTTGCTAGATTCTCTATCTTCAACCATGCCTCTTCTCTCTCTTTCCACTTGGCTTTCTCTCTGAGATAGCAAACATAACACACATCATTAAAAGACGACTTCAAAAGGAAAGATTTATTCATCGTACACTGACATCACAAATCTGTTAAGTTCAGAGCCTTTCAGGAGTTTGCAGTTCAGTTTATTTATCTATCTACTTGTCATTTTTTTCCATGGCTGTGAGATGCTTTCAGTGCCTCGCTTCTGACTTACTTGCTTTTCTCTGCCCTGAACTGTTGGGTGCAGTCATCAAACAGCTTCTGGTTCATCTCCATGAAGAGTTTCAGGGCATTGTAGATCAACCCGTGGATGGTCCTGCAGACACACAAAGATTGCCACGCGTCACATGATTTACGTGCTTGCAATCATCACAATTCATCAGACAAGACAAACACAAAAGGCAGACAAAGGGCGAAACCAGTGCAGTGACTCACTTGTTCCAGTGGGTCTTGGAGTTGCGGTAGAGAGCTGGGAACATGATTGGCAGGATCTTGGCAGCATTGTCACTGATGAGGCTCATGATGTATTCATTGTTCCAGTAGTACAGAGCTCGTTCCGCCACCTAATGACGCATGAGTTCATACACACATCGTCAACTTTTGATAGACAATAAGAGAATGTATCCAGATTACCTCAGCACGTGTACAACAAACACAATAAAACACACATCTGTGTAGTGGAATAAATGCCGAACCTGAAAGTGCGGGCTGGACACACACTTGGCCAGCTGTCTGAAGAGGGGCTCCATGACTTTGACAAACTCTGAAGGTTCAATGACGTCCAGGATCTCCTCCAGCTCGTTAAGGAACATCACCTCTTTTGGACTGTGAGTCTTTGGCCAGTACTTTAACAAAGCCATAACTGTCTGCATGCGCACGCACGCACATGCACGCACACACACGCACGCACACGCACGCACGCACACGCACGCACGCACACACACACACAGGACAACAGGCTTATTAATGAAGAATATCTGAACAGCTGATTTGTAATGAGACTATTAGCTAGATTATTAACGTAATCTAATAATCTTGTTATGAAGGACTACAGGGGATTGTGTTTATAAGAAGTTCAATAACACACCGCAGACACAGTAGGCAACATAAAACACAGACAGCTGTGTATAAACTTCGTTTGTATATCACTGTACTTGTCTCCCAGGATAGGGGACTTTATCTGATTTTAGTGGAATCACAGTTTGTTTTCCTATCTGTTGCTCTGAAACCACACAAACTCAGCAAGGAAACAACCCACATCTTATTTTCTCTCCGTTTATCCCCTTTTAATTTTATAAAACTATTCCAAATGCATTTCCTATTCCAAATGCATTTCCTCTGCTCTTGAAGACATAATAAAAGGACTATTTTTCATGGCCAGCTGAATATACTGTTCAGGAGTACCTGATAAATCATATTACAACTTAGCATACAAATAAAATTAACGAATGACAGCACGGCTTTGGCAAAGGAGTCCTCGTGTTCATACCAGAGTTTTATCTTGAACCGAAAGGATGCAGAAGGCTAATCAACAATATTAAAACCATAACAACCTTAATCAATCAAATCTTACCGGTTCTGTGAGGGTGCTATCCTTTTCTAAGAACTGCACCACACAGTAGGCCAGCTAAGAGAGAAAGACAGCATCATTTTTCCACATGTAACAAAACTACAGTATTATAAACATTTGATGTTATAATGTCTTGTTTATGGCAGAGTAAAGCATAATGCAGCATTGATAAAGTAGTTACCTGTGGGTGATATACACTAAGTGACTTGACTTTGTGTAAAGGCAACAGAACTTTCAGCAGGAATATCTTGTGCTCTTCTTTCAATGGTAATGCAAAGCCATTGATTATGCTGTAAGGAGAACAGTGATCATTAGAGAAATAAGTGCTGTAGTTGTACTTAGGAGCTCCACTCCTACTCACTCTGGAAACATTAGATACTCTATGTATCATTCTGACCATTACTGGAAATGAACCACAACTAAAACTGCTTCTTACCTGCCTAATATTTCCAGTAATTCTGCTATTCCATTATGATGTTCAGTCTCATAAATGAACCTGAAAAATAGCAACCAGAAACATGAGGGTCCATCGTGGTGGTTTAATAAAAAAAAAAAAAAAAAACAACAAACAAGTATCACTAATATATCCAAGTCAAAATACTCACCTATAAAATATGTTATTAATCTGTTTCCTAATGTATGCTCGCAGGCCCAGGAACTTGCCGTAGATGCGATGCAGAGTGGTCTTTAAAAAATCTCTTTCCCTGGGGTCTTCGCTGTCAAACAGTTCTAAGAGCTGTGCACAAGAAAAGGTAACTCAGACACTAATAGCTAATACAACTGAGCAAGGCTCAAATACATACAATAACACACACAAACTTGTACCATTATGTGCTCACCTGCATTACAAACCGCTGGTCAATATACTTTTTGGCTATGTTTGGTTGAAAGTCAGGTGACTCTAAGAACCGTAGAAAGAATTCATAGACGAGCTGTGGAAGAAAAGCAAGAGGTTTAAAGATTTAAAAGAGACAGCTTAATGGATTTATTCCCCTCAGTCTGTAATGAATGAACAAGACGTTCTTGTTGTCCTGGTGTGTCTGTGTGTCTGTGTGTGTGTGTGTGTGTGTGTGTGTGTGTGTGTGTGTGTGTGTGCTGTGTACCTGTAGATGTGGCCATGCAGCCTCTAGCGTGGGCTCATCTTCCTCTGGGTCAAACTCAGCACCCGTGGGGTTGGATGATGGCGGCAACGTTCTAAACATGTTCACAGAAAACTGGGGACCAGACAGACAGACAGATAGACAGACTGATGTCAATTACAAATTCAATCTGTTGATTTTACAACACAGTATATCACTGGACGACAAGAAATGTCAAATTGTTTTCAAACCCTGGTATCCAGAGAGAGTGTTTTCCTGATAAAAGGCAGAGAAAGCCATTTGATTATGCTTACAGTGACTTAACATACAGATCATGACACATCTTTCAGTCCAGCATTAGTCTGATATCAAATAACATGTAGTTCAGTTTACTGATTAAAGCCAATAAAAAAAAAAAATCAAATTAAGAGAGACTAATTAAATAATGTGTAATACAATTACCACTCTGGTGTATTGATTATATCTGATCTGCAGAGGACATAGTCTCTACCAAAACTGAACGCACTGGACATCGACTCTTTATTTTGAATTTAGCCCTACGATTAGCCAGGCTGAAAAATAACAGACAAAAATAACTATTACCAAACCCTAGTAAACATTAGCTCATGCTGTTAACCTTGTCTATTCCACCTGCCTTATGCTTGACAACCAGTGACTGAATGTTTGCTTCTAAAACACATCTGACAGCTCAAATAATGAAACTGAAAGGGGAATTCTGAAATCCATCACACACGGTATTTGACAAGCAAATAAGACAAATAATCAATAGACTGTGGTGCAACTGAGTGCAAAAACACTGCAGCACTGCAACACTGCACTCTGTAGCTCATTCAAGCACCCATTCCATGCCAAAATGGACTAAAAGTGTGAGATATTGCTGGTTATTTTTGCTGCACAGACCACAGTTTTATCACCACATTTTATTTCGTCTTCTGGGAACTACTTAACTGCGTCCTAAAAATTGAAAAAGATTTGGAGAAAAGAGTGAGAATTTAGATTAATGGCTGAATATTCCCTCTTGTGCTACTCTGTGATAAGAGCCTGTTTCCCTGACAATACCGTTCCCCAAACTGGGAAGCATCCATCTATTTTCCCTCAGAGTCTATTTTCACTTTTTCAGACAGCACACTTAGCCAGTCCCTCCAGAGTGCAGTCGAGCAGAGGTCAGAACACACTCACTCGCCATTATGTTTATATTCTTAGCAGAAACCATTTTCTTGCTTCCTCCCAGAGAATGGGACTAATGGAGCAACCAGTGTCGTGTCATCCAAAGGTCTGCCAAAATATTGTTCTAAAGCTTCGATGCCGAGGCATCAAACATGCTCTGAAAGAACAAGGGCTTGTGGGAGAAAATGATGCATGCAGCCTTAACATAAGAATACACTCTTTATGGTTATAAAGGAGTTCGTCGTGTCAATCTCCATACTTTGATGATGAAAGCCATCAGTGGACTTCAAAGAGTCCTTGTCTTTAAGGGGCAGGGGAAAGGGGCTGCCAGGAATAAGAGTATATTTTCATGCTGATTTGGCAGCTCTGTTGCATTTTCTGCTGCACTGATCAAATAAAGCCACGATGAGGGGATGGGGGGAAATTTGCACCTTGATCATCTGCAGTTTACCATGTGGTATTGAGGCAGGGCTTTGATTAACATCAAAGGCCTTTTAAACATGGCATGGGAAAGCAAACCTGGCACCATGAACACATCCAGGCCACAACCTCAGAGGGGCTCGATTCTAATAAATATACAGTAGGAGCTCAGTGACAGCCACTGCAGCCCCACGGAATGAACAGGTTCAGCTTTAGAGGTAGGAACTACAGTCAATTTAGATTTACAGACCAAAAACAGGTGAAGGACCTTTACACAAATACCACTAAGTGACCACTTCAAGGAAACAAAATAAATGGGCCACATAATAGTTTACCAGTGATTTAAAGGATAACAGTTGAGTCAGGTTTATGTGACACTGCTGTTTGGGTTCAAACGGAGGTCAGTGATGCTCATGTGAGTTTCCTATGACTTAGGGAAGAGCCAAAAAATAAAAACTAAAAGGGTCTGAAGCCAGTGAGCACTGCTTGCAGAGGAAACCACAGCACATTCTCTTCTCATGGACCAGGCATAAAGCCCACATGAAAAAAGAAAGTTCTTCTAGCTTCTTAATAAATGGCAGACCATTACAAAGAGGTTAATGGAATATTAAAGCGATAGCTGCAATCTACTGAGTCAGACGGCTCTTCAAGGTTACACGTATTCACTAAAACACAGTAGAGGCTTTATTCACAAGCATGCCTTATAAAACATTACCAACAAGAGGAGATAATTCTTTCTCACCTCAGATAGGCATGGCAACTCTCATGTACATGTAACTGAGTGATTAATGTAAGTGAACATGTTTAATTCTAATCGACCTATTGTACTTATCCGAGCCAGACAGACAACACAAAGACATGGTACGTTTTATGGAGCTTAACATGACAGGGTTATAATATAAAATAAGCTTACAACAAACTGCAGAACGACATAAATAGGAAGGGTAAGCCTGTTATATATATTTTACATCATAGGTGTAAAGCAGAACCAAATGCAAATGTAATGTAGGTTCTACTTACTAATCTGAAACCCACCAACCTGCAGCAGCAATCTAAAAACATGCCGCGTCCATGCTGTGTTATCACAGAGGAGAGAAATGCCAGCCTGAGCCCAGGAAATGAAATGAAGGAAATGAAAATGCTACATTCTTTGCCAGGCAATGAGCAACTGCACAGCCTTATATACAAGGACCTTAAGGCTTCGTTGGAGTTGAATAATGTACGGCATTCAGATAGCTAACCTGACAATATTCACTGCTCAAACTATTAGATGTGAATGTCAATGACAAATCACAACAAAGTCCCTAATTCACTCCGTTTTAACACTGACCATGTGAACCACCTCTGGGTAGATGGGTTCGGTGATTACATTCCTGTTGTGGGTGATGTACTCCACCATCTCGCTCAACGCCGCCCGCTTCACCTCCTTCCATTTCAGGTCACTCAGTGGGTCTGAGACAAAATCGAAGAGGACGCAGCACTGCCGCAACTTCTGGATGAACAGCTTCTCCTGCTCTGCAGGGGGGACATCTACAAGACAGAAACAGAAGGATGATGGGAATTAATAGGTGTCAGTGTGTGTGTGAATATTTTGCTTTTATCATAAAATAATTCTCTTTACAAAGCACAATGTTAATCCTATTTAACAGAAAGAGAGCAGAAGGGAGATGCAAACTGCATTCAGGTTAATAATACTGTATCAGAGAAATTATCCCTCATACAATCTGAGCCATAGTTTGCCAATCAACTACCATGTTTTACCGCACTGTCATCACCGTGGATAAAAGTGTGTGTGTCAGAGCGATGAGGTTACTGTTGAACCTGACACTGTCTTTTATAGACGATGCAAAGGTAGTCTATGCAATCTCTGGTGTACTCTGTGGAAGTGACTTTATTTGTTGCCATGGTAATTGTTGCCAAAAATCATTGTTCAAAGGTTTTCTTTTCTCCTCCCATCCCCTCTCTAGCAGACACTGACAATTTTGTGCCAAAGCTTCAAGAGTTGTTCATGTTCAGCGCAGCTGTATTTTGCCACTGTGGAGTTCATGTGGTGACACGCGGAGACTTCATTTAAAGACTTCATAAATCAATAATATAGCCTTTCAAAGACAGTGTCACTGCGGCATCAATGATGCATAAGCCCTAAGTAAGCCTCGAGGAACACGGTGCCACACCTGTCTGTGTACAATCATTAACTTCCAATTTAAAAATCATTACAGCTACCGCAGACTCACTGTCAATGAGCTGACTTCCACCCTGTTCTAGCATGCATGTGTTATCACCACACCATGGCTGTGTCAAATAAATCGATGATCAGCACAAAGGATGAAAACACTCTCACTCAACAACTGAACTATTTATAATTGAATGAGAAAAAAAATATAATAACTATTCATGTTAAGAAGCTAAGTGTTGAGCTCATGTTCAAATATATAAACATTTTAATCAACCATCACATGCTGAGACAGAGAGACAGAGCCAACAGCCAGGAGCACAGAAGCTAAATACAGAACCTAAATGAACTGAAACTGTTATAAGTCTACTTCCAGGGGACCTGAAGGGCTTTCCCAGCTCACACATCAAAAATGTTTCAGACACATAAGTTGTAAGGCCATGCAGTGCTTTATAAACAAGTAAAAGAACTTCACAACCATGCTGAAAGCTAACAATTAGCCATTGCAGGGATTTGACAATAACTATAAGGTGCGCTCTCGCTCTAGTTCTTGCCAGCACTCAGGCAGCAGAGTTCTGGATCAAGTGTAATTGACTTATGACTTTTTTGGGACACCCAGCTAGGACACCATTACTATAATTAGTCTATGTTTTGCAGTAATAATATATACTCTGCCATGATGTAGGTCCTCTAATGGGACACTACTTTCACCAAGGGAAGAACAATCTAGTTAGTAACAGCCTGTAAGAAATGACACAAGCAACAAGCAGAATCCCAAGATTCAAAAAGTACACTTAAACCAAAAGAAACTCCATGATGCTCATTCATTTTCCCCCGAAATGAGGACTAGTGATTTAAAACAAAATGTTACCTTACAAAACCTGCCTATTGGGTAGCATTAATTTGTTTGTCACAGTCTGTGATTTATGAGGTAGTCTCCTCATTAACAATCTGCATGTGTACTGTACGTCACCATGGTGACCGCGGACAGAGATAGGACTTTGGACCAGGGGGTGACCGCTGCTTTTCAGCGATGCATGTAGGCTGCTGCTGCTGCTGCTGTTACACTGGAACTTCTGATTTGCTGAGCGGTGACCAAGAGATGTGTCAGCCAAACCGACCTTGTAAAACATAGGGATGGGAATCGAGAACCAGTTCTGGAGCAGCTTATTGCAGAGTTGCTTATTGCAAAACAATGACATTAAACTCATGTGTCTACAATACTGGAAACTTGCAGAAAGAAGGAGTTATGGTGAGGAGGAGGAAACAGTCCAAGGTGTAGCAGCGTTTCCAATGCATAGGTTCTTCTTGGGCGGCCTACAATTTACCCTAACAGGGAACATCTATAAATTTTCGAATCTAGCAATAATCTGTATGTGAGGCCTTGAGGGGACATCTGTAAATTGTAGGTACAGAAAACAACCTGGGTTACACTCTCCTCCTTTAAACTGCATATATCTCTACATGCACATCAGTTACATCCCACCCCCCATAAGTAAATTCTTAAGTCTGTATAATGGTATTTTTACACCAGCAACATGCTAAAACATCTTTCTACACAACATGAACTTTACATTCCAGGAATGCCATGTATTCAACAATTTACACACGGCTCTACTGCTTCGAGCAGCACATAAAGGCAGGATTAGCAGAGAGAGTCTAAATGAAAAAGAACACTGTATGAATACTCTCTCATTTTATCCATTTTAGACTTTTGCTATAGCTAAGTCAGAGATAATAAAACTGTTGCTCTGATGCTAAAAACATGTGTAGGCCTACATTTTTCCCCTCCACACATAGAAAACCGATCACAAAGCATTGAGGGACGGACCAAAACTGTGTGTAAAGAGAATGCGTTACAACAATAGGTTAATGCTTTCTACAGCTTATTAATTAATAAAAGGTAGCAATAGAGAGGTGTTGGGCCATTACTGTCGTTATGGATCAATCTGCAGATGGTTAAGTTATCGTTTTGCCTATAAAATGTCAGAAAAGAGGCAATCGGAATTTCTCACAGCCCAAGGTGATGTCTTCAAATGTCTTGTTTTGTCCAACCGATAGTCCAGAACCCAAATATATTACAATATACAAAGCATCAAATCCTCACATTTGAGAAGTCGTGACCAGGGACTGTTTGTGCTCAGAAAAAAATTAAAACAATTATTCAAAACAGTTGCTGAGTTGATGAGTCAACTGACAAATAACTGCAGCTCGAGTGATAAGAACCTTTGTGTTATTATGTTTACAAAAATGAAGCAGAAACAAACAAACATAGCGGAAATGTCAATAGATATGCAACAGGTAGAGTCTCAAACACAGGCTTAGGATTCAGACAAACAAAATAAGGCTGACAGTCCCAACACAAGACAGCACTATTTCATTCTTACAGAAACCTGTACTAACACTCATCAGCCTGTGGAAGCCATAAGTCACATTACTGTATCCTGACATCACATTCAAAATGAACAGATCCAAAATCAGATAGTGACAAGTAATGTCAGACTGGAGAAAACATTTTAGGTCTGTTTTAGTTTAGGCCCATCAAGGCAGCACACTAAGGCCAAACCCAGGTTCCAGAGAAGAGGTGTGTTTGGGTGATTCTGATTTTCTGTAGCAAACACTACTACACCTTATGCAAACATGAAAAGGAGGTTATGTTACCACACAACCTCATGTAACTGCAGCTAACACACCAGGATGTTCATTCATGTTTACCACAAACACAAACAACACAGCAGTTAACAAAAACCCTCGACATAGCAATTTTCCAATTCTCTATAGGTACTTTCTCATAACAGGAAACTGATACATAATAGACACATACATAAATCCCTACAAAAACACTCACTCATATGACTCACATGAGTATGCACACTCCTATAGACATAGAATAGCCTTGTTTTTCTTGATATCTTAAGTTCAAGTGACATTCTGTATCCATCATTTGTATAATCTTCCATGAGCACACAAAATATTAAACTATCTTTTGAAAAACATTTATGAGACATAGTTTAATCTCACATATTCAAAACTTTCAGGGGACATGCAAACTTATCTAGCAATTGCAATAATGAAACAGTGATCACCGCAATAATTACAGGGATCTGTAATTATTAATTAGCAGTATTTAGTGTGCAGCCCTCCCATCTCTACAGCATGTAAGGACAAGGGCACAGTTATCAGCATAAGCATTGATACCAGTCAAAGATGTAATTACTTGGCACTGGTAAAATAAGTCAATTTTCAGAGATCCAGAACTGTAGGCTGTGCAAACTCCCACACAGACTAGAACCTGAACCTGAACTACCAGCATCTTCAGATGGATTTTCCCTACACCTCCACGCTGGTGAGTCACAGTAGCACAGCTGGTATTCAACACACAACACAAAATGCATCTACCTTTCTGCTACCTGTAAATGTCATATGTTTTATATGTTTTATTTATTAACCTTCTTGCTCCGTATCTCCCCTGAAATAGAGTGCTCTAAAAATGTATTTTAAATTTGGGTTTCCAGAGGTGGTGGAAGAGGCGTCATACAATTTGTTCAGCGAGTGTATATCAGCCTTTAGGGCTTGCTTCTGCAGTACGGTGCCTTGGAACGAGGAGTCAAGCAAACTGATTACAGAACACTTTTGAGTCTATATTCAGACACTGTGTAGAATAGTGACAAGTCTGTAAGTAGCTCTGCAGTAACATCATACTTTGTTCCCTGCATCCAAATTTCTGGGCACAAACAGGATCTTATTGACCACATTGAAAGGACAAACAGCTGGCAATTTAGTTCACCTTTGAGCTTTGACTACCACATCCATGGAGAACCCTATGGTTGTCTGTTTTATGTTTCTGCACTCTGTTTATGTAAAGCACAGTAGAGTATATTCTGTCTTCCTTTCCCACAAGCTGTAGTTTTAAACCGTGAAGCAGTTTCACCAAGCCATGTAACGTTTACGGGGAAAACGTCACAAACACTTTCTGTGTTGAGCACTGTACTATTGCTCAGACTACTCCTTCTTTAGCACATACGGTGCCTATAAAAAGTATTTAACCCATTTTTGACACTGAGCAAATGTCCCAGCCAAAACAAGGCTCTCATAAACACAAACACAGATTAAGTACACCTGTATCTGAAAGGTTTGTACCTGCTACTCACAAGCTGAAACATGGGTACAACCGTGAGGACCTTATCTCATCAGCCCCTGAGTACCAAGAGGTCTAGAAGCTCCTGTTACACAACAGCACTAGGGTTTCTGAACAGGCCTAAAATATTAAGAGACATGCTGTGCAACTGCAGACTTCACACACAGACCTCTCTGCATGGATGAGCAAATAACCTTTACTCATCTAAAGGCTCCAGCTTGCACACAGGAAACCAGTCATGGAAACAAACTGCTCCAAAGTACAAATCTGCATTCCCACAATGTCTCCTGCTGAATATATAATGAAGTAATTAACTAACTGGCACCACCGGCAAAAACTTTGTTCAAACTCTGTGTTGATGCAGACATAGGCCAACCAATACGAACTGGGATAGGTGGCTATCTGCTCTGATTTGGCTACATGTATACCTTGCTTTTAAACATCATGAGACCATTTTAACAGCCTTGCAAGTCACAACATGAGACTAACATCTCTGTTTTATAGAATTAACCCAGTACAGTTGTTACAGGTTCCAGCTTCAAGCTTGCCTGATCAGACAGTAACTCAGAAGCCTACTGGAGATTCAGCAGCAACAAGCTGAGCATTTCACATGTCAACTGTCATCACATGCACATTTACAACAAAATACAACACAATGAGGACCCACACAAACTGACAACAAGCTTTTACCTCACTTCCTATGACATCGGCAGTCTTAATGGGGGATGGGGAACTCAAAACTATCATTCCTTCTCACTCTCTCGCTCTCCCTCCCTGACTGAAGCTAAGCAATGCAATGTCTTGGCAAAACCCTCCCTCGTTGACATACAAACACAATCTCCTGCTTCCTCTTCCAAAAATACTCATGCCACCGACACTAAGAGGATAAATGCACTGTCTCTTGCAGTAACTTTTAGAAAAAAGTCATCTGACAGGGATATTTACTACTACAAAAAAAAATCCAAATTAGCAGCTGCAGTTGCTAAATGACAACAACATTCTTGCCCATCGCCCCTTGAAATCCCCAAACACAGAGCAGCAGAGGAGGTAAATTTCCTATTCTCACCTCTAAAATGCATGAGGGCCACAGGCTGGAAAGGCCCATTGGAGCTCGGTGCATCCAGAACCATCCCACTGGCAACTCTAGTACATGCCAACATCAGTGAGCTGAGACAGGAGACAGGGGAGAAGAGGACAGCCCAGGCTAAGGCGAGGAGCCAGCCTCCATTTTAGCACGAACACTCGGAGCAGAAAATGAAGCTCCCCTGCTGCTGGAGGGAACCAGCTAGTTAGTGATGTCATCCCCCACTGTAGCTGCCCGGTTGGCTAGTCGCAATCACATGGGCTGGCTGTCAGAATAAATAAACATGAGGGAAGGGATTGGCTGGTGGGCTGAAGGGGAAGGGGTGGGACTGTTACTGTGATTGGAGCGAGAGCAGCTACATCTGTCAAGAGTTTCAAAGCACAAACTGCAGATTCAAATTCAATTTTGCACATTTTCAGATTTATAAAAATACAAGAATAAAAACCAGGAAATGCTCATTCAAAGCCAACATGTAGGCTGCACATAAGAATGAGAGGAGGGGTAAAGTGACATTCATTCACAGGCTAACACCCAACAACAAACCCCAATAGCATCACTGAGTTAACAAATTACAATGCTGAAGTCCCAGGCAAAAAAGTTCAGTACACTAAAAATAGCCCACATGTAACCACAAGTATTAAGCACACAAGCCAGACAGTAAGTTAAGACATGTTTTTGCTCCAACATGTGACAGGAAAACTAAACAGCACCTATAAGCTGAGGTTTAGACAAGATAAGACAAGAGACTAACACTGCTTGTCAGGCGAAACCCCCTTTCACTTCTGTTACCGTCTGTATGTGTGTGTGCTGTCTTTGTGTGTGTCTGTTTTTGCATGACAGATGGCTCTTCAGGAGCACAGCCTGAGCCCAGGTGTATGTGACAGAGAAACAGGAAGGCAGGAAGTCTCAATGTGAGCAACACAGGATGTGCATATGCAGAGTACTGCTGTCTGCCTCAGCAGCCTCGGGGGCAAAATCCTCCACTGTAAAACTGTGCAAGAAAAGGGCAAGCCCACAGTGCTACAGACAATTAAATGCTGCACAATTATAAAACATTATAAACAAGCCCTTCAAATACAGCAGAGGTACATAAATAAATCCTGACCAAGTAACAACAAGATAATTCTTCACCCAGTCAGACTTTATACTAAAATCTGTAACCACTGCATCCTACTAGACAGTAGTGTTGAGTTACAGTGTGCATCAAACCACTGCACTTGCATCATGACATATACTATTACCAATCCCCATGGGTACTTTATGTGTCATCATGCTGCAAGGATCATGGGAATACATACAGACTCGCAGACAAGGTGTAGGCACAATAATTTCACTAATGGCTTTTGCATCCCCGACTAAGTACCATGCAAAACCACGCAAATGCAATGCAGTGGATATCCGTTGCATTTTTGACTAGGAAAACATGAAGACTAAAACTAGTAATTTGCTAATGTTTGTTGCACTACTGTATCACAATTCTTTGAAGGGAAACAATATGAAAAATAGTGAGTGTGATAGAAACTGCTTAGGACAAAGTCAGTTCCTGTGCAATCTGGCTCTGTTTACCCCTTGAGGATTAGCATTTTATAACAAAGATAATCCACACACAATTTCTATGTGAATAGAGCGCTTGTAGCTCATACCTTACTAACCTTAGTGTATGCCTTTTTGAAGTACATTATGTCATAGTTAAAGAAAAAATGCACATGTCTTTACATGTTCACACATTTAAAATTAGTTGGGAATTACTTTTGACTCCTCATGCTTATCGACATTTCAGCGATTGTCACTGTGAGTCAAGATTATATGAAGGTAAAAACTTAACATGCTCATTTAGTTTTTTTTCTCTATTTACTATTTCTATGTAAGATGCAAGAACTAATACAGTCAAGTTATATATTGTTTCCCAATCAAAGCATTGTGTTTTTAAATTAAACATTCACCACGTCTACAGCATTTAATGAAAAAACATTTTTGGAAGCATTATTTGCTGGTATTTCAAAAAGCACAGCTGTTTTAGCACATAATAGTGTGTCACAGCTCCTCCCTGTGGGTTTGTGCTTCTGCTTTACAAGTGCAGGAGGTGTTTGGGTGGTTCAAATTGGGATGTCACACTGGTATTAAACGATTTGTATTAACAATTTGCATTAAACACTCTCACGCATCTGGTTTGTTTTTGCTACTGTGTCAAGACCATGTAAACAACCCATTTCTGTTTTTTGGAAATGTTAGATGTCTTAAAATAGGCTAGAATACATCCCCAATGTAATGATCTAGTCACCAAACACAATTTAGCAGTGCAACAGTACTCTAACATCAAGTCTGGCTGGTCCTAATATATACAATAATGGAGTATTTTAGCAGATCTAATTTGAGCATATAAAAGGTTCTTTCTTGCCATTCTGTGCTATTTCTGGCAGGAGAAAGAGAGTGAACTTGTGAGGCATCATGAGTCTGTACTGAATGGGATGGAGAGCGTGCTTGCTCGTGTTATTGCCGAGCTTTCTTTATATTCATCATTGATAGCAGCCAGCCGAGCCTAAAATACACAGCTCAGTGGTTCATTTACAGGTCTGCTGATTTTCAGTGTCATGGCCCTCGGTAATTTGCGCTTAAGGCTCGAATCTATTTGGAGAAATGGACCGATCAACGCAGCTGAGGACGCAAGCTGAACCTAATTTTCCCCTTAAGCATCTTCCAATGACAGAAACACAGCTCTATCCCTATCCTAGATCAATTCTCATCCATCCTCTTACTCTAACACTTGTGGAAAGTGATCTGTTACAATAAGAGATGTCATGTTTAGTATTATGATGTATCTCTCTTACTTTCACATATGTGAGATATATGAAAATATATGTTAAAAGAGGACAACTGATTCTTGGCTGCAGTTATATTGGGAGTATTACTTTGGGACTTTTGGGCCAGTCACAAAGGTTGTACATGCTAAGTGGAAACATCTGTGGCTGCATGACTGTGAGCACAATACACTCAATAGAAATCACAAAAAAATAAAGCTACTGAAACAGTGTTAAATAACTAAGGAGCAGTTTATCATAATTTTATACAAACGTTGACAATTTACTTTTGTTGGCTGTAGCTGATAGTGAGTGAGTGGGCTGGTCTGTGTGTGTGTGTGTGTGTGTGAGATGAATACGCATTTAAATATTAATACACTGAAGCCTGTTGTGGATAACAGACTAAACACTGACCCTGATCCAACCATCTCCCCAACTACTGTAAAAAGCATGATATTGAGCCGAACAGTGTAGAATTTACTGTCATCCTGACACTGGGTTGATATCATGTCAGACTGAGTGTGATGCTACTGATCTCAGCTATTTCAAACTTGACAGTTGTTCTATCAAGTCTCAACTATCTAATGTAAAGCTGTCAAACCAGAGGATATAAGGAAAGCTTTGAAAAACTGATCCAGGGTGGGCACAAAAACCTTTCTCTGCAGGTCAACCAGATAATGCGTTCGCATTTAAGACACTATTCAATTAATGCAATACTATTCTTTTAAAAACTGGTATGAGAAAAGAGCCATGCCAAACATTTACTGCTCAACAGCCTGATCACAGTTTGTTTTTGTATTTTTATGTGAGATGTTTGACCAACGACGTTCTCATGATATGTGGGAGTCTTTTCCTCTACCACTTCCGCAGGTGGTAGAGGAAATCCTTCCCTGAAACTCGCCTTGGCCTTTGCATCCTGCTTTAAGTATCTGCCAACCACATTAAAAATACCTGCACAGGTTTTCAGTTTTAGGTCAAACGTCTCTATCGTGCTTGGTACTAAAAACCTTTTTAAGTTTTAACCTGGTTGTTAAAAATACAAATGGGATAACATTAAGCACTGTGTGTGATTGTGTTTATGTGTCACCTACTTGCATTAGTCTTACATATGTTATGCAAACACTATAGTAAACTCACTGGCTTAAGCACACAATATTACAAACACTGTCTCTGCAGTAAGTGATGTAACCTCTGTAGTAACTGATGCAACACGGAGATTGCTTCCTGAAAGCTTTAGTATTCCTTCTAGTGACAACCACAGCTACGTTTTCATCTTTCTCTTCCTTTGGTGGAGAACATGTCTGGAATAAGTTGACAGCTGAAGACAGAATGACAAAAATGTTTGTTCCAGTGAGGCAGCATTTGTCTAACCATGCTCTGACCAGCAGATGGCGACCAATCCTGTGAGACAGAGACTTCATGCAGGACAGCTCCCGCTTTAAAAGAGAACACATACAGCGGCAACAACTGTTATTCTGTGCTTTTTGGCAAGTATGCTTTTACTTGAAATGAGACCACAAGGAAATTCTCAGGCACCCGTAGAACATTTATCTTGTCTTTGCCTTCTGCAGCCAGAATAACTCCAGCAAATATTTATTCAAAAGACAGAATTCTTGATTTGTGTGGTTTGGTAAAGCCTTATAAACCTATAGACAGATGCAGCAACTCATCATACGAGGTCTTCAACAGAAAGCATTTAAACTGTTGTGCTACCAAATGCAAAAGCAGGGGCAGATAAAATGTACTTCTGAGCCACAACGAGTACACTTGGTTTTAGGCTGAATTCATGGGAAAGGCCTTATTCTGCTCAGGGTTTTCAGTCTCTCCTCATCCTTGTGGCTCCGCAGGGCAGGCTCACAGACATGTGTTTCCATCAGGAGGTGGTGAACATGCCTGGAATGAAAACAGGCCAAGCGAGGAGCCTGTTTGGACAGGACTGAGTGATAACATCTACCGGGCCAAGATGGGATAATGTTTTGCAGAATGTTATCAAATCATTGGGGTGTGGGAAGTGTGAAGCCTTTATCAGAAATTAAGTAATGCTTGACACAGCACAAGGGTAATGACTAACCAGGATAAAGATACAGGTATAGTTTATGGCAGAGTGAGCTCTCCCTAATGCTAATCTAACAGAAACGACTGAATGGTGAACAAATGGGGCACTATAACACGGCAGCTGCTGTTGCCTTAAGTCACAGAGTTACTCCACTTTGTCCTACGTCTTCCAAAAAGAGAAATAACATTTGTGAATTCGCCTCACTGAAAGTAGGGTACTCAGACTTAAAGAGCTGCAAAGAAAACCAAAACCAAGGCACTCTTTTCAGAGAAAAAATTAACACAAACATTAATGTCAAAGTCTGTTTTGAGATGGGGAAGTTGGGTGTTTATTAATTTCTTCCAAATATCCTGTCTTTGAGAAGAAATAGTTAATTCTGCCAACTCCCTCTGAAGCTGCCAAGCAACACCTCTAGAGAACAAACTTTTTAAGAACTTTGTTTTGCTTATTAAAATGTATAATTATTAGGGGATATTTCATTTGCTACTAAATGTTTTTACCCTTTTTTCACTTGCCAGATCTTCTGAGTTTTGATCATTTCAAGTCATAAAACTACTGTAACTAAGAATTTTGCACTGATAAGCAACCTTTCATTGCATTCCACAAAGCAGATGACTCGCTTGCTGTCAGTCTAATTGCCACCATCATCTGCAAAATCTGCTTTGCAAAAAAAAATGTTTATTTGCACATGTGCACCGCCAAGTTAGATAATTAGCTGGGAAAAGGCAGCGGGCAGCGCTGGTGTGTGTATTCATGCATGCATACCCAGAAACATGCATAGACAATATGCCCAGAGGCCTAACGGCAGTGTCCACTCCTTGCGTTTCCATCTGGTGCTATGCTGGCACAGAGCATAGCCATTAAAGTGAACAATCACAATCAATATGCATCTGCAAAGATCCACCAATTTTTATGCTACAAGTGGGGGAAGAGTGAAGAAATAGTAGTATATCTGCCAGACATTGCTTATCTGGTCACTGGCAATATCCTGAAACACAAGGACCATGGAATTAAAGCTTTATCTCTGGATTACCACTAAATATAGACACTTGGGTTAAATCCAGCGCAAAGTCCATGCCATGTACGTCCTCTGTTTGTTTCCATGTATTGCGTAATGCCATGGCCAGCTTGGTATTAAAATGAGGCTGATGCAGCAGGGGATGTTCATAGATATTTCAGCATGGAAAAAGTGGGTAAATAACTGAGTGCAAACTTGTAAGTAAGCATTTGAATGAGAAGCTTGCACTTATATTTGTCAAGATTACAGGGATTTCTTCCATATGGAACTCAAGCAGGCAGCTCAGGAATTTTTCCCCTCTTGCTTAAAAAGGAAAGGAAAATTCTGCACTACGTACAATTTCTTGAAAAAAGGCCTCAAAATATTTTAAATTTATCACTTGACAAAAAGACAATTTGTCTAAAACCATGTGCAAAACATTCCAGCCTGGAAACAGCAGCATTATCAATGCTTTTGTATGTGTATATATGTATATGCAACAGCTCCAAAGCCCGCTCGCTTATGTCGTGATTAGGTGACAAGATTGAGTTGTTGTACAAGTAAATACCTTTGAAAGCAGGAAGTTTCTGTAGCTCTCTGTTGTTGCTCAAGCTGAAGCGAGAGGAGCTCTGCCTCTTGTCCTTTTTGACAGGTGTCTGGGAACCTGGCTGTTTCCCCTTTAGCAGCTGAGTGGTGGGAGGAACACTATTGCTAGCCTTCCTGTTCGAGCTCTGCTGAAACAAGAGAAAGTCTCACATTAGTGACAGTGAAGTAAGAGTGAGCAAGAAACTTAAAGAAAGAGAGTTCCTCTGTAGGAATCTTACAACACTGTGTGCACATAACCGCCAGTCAGGCCGTTTGACTGCCATACGCTATAGGTATTTTTAATTATATACAGTGTGTCACCATTTGCTCAACAAGACAACAGCTTGCATTATGTAACTAAGGTCACAAACTTCACCCAATGTACAGATACTATACATAACATGTCGTGCATTTATCTGGGAGCTCTTCAAGTACACACAGAAAAAAACAAACTATAACAGTTCCACTCATCAAGCCATCCAGCTGTGTTTCTGAGTACTTAAAAAAAAACAGGAGGGTTTGTAAGGCTGGATATAATCCTGATTTGGGATCAGCTGAATGTGGCAAGTTTCTCACAGCTGGTCCCACCTGCCTGCTGGGATCCATTCATCAACACGCACCTAATGGCACAGAGTTTACTTCAAATGATGCAGCTGTGGAGCAGTGTCAGTCTGAGTCACAGGGGATTTACCAAATTCATTTAAGACCCAGCTAAAGTTGGCCACAGTCAGCAGCGCTACAAAACAAGAGCTTAGGCTGGGCCTCTAGCAAGCTGTCGAGTAAAGTGGGAAATAACGCTTAACTGGCCTCTGTTATGAACCAGATTACATACTAATATAACACAAAGATAGTAAGTTCACTGAGCCAAAGTAGAAACATCTGTCATCTATGATTTTCTAATTATTGCTTTAAATGCACTTCCTCATAGCTGTTTGTTACCAAGACAGCAAATGAAGACTTCCTATATATTACAGTATTTACAGTATATGAGTATATGAGACAAAAAAAAAGGGGAAAAAATGGGGGGTGGGAGGTAATGACAATAGCATGAAACCCGGCTATTTGGTTGCTGCATTAGCAGATCTGCTACATGACTACTGACGCAACAACATGCAGGATTATTAACCAGCAAGAGGTAGGCAGGAGGAAACCACAGCTTCAGAAAACAAATTAATTCAGAAGGTCAACAGGGGAGGAACATATATCAGAAATGGTGTTAATATTCATTCATCCCCAACTATGAGGTCTACAGAACTGCTTGGAGAGCTCAGAGACAGGACTGTGTCGAGGCACAGATCTGGGGAAGGACTACAAAAAAAATCTGCTGCACTGACGGTTCCCAAGACCTCTGGAACAACCAGTACTAGAGCTGGCCAACTGGCTAAACTAAGCAATCAAGGAAGAAGAGCCTTGGAAAGAGAGGTGACCAAGAACCTGATGGTCACTCTGGCTGCGCTCCAGAGATCCTGTGTTGAGATGGGAGAAACTTCCACAAGGACAAACATTACTGCAGCACTCCACCGATCTGAGCTTTATGGTAGAGTGGCCAGCCTCTCCTCACTGAAAGACACGTGGAAGCTGCTGGGAGTTTGCAAAACAAAAGCACCTAAAGGACTCTCATACTGTGAGAAACAAGATTATCTGGTCTGATGAGACCAAGATTGAACTGACTGAACCCAATCAAATATATCTGGAGAGATCTGAAAATGGCTGTCTACTGCCAGACCCCATCCAACCTGTCCTTGCTCAACTGGATGTGCAGAAAACATTCCTAGATCCAGGTGTGCAAAATTTGTGGCATCATACCAGAGAAGACTGAGTAAAGGGTCTGAATACTCATATCATTAATATATACATTTTTCCTTACATTTTCAAAAATGTCTAATTCAAAAATGTTTGTTTTGTTATTATGGGGTGCTCATTGTAAACCTATAAAAAAAATAATTTAAGGTATTTCAGCATAAGGCTGCAACATGGAGGAGGGGAGGACTACACTGTAAGTTGCCATGATGTTGAAAAATGTTTTCCTTTTGTCTTGTTGGAAGTCTATTGATTGTCTCATGGATTATGGGTGGGTATAAGTAAAGCAGTATGAAAGGTACTGTGCAGAGACACACATTTCTACAGTGCTATCAATTATATTCAATATTAACAAAAATTTAAAAAAAATGAAATTTGACATGGCAACAGTATTAGAAATGATTTGAAAGCATAGTGGTACAAATAACTTCTTTTGAATTAAATCCTGTTGGGTTTTATTTATGTAATTCAAACAGTGGCTAAGCCTCAGTGAACTGATTGGCTGGTGCCCTGAACCAATGTCATCTGCAATCAATTTAGCCCCAGGTTATCAACAAACAGCAGCATGAGTCAGGAGAGGGACAACCACTATGCAGGTACAACCCAATCCTATCAGGGAACACTGTACTCACCAACAGAGCTCGAATAACAAGCCAACCAAAGATCAGCAGCATTTTGCATCTATGAGAAATTCTTTATTCATGAGTACATTCATGATTCAACTGATGATGGCTTTGCACCACTTGCTCCTTAACCAAGCAAAGGGTCAAACCACTACATGGTTTGCTACCGGAAGAGACATGGTTGCAAGAAGAATTCCACTGCCACTTAACTACATTCAGAAAGAATGAGGACAAGCTTTTGCCCTTGCACTCGACAGGTGGTTTACTGTCCTTTATGTGAGTTTCTTCTTTACTACCTGAAAGGTGTACCACCTCCCCACCTGTTTCACAGGAGCAAGCAGGGCCCAGCCCAAGTTGTATAATGATATAACAGCTGTTTCAGCTATATCAAAACAGAATATAAAAATATAAAATATAGATTTGTATCAACACCACTCTGACTGTTTGAATGAAAATTACACAATTTAAGCTTTATAATAAGTGGGGCTTATTCTGCTAAACTGCCCAATTTTGCACAGGTATTCCTGTTATTGCAGCCACAGTAATATTTACAAGCTGTAATTTACATGTGATAACACTTAATCCATCCACCACCAAGTTTTTCCATCATGGGTTGACACATTATAGCTCTGGGGGCATGGCTTTATCCCATCTGACCATCATCAGGCCTAGACCTTCACCATAATCAGAGCATAAGACTGCAGGGGATACTGATAATGCAGGAATTGGGCGTGTTGGTTCATTATCTCACAGATCATGCACTCCATTTCCAAACAGTGACGATGCAAAATCAGTGGCATTTAAACATGTGTCAGGCAAAGGACTAACCCACTGTCCCCCAGGAAGTGTCTAATAAGATGTCCTGGTTTAGCTTACCTCATGCTCTGAATTCTCCTGTCCTCCACTCTTGCTCACTTTGCCAGACTTAGGGGACTCCTGAAAGAAAAAGTGTAAGTACTTAGGTCAACTTGGCATTAGCGGATAAGCAGGTTGACAACATCAGTAAGCAGTCTATCAGTGAATGCCGTCGTGCACAAATCCTAGCTAAATATAGTATGCCTGCCCACCCAGTCTCACACTGTTTGAACACACTGCTAAGTCTCCTGCTAGCTAGCTAACGTTACTTCACAGTCAATACCATTCACACGACCCCGGATTTCAGCTTTAAAAAAAACACACAAAGCAATCACATTTACATATAAAAACACATACAAGCTGTCTGGGAAGGCATATGCATTCAAAGTGTACAACCTCACCTCTGGATAACGGCGCGTTATTTAAATAAGGCAAAACAACGTACCAAGTGCTAACATGTTGGCAGGATAGCGGCTAGTTAGTAATGACTGCTGGTTGGCTAACGTTAATGGGATGGGACACTGCGCTGAGAGCTGAATGTCTTGTTCTGAGGCCGGTTTATCAATAAAATACACCGAAATGCATACTTTATTCACTGCCGTCATAACCTCTTGGCAATATTCAAACTCACCTTGTCTTTTTTCGTTTTATTCGGCATTGTACAACCGTAGCCGCCCTTGCTCCTCTCTCGGATACTCCAAAACCTTGACAACTCTCAGGGCACCACACTGCAAGGCGGTTCAGCCTGTCCTCACTCTGTGATTGGCTGCTGTCCGTCAGCTGACTCTAACGTCTCAGATTGACACTCTGAGCTTTGCACATGCAGTGGGAGCCCTCTGCTGGCGAAAGCCACCATTACAACAAATTAGAAACTAAGCATGTTTCACAAGCAGTTTGAGTTTATCAGCTTGGGCACTGGGGAATTGTAATGGTAAGTATTCATAATTTGTCAACATTTTATAGACCACATTTTTTTTAATTGATTAATCCAGAAAATAACTGGCTGGATAACAAAAATAACAAAAATCACTACACAACAAACGCTGGCTGTGAAACATCTGTCTGCCACACAGCTATTTTAACCTTTGAATACAGCACCTCCCATCCTTGGTGTTGCATCACTGCACTCTACTGGAATTTTATTATCTCTTACAATGTCTATTTTTGCCCATGAATGGTACTCATCAATTCCACTTTTTCCCCCTAAGATTCCAATAATCATTTTCTGTCTCTGACAATAGATTAACATACCCCCATCACTATGACAGGCCTTTTCACAGCAGACATTTGTGACACATCAGAGTAGGGAAAAGCACAGGTGTAAATAATAAAGTGAACTATGTCTGAATTCTTCCATTGTGCCTGCTGACTCACTGTCACACGATTACCGGGACACTCGAATAGAACAGAGCTATTGTAAAGGTTATTAGCAGCACCTGTGTTTCTTCTATTATGCCAAGCCTAAGTGTCTGCTGCTGCTGCATGTAGGCCTATGGAGTTATTACGTAACTATCACCTTATGTGATAGTGAGTGGCTATGACTACAGTCTGAGAAATGTCTGTTGCAATAAATGTTTGGGGTTTTTTTTAAGTCAACCACCAGTCATGTCCTTGAATACACAAATGTAACCTGTCCTAGCTATTTACGGAGTAAACCCTGATGAATTAAAGGCATACCACTTTCCTAGCAACAGAGCCCATCCTGTTGGTTTCACCTGACTGCTCACAAATAGTTGTCAGTTAATTAATTTTACCGAAAAGTCAGGATGGCGAGTAAACCATTATTTTTATTTTGATTTAATGTTATTCTAATTTCTTCCAAAGTGTTTATTTTGTTGCACACATTATGTGTTCATTACGGATGACCAAGACACAGTTTGTTAACAGGGTAAATATTTATTTACGGGCCCCACCATTTGAAATAACAGTATCAATTTTCATTTATTTACAGTCAAAGTAAGAACACATATAGAGCATTGGAATGTTAAAAAATACAAAAACGAATGCATTGATAAAACTCAACATACAAAAACTGACAACTTAAATAAAGTTCTAAAGAGAATGAATTGTACCTGTATATGGTCATTGTGTATGGAAATTAAAGTGAACTTGAGGGGTTGAGGAAGAGGGGGAGGGGCATTTCAGGCTCATTTACAACATTTAAACTTTAAATTTTGTAGAGCGCTACGTCTGAATGCTAGCAGGCATTAGAAACAGGCTTAGTCCACCTCCTCCATCCTGGATGTGTCATCATCGTCCCCTTCAAGAGGGGGCATGTCCTCAGTAGGAGCAGAGGTGGCATCATCTGATGTCAGATCATCTTCATCAATACCTAGAAGAAGAAAAAGATTATGAGTCAGTGAAGCCAAGAGGTATCACAGTAAATCACAGTTGTCAGACATACACATTGCATGATTTCTTAACACCCATAATTTAATATAATTTACAAGCTTTGAATTATGTTTAAAAAAACGAACAATAAAACAAAAACTCACCAAGACCAAGCTTGATCATTCTGTAGATACGATTGGAGTGGGTCTGGGGGTCATCCAAAGTAAATCCTGAGGACAACAGGGCAGTCTCAAAGAGCAGGATGACCAGATCCTTCACAGACTTATCATTCTTGTCAGCCTCTGCCTTCTGCCTCAGGGTCTCCACAATTGGGTGGTCAGGGTTGATCTCAAGGTGCTTTTTCGCAGCCATGTAGCCCATGGTGGAGTTATCTCTCAGGGCCTGGGCCTTCATAATCCTCTCCATGTTGGCCGTCCAGCCGTAAGTGCTAGTGACGATGCAGCAGGGGGAAGAGACCAGGCGGTTGGAGACGGTGACCTGTGGAGATAAATGAATATCTTCTGTCACCACTGCACAACTGTAGTTATACACAATATAAAGTTATACGACATCTCATGGGTTGTTTGACTGCTGTTTAATTTATTCATCTGCTCACCTTCTCCACCTTCTTCTCCAAGATGTCCTTCATGATCTTGCAAAGGTTTTCAAACTGAGCCTTCTTCTCCTCCTGCTTCTTCTTCTCTTCCTCATCCTCAGGCAGCTCCAGGCCTTCCTTGGTCACTGAAACCAGGTTCTTGCCCTCAAACTCCTTCAGCTGCTGGACACAGTACTCATCGATGGGCTCGATCATGTAAATGACCTCCAGGCCGGCTTTGCGAAGGCGCTCCACAAAGGCAGAGTTAGCCACCTGGTCTTTGGTCTCACCTGAAATACAGATATGGAAATGTTGTGAGACATTCATGTCATATTTTAGCAACTCAGTTCACTTGATTTTAAAATGTCCCTAGATTTAAATTTCCACTGTTTATAAATGAAAAGTAACCTCACCTGTGATGTAGTAGATATGTTTCTGGTTGTCTTTCATACGTGTGACATAGTCCTTAAGGGAAACCATCTCATCCCCAGAGGCTGAGGTGTAGTAGCGCAGCAGCTCAGACAACTTCTTCCTGTTCTGAGAATCTTCATGGATACCGAGCTAAAAAACAAAGAAGAAAAAAAAAACTCAACATGCAATTCCAAGCACATGAATTCAGCTGACACTTGATTCTGACAACAATTACACTGTTATCATTAGGTGTAATCACTGACAACCAGACTGCCTACTTTTAACAGAAGATGGCAGTAAGAGGCTCTATAGAAGACTTAAAGCAGCTTTTCATTGGTGAAATGTGGCCAAAGGATCAGACAGATGGCAGAGTAAAAGGTCAGAGGAACAAAGGTGATCAGTATTTACAATTCCAAAGGTTCTTGTCATAAAACAAAAGTAAGCTTCATCCTGCAAGAGTTCAGATTATATTTGGCTTGCTCTGTGATGACATTAACACTGTATCAAACCAAGGTACAAAGCTTTGACACAAGGTGGCTGCCAAAAGTTTGAAAGAGACGAGATTAGAAAAACTTGCAGCTCGCACAGAGCAAAGAGACACTGACCTTGATGTTCTTGGAGAACTGCTCATAGTATTTTTTGTAGTTGTCCTTGTCCTCGGCCAGCTCAGTGAAAAGCTCCAGGCACTTCTTGACCAGGTTCTTGCGGATGACCTTGAGGATTTTGCTCTGCTGCAGCATCTCTCTGGAGATGTTCAGGGGCAGATCCTCAGAGTCCACCACACCCTTGATGAAATCTGATAGGATGGATGAAGACAACCCGGTCAGCAGTATGTCTCAACTTGAATAATATTAGCTGATTTTTTTCAAGTTATGAACAAAATGCACATGTTGGTAATTTGATATTTCAGTTAATACTCACTGAGGTACTCGGGGATGAGTTCATCACAGTTGTCCATGATGAAGACCCTGCGCACGTACAGCTTAATGTTGTTCTTTTTCTTCTTGTTCTCAAAGAGGTCGAACGGGGCGCGGCGAGGCACAAAGAGCAGGGCACGGAATTCCAGCTGACCCTCTACAGAAAAGTGCTGTGGGGAAAATGAGATGAGTTTCTGGTCAGCTTCCAAATTTTATTACAACTGAATTAAAATATAATCAATATGAACAAGTTATGCATTTCTAAGTAAATAAACACCTACCTTGACAGCCAGGTGGTCCTCCCAGTCATTGGTAAGGCTCTTATAGAACTCTCCATACTCCTCATTAGTAATGTCATCTGGGTTACGGGTCCACAAGGGCTTGGTTTTGTTCAGCTCCTCCTGATCAATGTACTTCTCCTTGATCTTCTTCTTCTTCTTCTTTTTGTCTGAAGACTTGTCGTGGTCGTGTTCCTCATCCGACCCAACGTCCTCGATCTCGGGCTTGTCCTCGTCCTTCTCCTCTTCTTCATCCTTGTCTTTCTCCTTCTCTTCCTCCTCTGCCTCGTCGTCACTCACCTCCTTGTCACGCTCTTTCTCCACCTGAAGGAAAAAATAAGTCATTGGCCACTGGTTAGGACAACTAACTTGATTTTTGTTGCCATCTGTTGTCCTTTTAAGAAACACATTTAAAGGCAAATTTTCAATGGGAATACTAAAGGGCAGTGAGTATGACTGTAATTTATTAGTCAATGAATTCTTACAAAGAGTGTGATGGGGTAGCCAATGAACTGTGAGTGCTTCTTCACAATCTCTTTGATTCTTCGCTCCTCAAGGTATTCTGTCTGGTCTTCTTTCAGGTGCAGTATCACCTTGGTGCCACGACCCATTGGCTCAGCTGCAGAGGGAAAAGGTAGGTCAATTCCCTTCACAGTTATACTTTAATGTTACATAACCACAAAACAATAGCAGTTACTTTACTTACAATTGTCCACTTTAACTGTGAATGAGCCTCCGGCTGAGGATTCCCAGGCATACTGCTCGTCATCGTTGTGCTTGGTGACGACTGTCACCTTCTCGGCCACCAGGTAGGCAGAGTAGAAACCCACACCAAACTGACCGATCATGGAGATGTCAGCTCCAGCCTGCAGAGCCTCCATGAAAGCCTTGGTGCCAGATTTAGCGATTGTGCCCAGATTATTGATCAGGTCAGCCTTGGTCATGCCAATCCCTGTGTCAATCAGGGTGAGAGTGCGTTCCTCTTTGTTGGGAATGATTTCGATTTTGAGATCCTTGCCAGTGTCCAGCTTGGGGGGGTCAGTGAGACTCTCATAGCGAATTTTGTCCAGGGCCTGGAGGAAACATGAAAATTATGAAAAAGTTCAGACACAACTTTTTAATAATTGCCTTTTAAATTGTTCAGTATTTGTCATTATCAGGATATTACTATGTGCTATAGCCACAGAATATAATAGTGTTTCCCTTAAAACAAGCTCCATAAACATGACAATATGAGATTAAGGAGGCAGCTTTAGACTAATACTATGACAAACTTACATCTGAGGAGTTGGAGATAAGCTCCCTAAGGAAGATCTCTTTGTTTGAATAGAAAGTGTTGATGATCAGGGACATCAGCTGAGCAATCTCAGCCTGGAAAGCAAAGGTCTCAGCCTCCTCCTCCATTGGTTGGTCGTGTGATTCAGGCATCTGAGCAGAGAGGACAAATAAATATTGCTTTTAATAATATGCATATATTATGGGTTGCACATGCACACACAAAATAAACGGTATGTTCATACAGGCTTGTACAATTATCTGACTCAGATTCGAGAGATAACTGCATTGCCAAACTCAATCGCTCTACATTCTTTCATAAGACTACATCTGACCTGATAGTTCTGTTTGTTCTCATCTCATTTTCGCAGCTAACCAGACATTGTGGATGATCATGTTCACTGGTCTGTGGGCTGGCTGCAGCGCAGTGACTCACTACGCTGGCACACCAACAACAAGCACTGCCAGTCACCCTCAAGTAATGAGGAAATAGTAAGAGTTACACCTCACAATAATATAGAATGGAATCAACACCATCACACAAAGTCTCAATAACTGCCTTAGAATTGAATCAATGCCCCTGACACAATGTCAGTATTCATTACATGGCCCTGACATTACACAAAGTGTATCTGTTGATACTTTCAAATTATCAGCTCACAGTTAAGATCAGTTGCATGAAGTAGCAGTGAGGTATGATGCATCACTAAGGACAGATTATCTGAGCGCATGTATCCCTAGTGCAGGCAGGTGGTGTGACAGACTGTCCAGCTCTGCACACTGCTCCACCTCTCTATAATCCATCCTTGGCAAAGGGGACTAAATCCACCCGTCTTTGTCTTTAAGATAGTTATATAATCACTTTTATTTCTCGACAGCAGCAAATGCAATAAAAAGTATATGTGGATAGTGTAGTGTATTTATTGTATCCAGCTTACTGTCTGAAACATTTCATTTTAATTTTACAACTGAGACCTCTGATGAATTAATACATTTCAGCCCACAAATTTGAGTAAATCATGACAGCACAACTGCATGCGTTGTTATCTTCCTACATTTAATAACACAATTAATACACAATTATTGGTTGATCAGAAAGGAGCACGTGTCTAGAATTACATATTAGCATGAGCAAAAAAATGACTCCACCTGCCGGCTTCCCAGGCGAAATGCACGTTTCTAGAAGGTACCAAGAGGAGAACAGAACTCTAGCAGTTTCCATAGGAATCTAAAGCTCCTCCTCTTAACCATCTGAGAAGGAACTGTGAATGCTCGTCCTATACTTCGCTGATCTCGCAGTCAATCACTGTGAAGGGCTGAGGACGCGTGGACAGAAAATCCGACAAAAATGTCTCTTCTCAGGAAATCTGATTAAGATTCACTAAATTGAGCGCTCGCTTCTCATAATTCCTGCCTGACAAGTGCACCACGAATGCTCCATGTGGTCCGTGTGTGGCTGCTGCCGAGCAAGGGCAAAGGTAATGTGGCCGGGATAGCTTCCGAGAAAATGCTGGAAAAAGTTTTGAAATGTGCAAACAACATTGAAAAGCCAGGGAAACCCGTCTTTCACCAGCGTTATACGCCTTGATGTACAACTGTCAAAAAAATTACCATCGTAATCTGATTATTACACGATGTACATCCACTGGACTTCAAGCTGCCTTCAATAAGCGCATCACTACTTGCATCCAGACATGTCAGAATACTTCATCATTACTGTTACAAAATTTTCAGCTTCGATGACAACCAGCTAAGCGATAGCTCTATAACAACTAAGCTAACATTAGCTAACGAGAATGTCAAAGCACGTACTGCTATATTTAATTAGTTGGCATCTCTGTGATAATGCTACCGTTATAAAAATGTTTAATTCCTTTTACCTTGATCCTCGGTGTATTGAAACCTTCGGTGAAAATATGTGGACCTTGCCTCTGAATTGCAGACAACCCGGATAGAGCGGTTTCTAATAGCAACAGTGGAGCTTTGCAGCTTTTGTACCCTTTCCGACCGTTCGAGAAATCCTGACCTGAGCTTCCAGAACCATCTGGAATCCTCCTCGCTACAGCTCGGTGGTGGTCTGTGACAGGCCCGGTGGACTGTCAATCACAATATGTGCGCACGCCTCTGTCCCATCATTGGCTGGAGGAGGCAGTATTAACCGAGGGGAGGCTGAGCCGGGTGCGGAAGGCGTGCGGGTTTAGCAATTACAATGAATGTGCGTTTACTGAAGATTCCAGAACAGCGAATGAAACAGGATGAGTTGGTAAATGAAAGTTACTTAACCTGTACCATGTTCCCCTGTTGTGAATGAGCCCCTTTCTAACATTGTTAGTTTGTGGGAGCCGAAAAAAAAAGCGATCGATCAAATTGAGCATGTTAAAGACTCAGTCAGAGAGCTTGTAAATCTTATTAATGAATACATTTTATTACAAATTTTAATGCATTTCATAAAAAATGTAATCGTTACAAAAAGAAGTCAAATTCCCAGTGACTTTATATTACTCTTAATGGTTGCTGGTAGTTTCATATAAGCAGCTAATATCATGTTGACTAAACCACATTGTGGTCTGCATTAATTCCAGTAATTAACTTATACTGACTAGTTAATACTGCTTAAGAAATGGGAGGTGTGTTAGAATGAAGTGTCTATTTGAAGAAGCAATATATCTTACAAAAATAAAAATTAAGAAAGCAGGAAAGGGTCTACTGGGCATTTTTAGTCAACTTCCTCCATTCTTGATGTGTCGTCATCACCTTCCAAGACTGGCATGTCTTCATCAGCAGGCTGAATGAGGTCTTCAACCACGGAATCATCATCGTCGATTCCTGTGAATGAAAATACATTCATTAGCAACCAAAGACCTCTATTAAAATGTAGTAAGCAGATTAATACCTACACTGTTTTAATATGTGTAATAGTGTAGCAGCTGGGGAGAATAATCTTACCAAGACCAAGCTTGATCATTCTGTAGATGCGGTTGGCATGTGTCTGTGGGTCCTCCAGTGTGAATCCTGAAGATAGCAGGGCAGTCTCGAACAGGAGGATGACCAGGTCCTTAACAGCCTTATCGTTCTTGTCAGCCTCTGCCTTCTCCCTCAAGGTCTCAATGATTGGATGCAGGGGGTTGATCTCAAGGTGCTTCTTAGCTGTCATGTAGCCCATAGTGGAGTTATCTCTCAGGGCCTGAGACTTCATTATCCTCTCCATGTTGGCTGTCCAGCCGTAGGTGCTGGTAACGATGCAGCAGGGGGAAGCCACCAGGCGGTTGGAGACTACAACCTGTCAGTAATGGAATGTAGTATTATTGTCATGGTCAAACAAAACTGCCCATACTATATTACCGTTATATGACTGGAACATAATATATGATATAATAATTTTTCTGTTTCCACTACCTTTTCAATCTTTTTGTCGAGGATGTCCTTCATGATCTTGCAAAGGTTCTCAAACTTATTTTTGAGCTCCTCCTGCTTCTTCTTCTCATCCTCATCCTCAGGCAGCTCCAGGCCTTCCTTAGTCACCGAAACCAGATTCTTGCCGTCATACTCCTTCAGCTGCTGGACACAGTACTCATCAATGGGCTCGATCATGTAAATGACCTCCAGGCCAGCTTTGCGAAGGCGCTCCACAAAGGCAGAGTTAGCCACCTGGTCTTTGGTCTCACCTGTGAAAGGTAGTTTAAATTCATTAAATCCATGTGTGTTCATTTCTAAATCACATGTGAGAGAACTTTTAAGTAAAAGAACAAAAAGAAAAAGAATGAAAACCAAGTTGAATAGCTAACCTGTGATGTAGTAGATGTGTTTCTGGTTGTCCTTCATGCGAGAAACATAGTCCTTCAGGGAAACCATCTCATCCCCAGAGGCTGAGGTGTAGTAGCGCAGCAGCTCAGACAACTTCTTCCTGTTTTGTGAATCCTCATGGATGCCAAGCTGAAACATGAAATATTGTGTCACATAAGATTATATATTGAAACTAAACCTAGCTATAATATTTGAATATTTCATCTGAAGGGTTGAGGTTAAGTAATTAATTCAGATAGATCAGTGTACCTTAATGTTCTTGGAGAACTGCTCGTAGTATTTTTTGTAGTTGTCCTTGTCCTCGGCCAGCTCAGTGAAAAGCTCCAGGCACTTCTTGACCAGGTTCTTGCGGATGACTTTCAGGATCTTGCTCTGCTGCAGCATCTCTCTGGAGATGTTCAGGGGCAGATCTTCAGAGTCCACCACACCCTTGATGAAATCTGAACGGAGAAGATAAAAACTGCTTAGCCATCCAAAGCCAGACAAGACACAACAGTCTAACTAATGAATATGGATTATGAGAATTGATTAGTTTAAAGAACCCTTAGTCGGTAGCCATTTTAAATTTTTAATAATATGGTACTTACTGAGGTACTCTGGAATCAGCTCCTCACAGTTGTCCATGATGAAGACCCTGCGCACATAAAGCTTGATGTTGTTTCTCTTTTTCTTGTTTTCAAAGAGGTCAAATGCAGCTCTTCTGGGTACAAAGAGCAAGGCACGGAACTCCAGCTGACCCTCCACTGAGAAATGCTGCAGAGACCAGACACAGGTAGGTATTTATTATCTTAAAAGTATGGCATTAGGTGATGATAATTCAATTCAATATATATATTTATATAGCGCCTTCCACAATCAAAACTGTCTCAAAGCGCTTTACAGTCAGTTTGGCTTTACCTTGACAGCCAGGTGGTCCTCCCAGTCATTTGTGAGACTCTTGTAGAACTCTCCATATTCTTCATTGGTGATGTCATCTGGGTTACGGGTCCAGATGGGCTTGGTCTTATTCAGCTCCTGAGCATCAATGTACTTTTCCTTGACCTTCTTCTTCCTCTTGTTCTTGCCGTCCTTTGTGTCCTCATCCTCATCAGAGCCAACATCCTCAATCTTTGGCTTGTCCTTGTTCTCAGCAGCATCTTTGTCAACTTCCTCTTCCTTTTCTCCCTCCTCTAGGTCCACTTCCTTCTCCCTTGTCTTCTCCACCTTAAATATATGAAAAGAGTGGTGGTTTAGGAATTTCTGTGTTCAACAGTGTCACTGCCGTTGTTAAAAATGGTTAAATTTAGGTCTTAATTTGAGTCTTATTGTTAATAGGCAGTTATAAGAACTTACATAAAGTGTAATAGGGTAGCCAATGAACTGTGAGTGCTTCTTCACAACTTCTTTGATGCGCTTCTCCTCACAGTATTCTGTCTGATCTTCCTTGAGATGAAGGATCACTTTTGTGCCTCTGCCAATGGACTCTCCTAAAATTATCGACAAAATGAGTGAGTGCAGTGCCAGGTAATGAGTCAGATTATATTCATCATGCAAATCATTAAATGGAGTAATATATCAATGAGGAAAATAAACCTTACCGGTATCAGGTTTGACTGTGAATGAGCCTCCAGCTGCAGACTCCCAGATGTACTGCTCGTCATCATTGTGCTTGGTGACGACTGTCACCTTCTCGGCCACCAGGTAGGCAGAGTAGAAACCCACACCAAACTGACCGATCATGGAGATGTCGGCTCCAGCCTGCAGCGCCTCCATGAAAGCCTTGGTGCCAGATTTAGCGATTGTGCCCAGGTTATTGATCAGGTCAGCCTTGGTCATGCCAATACCTGTGTCAATCAGGGTCAGGGTGCGAGCGTGCAGGTCAGGCCTGATTTCAATCTTCAGCTCCTTGCAGGAGTCAAGTCTGCTGGGGTCTGTCAAGCTTTCATATCTGATTTTGTCCAAAGCCTGGCCAGAGAAAAAAAAGCATGTTAAAATACTGTTGTTTGCATATATATTGCACATATATATATATATATATATTTTTTCTTTTCTACAAAAGGAGCAAATGATGATTTTACTTACATCTGAGGAGTTGGAGATGAGCTCTCTAAGGAAGATCTCTTTGTTTGAATAGAAAGTGTTGATAATAAGGGACATAAGCTGAGCAATCTCAGCCTGGAAGGCAAAGGTCTCCACTTCCTCCTCCATAACGGGTCCAGCGTTCTCAGGCATCTAAAAGAAAGCACACATTATGTTATGTTTAATAAAATCTTTCTTTCTTGATTAATAATTATGCTTCTCATAGTTAAACATATTATATTCTTGAATTTATGAGTTAGATATTTTGGAAATAAGTTTGTTGCTCTTATACTTGAAATCTCTTTCAGCTTTTAGTTACAGATAGCTTCATGGTTGGGGGGAGGGGGTGTGTGTGTGGGGGGGAGGGGGGTGGTAGCTATTGCTGATGCTAGATGAACACATGTTCCTTCTGTCAATCACAGATTTGCCATTTGGACGATGGGTGTAGTTTTGGTGGGGGGGGGGGGGGGGGGGGGGGGGGGGGGGGGGGGGGGGGGGGGGGGGGGGGGGGGGGGGGGGGGGGG
>JBBMJY010000011.1:12825640-12874896 GCA_037833715.1 Toxotes lorentzi
TTTTCTTTTTTTTTTTTTTTGCTTGTTTTCAGTTGTTGTGGGGTTGGGGGGAAAAAGGTTTCTTTTTTTCAACAAAGGCTTTTTCGTTTGGGCGGGGGGGTGGGTTTTGGGTCCCCCCCCCCCCCCCCCCAAAAGGCTACAGCATGTGTCATTTAACACCTTAAAGCTAAAAGAAGAAGTATATTGGCTTGCAATTCAAAGATAGAAGAAAAATTAAGTTTGGCGTTTAACCATTGAGCAGTGAGGATCTTTTATCTTTTCTCAAGAAAGGTATAATGCATTAAGCATAAAATTGTTCTGCTGTGTAGTAACATTTCTTCAGTTAGTTTCATGATTGATCATAATTTAAGTTTGCACAAAAGTTTGACCTTGTGATTCCATTGTATTCAAATGTGTTTTCTTCTTTTATATTTATGTTACCGCACTATAAGATGCAACTGTGCTACATCTTCTCTTTGTGCCAAATGGTTTTCCTGCCCATTCGCCATTGCTCTCATACTCAGGGTCACCCTTTTTGCCATGTGCTCCCTGCATGTTACAGTCTCACAATGAAACTGATGGTAAAGAGGCTATTCCTCCACACTAATAACCAAAATCAAACATCCAGATTAAGTGTGTAATTTAATTTGTGTTTGTGCACTTTTATCATTTAATTGTTTTTTATTTTTATGAAACCTGTTGAGTAGGAAGTATCTGTCCCTCTCTGCCTGTGTCCCTACCATTTAAGCACCCAACTACAAATTGCCACAACTGCTTCAATAAAATGAACAGTATGTTCATTTTATTTTTCCAGTTTTCATTTGGATTGAAATTCAAAAACACAACTGTGTTTGATTTTAGGTATTCCACTCTTACCTTGAGTAGAATCTTGTCTTCTGTCACTTCTTGCAGATAGTCACTGAGCTTGTCTTCTCTTCTTGAAGAGCTCCAAATGAGTGAGCTTCGCTGCTCCTGTGGGCAATAAGTCTCTCGTGGTGTGTTCAAGTGAGTATCTTTTGACTCTATGCAGACCCCACGACATGCCGGTGTCTTTTTATACTTAAGGGGTGGTTTCTCGAAGCTCCCATTCAGAAGCTTCTAGAAGATACGTTCACAACACTAAGGGGGGTGTTCGGTGGTGGTGAGTGAGACACCAGAGCCCTAAAGTTGATGTGTCCTTTTAGGGCTGCAGAGTCACAAGGAGTGCCTGTCACTCACAACGAGAGCTTTCCTGATAGCTCGTCTGGCTGGTAGGCCCCATACCCCCCTGTAAGCGTCACAGCTGTGCATTGCCTTTGCTATCAGCTGCTGTCCTAGTGCCCCCCTGGACACACGCACACACACACACACACACACACACACACACACACACACACACACACCATAGGGCTTCCTATGGACAGCAGGCCCATGTCTTTTATGGGCATGCCAGATTGGGGTGAATCTCAAAGGTTTCACATTTGTTAGGATAGACCACAGCTCATATGCAGCATATCTCAGAGAGACTGAAATACACATGAAAGGTAATGGCCTCTCAGATTTTATCTTTAAACAATAATAATTGTTTGCACAGGGTCCATTTACTGGAAATTTTCCAGATCTTTCAGCCACATCTCATGACCTTCATCAATGGATGGAGTTTCCACAGTGTGTGGGCCACAATTGTTAAAAACATGCTCTCCATCTATTGAAGAATGAAACACACTGTACAGTCTTAACATGTATTACAACAATGTAACCAGGAAGAAATTTCCAAGTGTTATGAAAAGATGGATCTTAAGCCAATATTTCTCAGGTTACATGACTGTGAGTTTAGTGCTTTTGACTGCAGAAAGAGTCACATCAGAATCCTAAATTCTTGCACACAGGTGTGACGTGGCTGTATAAGAAACCCAGGGAATTCTATTATACAGGGAATGACAATTAAATATTATAATTAGCAAATTTGCTAAACATACAGTCTGTTGTTGAATGCTCTTGGAACCACGAGGGGAAGGTATCGAGAAAAGGCGCACATTCTCTTTCACACCTTCGCTCACTCCGCATAAAACTTGCAATACACCAAAAAAAGGAACTCACATGAGAGATTTTGGACTACACAGTAAACACATCCTTGTCTGAGATACAACTCTAGAACTCACTGGACCACTGTGGGTGTTTGTGACTTCAGCTGACCAGAGGATGGCAGTGTATTACACTTGCTACATCTGTTATGTAATCCAAATGCTTCCAGTTGGTAGCAGACACTACTAGAAGCTGACAGTCCATGTAACTGAGAAACATGGAGAACTGTCGCAATCACTGAAAGATGATATTTTCTGAAACAGAGCCACATTCCCTATAGTTTAAATAGTTTGCTAGATCAAGATGGTGAGTCCCTGCTTGTGTGAACTGAGTGTGATACACAAATAGATATTTCTGGAATTTACCTGAGTACTTTGATTACAGCAAAGTTCATGGGTTTCAATCACAGCCCGGGTTCAGTCTATGAGAGCCTTGTATCATGTGTCCCTGTTGGTTATTTTATTTAGCTGTGGTCTGCTGGGAGGTTTTCTGTATTTTATTTATGGTTACTTTTGCAGTTTTTTTTTCTCTGGGTAAAGAAAATGACAATTTCAGTAATTCTAAGCATATCTAACATCTTATAATTTATCTTATAATCAAAGTGGCGACTTGTTTGCATTTACTACATAACTGTGATTTAATATTGACCTTTAATTTAATTCTATAGTTTATTTCTAGCGCTGGTATTATACAGTTGACATTTTACATGTTATCCATGATGTTTTCCCATATTTATTACAGCGTTTTGTTTCGTTTTGTTTTTTTAAATAAGAAACAGCATCAAATATGTGCAATTTTTGTGCCAGGTAAACTCATTATGCATTATCCGTCTAATGGGAGCGTGTTTTCGTGCTTGAAGCCAGTTTCTACGCTCATACTGTCTGTTTACATTACTCGTTTTTTCCTCACATGACTCTATATTTCTCTTTACGCATGGCTGCCGGACTTCAAACGTCCGACGCATGCGCTGCTGGTAACATCCGGGGGTCGGACAAGGATGAACGCCAATTTCCAAGATGGCGGCGGAGGGAGGAGGGAAGGAGATGAACGAAATTAAAACTCAATTCACCACCCGAGAAGGCGTCTACAAACTCCTCACTCACTCCGAATACAGCCGCCCGAACAGGGTGCCTTTCAACTCGCAGGGCTCCAATCCCGTCAAGGTCTCCTTCGTCAATGTAAACGACCAGTCCGGCAACGGCGACAGGATCTGTTTCAATGTGGGCCGGGAACTGTACTTTTATATCTACAAAGGCGTGAGAAAGGTAAACAATATCGACTGGAGCGAAGAAGCCCGCGCTGTCCGGGAGCAGCCCATCGATTTGGCATCTTGAAACGTGTCGCGCCGTGGCTGTCAACTCTCTTAGCTTTTGTCATTGAAGTGCGCAGATTGTCAAGACAAGGCCATGTAGCAGACCTAGCTAAGTTAGGAGCTAATTAGCATTCTTAGCTAACATCGCCACAGTTGTTGTTTTTGCCTGGATGAGACTTGTGTGCACTCCAGAGTCTTCCATTTGTTTGAGTTCTCAGTCTGTGACAAGCTGCGACATGAGATTTTCCAGTGAACTGGGCAACGTGTGAAAAGACTTGTCGTGTCATGTCTTCTGATGTGTTTGTTTATCCTCGTTCTTTACATGTTGAACCTCTGTATGAGTGACAAGTTGTCAACAGTGCCCACCGGCATCGTCAACTGTGGTGATCCTGTTACAGAGCTAGGTGTTCCCAATGTAAGCTGATGGCGTGGAAGTGAGGAGTCTTTTGCTGTTTGTCATGTAATAATGTGTTCACTCCAGTGTCAGGGTTTGGATGTGATGTAATGTGATCCACTGTGTGGTTTGTACACAGTGGTGATGTCATTGCAGCAAGCCACGTTTGGTCTTGTTTAGCAGGAATGGTGACAGTGGCAGTGGTCATCACGCTGATGATGTGTTTTTTTTTCCTGAAGCAGACACGGAATATAGCAGCCTCACCTCCCAGTGAGAACACGATTGTTATTGGGGTTTTTTTGCCAGTGTGGGTTTACTATTCTGTGAGATACAATCGTACAGAATAGAAACCATGAGAGTAATTAGAAATCATTTTACATCTCTTCTTTTGTAGATCTGGAATCACACCAGCCAAAACAGGGTTAACAGAGTATTTGATTTTGAAGCATGCAAAGTAAATTTGCACCAGTATATCAGTTGGTACAAGCAAATATTTGCTTTAAAAACAGAATTGGGGTGAGTCCAGTATTGTTTTGAAACCTGATAATCACCAGATTGTGTATTATTTTCTTTGTGTTGTCATCTCATGTGACAGTATAATTCAATTATATAATAAGTTCAGCAACAGAATTAGAATATGGTATATGTATATATAATATAATGTGGAGTTTCAGCTGCCTTAGGATTGGCATCTCTCAAGCACAACTAGTTTTAGGAGCAGGCAGTATGAACTGCATGGACAAAACACTTAGCTAACAATTAGCTTATTATTTATCCTTTCATACACACACACAGACAGACTGCAAGGCACTGGTCTTACCATCTGTATTAATTTAGGGTTCAGTTTGTTTGTCAGTGACACTTACACATATGAGCATGAGAAGCTAGGGATTGAAGCACCAGTGCAGTGATTAATGGCACTTATGTTTTAGCTCTTGAGCCGCCCTGTAGAAATACTGGTTAAAAAAAATTACTGTGTATCCCAAAAGAAAGTGTTTTCCATTTAGAATGAAACAGCTGCCTTATACTTTAGTGATAGATATATCCAAACCACACTCCTGCCAGTGATTGAACTGAGGAAGTGCTGAAATAATCAGTCAATTAACTGACTAATTGGGACGGGAATGAGAGTGAAAGTGTGATGCTTTGGGGAACAAAATCATTTTCAATTAACTGTCACCCTCATGTGCTGGTTTTCCATACACTTATCTGTGCTCTGCAGTTTTCTTGCAGTTTTTCAAAATGGTCCAATGACAAAAAAATAAGGGGAAAAAAAAACAGTTTCTTGAAGTCAAATAATGAGTTAGCGTGGTCTCTAACATCTAAGGCTTCTCTGCAGCTCTGGTAGCACTGTAAATGAGAGCATGAAAAGGGAAGTTGTTATCTATAAAATTAAAGTCAGAAACAGTATAAGACGTCATGCTGCCTGATTGTTGTTGGGGACTATTGGACAAACTGTTGAAACGTGGCCTACCCACTTACCTCAACAGGAAACAACACAGCGTATCTATATTCGTTCAGTCCGTCTCTTCTTGCATTTACTTTGGTGTTCTGTCTTGCCTCTAATTCTGATATTAGACAATAATCCCCCCGCACTGAGCTGACCTACAGTGCAGTTGTACGTACAGCCAGCTAGTCTAGACCCAGCTTGTGTTTTAATCACAGTGATTTCATTACTGCTGTTGGATTTTCACTGAGCAGCTGAACTCCACTGCCAATAGACCACCCAGTTCTAACCAAAGAGGAGAAGAGAAAACCACAATTTAGACTGAGCAAGTCTTAGGTTGTTTATACTTCTCGCTCTTTAGATCAATCTGTGAGATGTGTAAAATACTTTGATAGCCAATAAATCAAGCACAGTATTGTTGTAGAACGTGTGTGTGAAGTGTGAAAGTCTGCCAAAGATCTGTGTTTTATTTAGAGCCGTCTCACTCTCACAACACTGACACCTTTTTTAGTTTTAAGCCTCCTCTCTGCCTCCTTTAATGCACCAAAATAGACCACAACAGAGTTGCAGCGCTGAAGCATAAAGTTGTCCCAAAAATCTAATTTGCATTTAATGCCAAATGTGTCCCTACCAGGTTATCAGTTTGGACTCTTTCAGGGTTTGAGGATACAGAGTTAAATGGAACAAGAAAATGGATAACTTCCTGTTGTATGACTATGATAAACACCACATTTTTATTTCTTAAAGCTTCACAGTGTCGTGTTTGGTTTAAATAACGTGGATGAAATAATGTGTTCTTGCAGCCACCTGTTGTTGGAAGACATAAATCTTACAGTTAAGCTACATTATGTGTCTGAAGTGTTCTTCTTCTCCCTTTGAGACAATGGCTTCCCATGTGTTACAATCCATTAAGTGACCACATTTCTGGCATTCTGATCTGAGATAAGGTGTCCCCTGGGGGTGTTTGAGAGAATCATGTAGTTTATAGGCTTGGTGTTCTTTACTGTGACTGAAATATAACTGGAGTGATTGTTGGTGTTCCTGTATAATAAATCTTTGGAGAAAACCTGTGAGGTAAAGTGCTGAGTTGTGGAGTAAAGTATTCAAGGTCACCTTGGAGGAGCAATTGCTGGATTAAATTTTGATCAAAGTAAATAGTAGCCAAGCAAACATCTATTCCACTTACGCTTTCAGGATTGCTGTCTTTTCTCAGCTGTATCAAAAATGGCTGTCGCTGCAAATGACTTTTGTGTTTTGAAATGTTCTCCTCTGTGTGTGTTTGTTATCGTTCTAGGCTGCTGATCTTAGTAAGCCCATAGACAAGAGGATATACAAAGGAACGCAGCCCACATGTCATGATTTCAACCCACTCACAGCCACAGCAGAGAGCGTCTCCCTGCTGGTGGGATTCTCAGCAGGCCAGGTGCAGCTCATAGACCCAATAAAGAAGGAAACCAGCAAACTCTTCAATGAAGAGGTGGGTTCCAGTCAGCGTTGTTTTTTTGAAGACATTCTGCTGGAGGAAACTTTTTTTTAAATATCATATTTAATTATACTTGCATTATGTTCTTATCAGTCCACTGAAACCACTTTTATAATAGCTGACCAGTGTCTTTGTTTTCTTCTGTCTCCTTGTTTGTCTGTCTCCCCCCCCCACCCAGAGACTTATAGACAAGTCGAGAGTGACATGTGTACGATGGGTTCCTGGTTCGGAGAGTCTTTTCCTGGTGGCTCACTCCAGTGGCAGCATGTACTTGTACAACGTGGAAAACACCTGTGGCACTACGGCACCTCACTACCAGCTCCTCAAGCAGGGCGAAAACTACGCTGTGCACACCTGCAAGAGCAAGTCAGCTCGCAACCCGTTACTGCGCTGGACGGTGGGCGAAGGGGCGCTCAACGAGTTTGCCTTCTCCCCGGACGGCAAGTTTCTGGCTTGTGCGAGCCAGGATGGCTTCCTGCGCGTGTTTGGCTTTGATGCCGCAGAGCTCCACGGAACAATGAAGAGCTACTTCGGCGGCTTGCTGTGCGTGTGCTGGAGCCCAGATGGACGATACATTGTGGCGGGAGGGGAGGACGACCTGGTGACGGTGTGGTCATTTTCAGACTGCAGAGTGATCGCGCGGGGTCATGGTCACAAGTCGTGGGTGAGTGTGGTGGCATTTGACCACTGCACCACCAGCGTGGAGGACGGGGACCCCCCTGCTGAGTTCAGTGGTAGTGATGAGGACTTCCATGAGCAAATTCACTTTGGTGCAGGCAGAGACAGAGCTAACAGCGCTCATTCTCGGCTATCTAAGAGAAACTCGACGGACAGTAGGCCTGTTAGTGTGACTTACAGGTTTGGCTCAGTGGGCCAGGATACTCAGCTGTGTCTGTGGGATCTCACGGAGGACATTCTCTTCCCTCACCTCCCGTTGTCCCGCACTAGGACTCACACTAACGTTATGAGTGCCACAAGCCCTCCAGCCACTGGACAAACTACTACTACTGTATCCACCACCACCACCACTAATCCCAGTGGCACCAATGGTAAAGACAATGTGAGCAATAGTAGCTCCAGTGGTAACCCAGCTAACTCCCTCCCCAGCACCCTGCCTCGGTCCAACAGCTTGCCACACTCCTCCAACCCAGCAGGGGGCAGCACCCCCAACAGTCACACAGGCAGCAGCAGCAACAGCAGCACCACCAAGGGCAACAGTATAATTGACAGTGCTTTCATTGCCACCGGAGTCAGCAAGTTCGCGACGTTGTCGTTACACGACTCGCGCAAGGAACGCCACGAGAAGGACCACAAACGAAACCACAGCATGGGTCACATCAGCAGCAAGAGCAGTGACAAGCTCAACCAGCTTAGCTCATCACGGACGGCAAAAGCTGACGCAGCTAAGACTCTGGGCACCACGCTGTGCCCGCGCATGGATGAAGTGCCACTGCTCGAGCCGCTGGTGTGCAAGAAGATCGCTCACGAGAGACTCACTGTGTTAATCTTCCTTGAGGACTGTCTGGTAACAGCCTGTCAGGAGGGTTTCGTTTGCACATGGGCTAGGCCTGGGAAAGTGGTGAGTGACAGGCCTCTCGAGGATACTGTCATGTGACACCTCTTAGCTCACATTGCTTCTAGTTCAGGCATTTTCTCGCTGCATTCAGAAGCTGTGCGCAGACAAAGGTTTCGATTATTTCATGCCAGATTTACACTAAACCCTCGGCATTTTGATGGTCACAGTGGTTACAATGGTTCCATTGCTAGCACATTTTCCGACAGTAAATCTCATGGCCTCACAATTCTGCCTCTGTTTATTACGTTCACATTACACCGTTGTTTGTTATCAATGTGTGTTATCTGTCTCTCCGCAGGGATTGCTATCATCTCAAAACAACCCAGCCAACTCTCCCAGTGGAACAGTAGTATAGCCCCAGTGCTGGTGCTGCTAATGACAGCTCCATGCAACAGAGACGGGGGTGACCAAGGCCAAGGCCCTGCAGCGCTTCTTCACACACTGTCACACACCACACGACCTCCAGTGTCACCTTCATTCTCATCACTAAAACCATGCAGATGCTCTGTTTTGTGTTACTGCTCTTGTTCAAGAATAACCGATGTTGGCCAAGCCAGGGTTAGAAACATGACCCCCTCTTGTCTAGGGGGTGAAAAGGGTGCTATTGGAAATAAGAGGGCAAGCTTTAAATCATCCAGGAGGTTTATGGGAGGGGTCGACTGGCTCACTGTTACATCCACAGTCATATCAAGTCACGTCTAGTCTGAAAATAACAAACTCTCTTACCCAATCCTTTGTGCCTGTAGTTCTTCAAAGACTAGACATGGTGTAAGCATTGTGGTAATGCCTCAGCCTAACCTTTTGTGTGGGTTTAATTCGGTCATATTTTCTATATTTTGTTTCTTCAAATGTATTCACAGATAAAGGGAATAAGATGAGGGATAGTTTTAGAAGAGCAACGTGTCCCCCAATGCCAAGTCTCCTTCATTTTTTTTTAACCTCCTGGGCGATTCCTTGTGCAGTCACATTCCTTAAACACCTGCTCAAGAGAGACTGGAACTTCTTCACTTCCTTTTACAAATACTTCGGTCAGAGCTATCACACTTAGAAGTGTATTTTTGCACAGATTTTCTTTCGTTCTTGTTCTGTTGTTTTTCCCATTTTGAATTCATTGACGGTGGAACACAAGCGAAATATTGTGAAGACAGCTTTGGAAGCACTTGGGGAAATGGCGTGTTATTGCCTGCTGTCTCAACGCTGGATGCTGCAATCATAGTTTTTTATATGGAAAAAAAATTGTTTGCACTTAATAGTTTGTTAGAGGAGAATGGCTTTACATTTTTGGAGTGTGTAAGGACACCTTGACAAGGTTGAAATATAAATAGAATTTAAAAAGAAACCTTTGTATCTATTGAACATTTATTTTAATATTGTTTCAGATTAAATGGGCTCTGTATTATATGTAAATATTGTACTTCAATGATTTATGGGTGAATCGATCATTATTTCATTAGCTGAAAGATCCTCATTTCAGAAAATAGTGATATTTCTAATACAGAAAATCTATACCTAATATTAAAATGAATCTTGAATATGCAGGTGAAGAAATGTTTCTTTTCTGTTGTACATAAAGAGAATTCAGGTGTATTTTTATTAATGAAACGTTTGGTATAGGAGATCTATGAAGTCCTCTTATCTTAACAGGTAGTGCTGAATGATAGCTAGCCTGTCGCTGCGGATCCCTTTTACAACGTAGGCAGGTAGGCGCAGATGCGGCGGTCTAATTCAGCCATCTCTCTCCGAGCTCAGGTAAACCACAGGAAGACTAACGCCCCCCACCCCTCGCCCGTTAGCACTAGTCCCATCAACATGCGTGTGAATTCACCTTAACAAATATCTCTGACAAAAACCATGTTCTGCAGACAGGGCTGAAATCTGTGACTCCTGTTATTGTGAGTAATAATTACTGAACTGATGCTGAACTTGTGAACAAACTTCTGACACTGTGTTGAATACCGACTGACTAATGTCAGCACTTGATGGTGGTATGAGTGCTTGAGGTGAGGGTGTTTTTTTTTTTTTTTTTTTTTTTTTGTTTGTTTGTTTGTTTTTTCCAAGCACCCACAAAGGAAGAGTGAGGATTTTAACAGTGGGAGCCTTTTCCTCCATGTGACGCCTATTAAAACAGCTTTGACAGACTTTACGTTCCTTTTTGTGTTCATTTTTTTTAAACGTCTCCACAGTATTCACAACACAGAACCATGTCTGCATTGGAACATACATGTGATTGTGATACTTCAGTAGTTGGGAATTGTTGCTTCGGTCCACAGGGAGGGCAGAGGTCATGAATGTATTACTCTTGTTATCTTGCACTGGCAGTCACACACTTCTTCCATTAGCTTTTAGCTCAGACGCTGAACGCTGAATGAATGTAATTCGATTTCATTAGGAAGTAGAAAGACCACGAGACGTAGCTGAAAAAAATAAAATGCCTGGTATGATTTCAAGAGATCACTGACCTGTCAGGTCACGCTTTGACACGGTCGCCATCACTCGGAATAATGGGCATGGAAACTACAGGCCTACTGCTGACCCACTCAACTGCAGAGCTTCCAAACACACCATGTTATAATGTACTGTATTCTACATTAAGCATGGATGGATTGTGAGGAGATGGGCCCCCCCACCCCCAACCTCATTCAAGGAGCAAAGAGACACAAAACAAAACCACTAAAAAATGTTTGTGCCACTTTGTGGTCATCTTATGCATGTATAGTTTTAGTTTGGGGTTTTTTTTTTGCAACTTTTTACACATCTTTTGCTTTTCTTGTCGTTTTGTAGTCAATTTGCTTCTCAGTGGACATTTGGTGTCATCTTGCATCTCTTTCAGTGGCGTTCTGCAGGTGCTACTCTGCATTAGTCCTGAGTCAGTTCTTCCATTTAAGCTAGTGGAAGTAAGTCACTACGATACCCACAGTCATGGGTAGCTGCTTTTTATTTTGGGTTTTTTTTTAGTAGGAGTTAGTAAAGTTATTAATAGCCCTGCCACACAGGTGTTCTCAGTTATCTTCCAGTTACACCTCCACTGCTGGGAGTTAAGTCCCTGTCTTAAAGACCCTGCAGCCCCACAAAGACACACAGGTGTTTTCACTTACTTAGACCTCTGTTCACTGGACACTGTGGAACTATTTTTTCAATCCTGTGCACAAATTACACACTAGCTATGGAAGGTGACTATATTCTATCTACAGCTGAATGCAACATACTCTTGTAGACATTGACTCGATCTTCAATATATATTAATTATTATATATTATAATTATATATATTATATATAGTAAAATGTTGTGTTAGTGTTCCAGTTGGCCAGTAAGGGGCAGTATAGCTCAGTCAAATGAGAGCTTGGGAATTCTTCATAACCATTAAATGGACTTGCATTTGATAACAGCTATCACTTGATCAAACGGGGAAAACATTGTCTGTGTACGTACATCCTGACGTCCCTCTTCCTCCCTCTCTCTCTTCCTCCCTTCACAAATGTTTACCTACCACTTCATCCTACTACTTCATATATACTTTATACTCCAAGTGGAGAGATGAAACTGCTCCTCCATAATTTATGAGTGACTTTTAGAAGAAACTCGAGCACTCATAGCCATTAAACCAGCAGCCTGTGGCATCAGGGCGACGGGAGGGGCGGGAAGTGTGATCAGCAGGCCGCGGGGGCCTGATCATCCTGTCAGGGCGTCACTCACCACATGACGGGCTCTTGACTGACCACATTATCTCCCCCTGGGCTGCTCGCATCAATGCTGAGCAGATATCAGTCAGCTTTGCTGCTTGGAGATAGAAAACATCACACTGACTGTGATGCGCTATATATGCTCCTATGTTGTTGTTTTTGTTGTTGTTGTTGTTTTTTGAACTCTGAACCACATTTATTCACTTTACAAACCCAGCCAATCACCCTTTCATCTCAGCGGCCATTTGAAAAGCAATCAGAACACTGTGGCATACAATAAGAGCCTGGAAAACAGCTACATTTATCTTGCATCCTCAAGGAAACAGGTCCCACTTGATAGGAATCCAATAGACTGAGAGAGAATCCCGTTGCTTCTGTAAGGTCCTGCTTTAATCATCTTCTCAGTGTGATGCAATTCCCTCGTCTGCATGCCTCCATGTATTGATCCGGAGTTTTGTTTACCTAGCAATGTGTGCAACGTCTATGAATGATTAATATAGTCTCTCAGAGCCATAGGCCTATAAGGAATGAGCAACGTTCGATGTGCTGCAAAAACTAGACAGTTTAAGATACTGGACAGAGAAGATGAATGCACACAATAAAGGTTAAAAATGATAAAAAATGACACGCTTTGTGGTAACGTCAGCGATGGATTTCCTCTGAGCAAATTACACTTGTCAGGTTATGTAAAAGATCAAACTAACCTAGTTTTTCTTATCAAAAAATTCCACAGGGATATATATTTAGCACACTGCTGAGACCAGTAGTGAAATGAAGCAGTGACTTATGTTAGGAAGCAGGGGTAATGAATGGGATGATAAATCGAAGGCTGGAATTCAAGCTCCCTCTAAATTGGCCGATTGATGAGCTTGGACTTGGGTGCATAGGTAATGTTCTACAAAGCACCTGGTACAGTAAAAAAAAAAAAAAAAAAACATTAGATAACCACCTGTGTGTGTCTGGTAATTTAGGATAAGACAAGAATGGGGATGGGATACTAGGGGGTGACACTGAGCTCTTTAAATACCAAATAACTTTTTTTTTTGGATACTTGGGGGACAGCAGAGAAGAGCTGAGAATACAACACTGACATATTAAAGCACCTTTTAAGTTGATATTATTAACTTGTTAGCAAATGCTTGTTAATATTCCAGAGCAAGCGTTTCATGTTTATGGAATGTAAGTCTAATATTCCCTCTCCTGATGCACTGCTGTTATGACTCTATGTCTTTCTGCTGTATTTTTATAGCTGTTTTAACATGAACTTTTCAGTCAGGATTTTGGAAACAAGGTCAAAGCATCTGTTCTTTTTTTTTTTTTTTGAAGCATTATATTATGAAATCAAACCATCTTTCTAACTCCACTTATGGTCTGAAAAAGTCAGTGCCAAGTCATGGTTCAGAATTTACCTGCAATGAAAATTTTATTTTGACCGCATGCTCCAGTGGCTTATTATTCCAGACCTGTATGCAGGCGGAACGGAAGGAAAACCAACACTTTCTACTCCTAAAATAGTTCATAGAAATGATTAGACATCTAAATGATAGAAGACAGTAGCTTATGGCGTGGCTGTTGGATTAAGATAGTGCCCATATTTCTTTATCTTATACTAAATCATTAAATTTGTGATTTAATGCTCAGCTTAAAAATATGCTTTATGGCTAAAGGTTTAATGATTAATGGCCAATCGAAAGATTTTCTGCTCTGCTTCGTTGCGTTTTTCCCTTTTCATTCTTCCCCCTCTGATATTAGACTGAGTAGAGAGCTTTCAGTGGCAACAGCCCATTACAGTTTCAAAGCGTCCCGCATCAGTTAACCATTAGTCACTAAGAATCAAGAGCACAGTGCCACTTCCTCCTATTCTCAATTCTATTCTAAGCCCTGTCCCTTGAGGTGCGGGCCCAATTACTCGGCCTCCACCATGGGAGCAGCTGCACAATTTGCCGGTCACGTGACCTCAGCACAGAAAGCCCCAGCATCACGTCTTCACACTGCATTAGGAATTTAAAGTTCACAGGTAGGAAGTAAAGTAGGACTCCTGACCCTGCAGAGATTTTGTTTGTGACAGAGCAGGCTTTGTTAGGCTTCCACAGTGTAACTCGAAGTCCTGAGCATTTGTCTTAGTGAACAACTATGCTGAGGATATATGCCTTACATTAAGCACGTCATATTTAATTCATGCAGTGTTTAGAAAGTTTTACACTGAGAGCAGAGTCCCAGAAAAGCCTCCAGCAGAGTCAGCCAGAGGATGTATTTAATGTGAACTGTATGGAGAGTCCAGTCAGCAATAACTCTGCAGTTATTCCACATTCTGAACAGTGTGCAGAACCGATTGTTAAACATTGCCGGGGGGAGGGTTAGGGAATCAATGCAGCTTCAGAGAAGCTCGGGCCCCAGCGGAAATCATCGATACTGAGCTGTGGCCTAAGCACTTAAAATGTAAATGCATCTTCAATAGCGACAACACGAACAAGAAAGTTGTATCTGTGTCTTGGGATCAGTCCAGGTGCAACGCGCGCATTTATCTATGAAATCAAAATCTCTGCACAATGATACAGTGGCCTGAATGGGCATATTCTACGGGAAGTGTTAAACCGGACAGTGACGCATTGCAACAAAATAAAATAAAATGCCTCGCGCGGGTCATACACTCCCTCCGTAATGCGTGGCATTATTAATGCTGTGTACCTTTCTGCAGTCACAGGAGTAATGAGACTCTCAGTGTGCTCTAGAAACCTGTTGAAGAAAAGCTAAGTGGGAGATTATTTAAACGGAACAAGGTGTCTCAACGGATCTCCTTTGATCTCAGCAAATTTATGTGATATAAATAACTCCAAATTAATTATGCATGCACAGTGAGATTGCAAAGTCCACAGATTCACCAAATTTATGACTGCCCCGATGAGCGCTCGCCTGCTCTTTCCGATTTACCACTATTCAGAGATCCTCTGTTTTTGGTAACTTAAAAGTAACCAGACATATTTTAATCTGAAAGCTTTGTTAGAGGAAAACACAACAATGTATTGTTTAGTATGTTATTGTTAATTACAACTTACAAAACAAAGCAGACTTGCCAGGAATCACTTAAATAATTCAATGTAAAGACATATTTCTGTTAAAGAAGCCAAAAATCCAACATTCGTCTTTATTTTGAACAGTCCAATAAAACAGGCAATATGAAGAATAGTCCATAAAGATTTACTTTTAAAAGGCTCTTTTCTTTATAGAGGATGCAAAAGAGACAATAATATATAATAATAGTAGCAATTAAGGTCACTGTAATCGAACATAACTCTTGCAGAGTTCATGGTCCCTGATATCTCCCCAGCCCCCGTTTTTCACGTGCGGGGCCACCCCTCCGACCCCATTGGCAGGCAGTCTCTTTGTTATCAGGAGGTTTTTTGGGAACAGCTGGTTCCCACTGCTCTGTAGGATGTTTTCTATCTTGGTTTTCTGGCTGATCGGCATGCAGGAAGCCTTCTTGTGGTGCATGCCGCAGTCTCCGGCGTGGAAAATCCGAGGCGCCTCACTCACCATGACCTTCCAGTAGGAGGGCAGGCAGGACACAGTCAGGTGTTGTAAGGACCAGTCCCAGTTGTAGTCGTCGTACGTGCAGAATGTGTCGGTGCACTGGATAAGCTTCTGGTACGTCTCTCTGCTCAGAGCCATCCCCATGTTGTGCTCAGTGGACTTCCAGGCCTTCACCTCTACCTTATTAGCTTTGCTGGAGTAGCCAATGTGGCTGTAGCTCCCCAGCGACAGGATGTCGCAATCTGTGCACTGCTCTCGTTTGAGAGCTGACATTAGCTTTAAGAAATGGATAAAGTCCGGAGACATGTAGTGGTCCTCCTCTATCAGCAGGACCAGACCCTTGTGGTCTTTCAGAAACCGGACCCTGTCCCATACAAAGTGCAGCTTCCACCACCAGTGGTGCTTGGTCTGGGAGAACTTGGCCTCACGGTAGTGGCCAAACGAGTCAGGGTACTCTGCGTTGATGCATCCCAGCTTTAAGGCGTCTTTTTTGGAAATGTCTCTGGGGCAGTCCCTGGGGTCATTTCCAGGGAACTCCTGGGGGTACAGCTGAATGCTGAAGGGGAAGAAAATCTGAAGGACTTGGCAGAAGTCAACTGAGGCCACCACTTTATTCATCTCAGGGGACCAGTAGTCATGGCTGAATATCAGCAGTATGCTCTCCACACCTCTGACCTTCCGCAAACTGTCCACTAATAGCTTAAGGTAGTCTGGTCGGTTATGGACCTGAACCACCACAACCAGGTCGTCTTTCTGTCGCGAATTCTTAAACTTCTCCTCATTTCTTATTGTCTGGTCAAAATTTAGCTGGAAGACGATGCCACGGTAGACTAACGTGGTGTTATCTACCTCTGGCTTGGGTATCTTCTCTTTATCCTTCGCTTTTTCTGGATGTGTATCATTTGCTTGTATAACAGGAGGTGGAACAGGTGCCCGGCTGACCGCAGGTGTGGCTTGCACCTGGATATGGTTGTTGTTGATGCTGCTGCTGCTACTGCTGCTGCTGCTGCTGCTGCTTCTCTTCGCCGTCTCCACTTCCTTGGGGAATGATCCACCGTCGTTCTTTTTCTGCCTTCCGCTGCTCCAGAAAGCTAGGCCACAGACGACAACCACCAAAGTCAGTATCACCACCTTTCTCTTGTAGATTCGGAATCTCATGATAGGGGGTCAGCCTCTTGCGACAAGAGAGAAGTCGATTGTAGAGAGACAAAAAAGCACAGGTTTGCAGGTGTGGGGGTGTGCTTTGCACAGGGAGCAAGCCTGATTAAAAACAAGCTGTAATGAGGCTAATTGTTGGCAAAATGAACTGTTGCTGTAAACAACGATCCCGCTGGAATGTCATTGGTGGCGGATGAATATTCCATAAGGCATGACGGGTGCTGGGAGGCAGCAGTGTTGCAGTGTGCATGAACCACCTGAATGAAAAATAAACCAGGAAATAATGAACTGAGCAATATGGTTAAAGTAACGATTAAACTGTTAAGAGGAATATTTCCTTATAATACACAACATGTTACAAAATGGCAAATATATGCAAAAACAAAATAATCCAACTGAAGTTCATGGCAATGACCTGACTCGCACATTAAATTAGACCAAATGTTTCATGTGTAAAAGTTTGTTAAATATGAGTGTGGCACTATATTTTTCAACAATAGTTTGATAGAATGATCTTATCTCAAGGTCCACTTAATAGTTTTTTTTATTGTATCCCATACTAACACACACACATGTAGGTTGCATATTGACAACTGAACCAACATGACATCCATGACAACAGAGCAATCTCAAGAACCTGTGCTGCAGTTTAAAGCTTTTGGAAAAAGCTGATTACTGGCCCTGAAGTTAAGAATATTTTATCAAACCACTGCTCCTGAGGTCAAGAATGAACTTTCACTCCCACATTGCTATTTTTATTTTATGCATATAAAGAGTATCATGTAATGTACAACATTACGCAATAAGAAGTGTTTTTAATTCTAACTACAGCTTGCGCTGAGTGAGTAATTAGATCATATAATGGTGGCGTGATGTCGCAGAAATTCAATAAACTATAACCATTCAGACTTACTGGAAGTACATTTGCAACAATAGCTCTAATAGCTAATTTCACATAACAAGTGTCTTCTATGGAAAAGTATCACAGAAACCACAAACATGATTTAATACATGCTTCACCCCGGTTTACCACTTATTTCTATTTCCCTCCTCCCAATACTTACTCTTTGGCTATAAGTGCTGATTACAGCTCAGTACTTCCTTCTACATAAATCTCTGTCCTTCCTGCATTATAAATATTGACTAGCCCTTTCTGCTCAGATCTGCTGAACAAACCTCCATCTTTTATTTGTTATCAAATTAGCGGTCTCTCAGGCTTCCTACCTGACCCCATTCATCGGTCTTCTTCCTGCCTGGAGACTCTTCAGCTGAATGGTCACGGTGTGGCACTAACACTGCCTGCCACTAAGCATGTACTTAAACATAGTAATGTTGCATTTCTAGCAAGCTGATCAGATGGCATAGCTATCTGAACTATATATTTCATACATCTGCAATATGCATGTCTCTATACGGTTTTCCATACACTTGCAGCTCGCCAAATCAAATGCATCGTTTGCTCTGCAGCTGAGAGTGCTGCTGTTTTAATCCACTGTGTTTCATTTATCACCAACAGGACAGCTGTATTCCTCCAGTGTCTGCATCTATCGCGTTTCCTCGCTAGTGTAAATGTGCAATGTTTCACTTGAAGCCTACTACGGTTAGTTTTTCTGTCCTGAATTGGCCGCTGTCGTACAGACACCCCGAGCCAGCGACCGCTTTAATCGATTTTAACAGGAGATACCGTTATGTCGCCGACTGATAGGAAACGCTAACGAAGCGACCAAAAACAACAGTTGACGTTTCAGTTTTAACGGTCTTATCGTGTTTTTTTTTTTAAACAAAAACGAGCATCACTGAGGGGGAAATGCTAGCCCCGTAAGTTAGCTTCAGCTAGCAACTTACAAGCAACGCGTCCAACACACCAAACCTCGTCAACAACAGCGTCCATGGCGAAGCAGAACAACCACATTCACACTAGTCACCTAAAACTGGGGTTAGCCGATGTGGTCCTTTCACCGAGAAACATCAGTACGATGGCGTCCCATTCTCCCCCATACCTTCCAGCAGGCTGCGTGGAAACGCAACTATCCAGCTAGCTGTATAATCCCCAAATACGGAACCACTGCCTGCCCCTGCCGCTGTCCCACAATGCACTGGTCCAGCGGGGGGCACCCGAGACACCCTAAATATCATGTATCCCTGCTGCTGACAGCCTGCCTGGACTCATCGTGGGCTGGAACAGGTTTGCTATGCCTTTAAGTAGCTCTCAAGTTTATACCACTGCTTAATATAAAAACATGTATACATTTAAAGGGCACATCCACGCTAAAACAAATGTTTGCCTGCATTGTGTTTTTCCAGTGCTGCTGGTCAGTACGACTGTTTCCCAAAACAAAAGCAAAGCATCAGTCCTTTAAATGGTGGAATATTTTATTTAACATCATAATATTGAATATTGGGCTTACAGCCGTGAATGAGGTTAAATATCCTAGATAAATCGCTATGGGTTCTGTCACAGTGACCCAGGGGTTGTTCCATTATTCATGGAGAAGCTCCAGGTGTTGGCTTATTCATTCCCAGCTGCTTTTAATGCTCATATAGTTTGTTGATGCGAATTTGAAAATGATGAAATCCTCCATAACAACAACACAAATAGAATATATCTGTTTAGATTTTTTAAAATATGTATAATTAAATATAAAAGCATTAGTCTAAGCTCGGACATGTCACTCACAAATTACTAAAAGTGTTGATTTTGCCAGGACTTCTTCAGATTTTATAATTTGTCTTAACAGCTAGTTTTCAGATTGTTACAAAATAAATAAGAAACATGAACAGATAATTTATTCGTCAATTAACAGGTGTACACATGCTTACACAGCTTCTTCTGCTTCTAGCAATATTTTGTTAAAATAATGCTCCTCTTTTGTGAGTAAACCACTTTACATCACATCACATTGCATCTATTGTCATATTTAATCTATATGTCTGTGTCTAAATGAAATATTGTCCAATTTCAATTTGTTAAAAATAAATGTTTGTCATATTTTTGTCACGTTCAATGTGTAGTTTACCTTCTTAAAATGACTTTTATTTATTCGGTTAACCCAATTTTGATATTATCAGCTACAGTATGTGCCGTAAATGAACTTAAACCCCTCCACTCATCACTGACAGTGTTTACTGTACGTAACGCCCCCTGCAGGCTGTCCCGTGACATGCTGCAGTTCTCTCCGCCAATAGGAGGCGCCACATGCACTCTCCACAGCCGGAAACACTGCGTCTGACGGTATCATCTGCGCACGCGCGGCCTTCTTTCTTCCTTTCCGACACTCGAGCGAAAGAGACAAGATGGGCCATCAGCAGCTCTATTGGAGTCACCCCAGAAAATTCGGACAGGGATCACGATCCTGGTCAGTTCTGCCTTTAACGCGTTAGTTATCGACATGTGAGATAAAACTAGCCAGTTTAGATGTGTTTGTGACTTCCAGTACTTGATAATTCATCACCAGTCGCGCACCGCATGGGAGCTGAGCGTGAGCTAACATGGCGGTTGAGGATGCGCCTTTCGAGCTTAACAGCTCTACAGTTGTGTTCAGTCCGCAGCTCACTGTGCTTGATATGAAACGGCCCGTGTTGAACGTCTTGAAATGTTAGAACGCGTTTACGTGTGATTTGCGGAGGTTCATTGTATAAACTTTCTCTTGCTGTGACATTGGAAGCATACCAGTTTTATATTTAGAGTCGGTACGTGTTGAGCTAGGCTAGGGTTAGCCGTGATGCACAGAGAAAGGAGAAAGGCATACCGATGATGACCTGTGCGAACTTCCGTGTGTGTAGTTTTTATGAATGAATGTTAACTACAGCCATATATGTCTTGTCATTAAGAGAAACGAATTAACGCTTCTCTGCTTTGTTTTTACAGCCGGGTATGCTCGAACAGACACGGTCTGATCCGTAAATACGGGCTCAACATGTGCCGCCAGTGCTTCAGGCAGTACGCTAAAGACATCGGCTTCGTCAAGGCAAGTACTACTGTCCATGTTAATGCAGTTCATTTGTTTATATTACATTTGACAATATATCGCACCTTAGCGCTGGTAAAGGCCAACGTTATGTTGTAGCGGTGTTGTAAAGACTGATTGTAAACCCTGAAGCACATGAACACAACTTATGCACTAATATCATATTTAATTTGTTGAAACTTTAAAGTTTTGTCAATGAAATTCTCTCTTAATGATCAGGTTTGTAGCACATATTTGCAGGAACATCCTCGTTAATAGAGTAACGCATCCATGGTTCAGTTCATTGTCAGTTAATATCGCTGAATAGTTGGAAGGCTTTGGCACAGTAACTAATATTTTCATTATTTCCACACAGCTGGACTAGGTGTGTTGTGCTGTCACGTCCCCAGATGGGTCAGGTGATCTCTGGAAGGCTGGCCAAGATGGGATAATTCGGCACTGCAAATAAATCTTTTTGTTTTGTCCAAGCTGAATCTTCTGTGTTTTTATTTATGTGTTTTCATTTTGCAGTATAGAAATGTGTTAATATGTGGGAAAGATGTAAATGTCCTTAATTAAACAACTAATTAATTGAACAATCAATTTAATACACATAACTTAATAACAATCCTGTGCTTTAAAATGAGGTAATTTCTGGTTTAAAATCGCTTCACAGTTATCACAAAGTTGGATTAACTGTTTTTTTTTTAAGTACCCATTGTACACAAAACTCAAACCCAGATCACCTGGACATTCAGATGACATGGTCTACAATCCCCTTAAAACCCAACATACATGCAGTAAACACATTTACAGAAGCTTATGTTTTTGTTTATGGTGTTGTGGCGTAATGTGCCTGTATATAAATGTGCAAACCAGTAGAGATACCTCATACAACATCTTGGAAACTAGTGTGTTTAACATAGTTATTTCTGGTGAAATCAACCCATGCAGCATGGATGACAAATATATCAGGTGGAATTTTTTTAGCTATTTTGTAAAAAAAAAAAAAAAAGAAGTAGTGTAATCAATCACTGAGGCTGTACGTGTGAAGACCACTGGTGATCTGTAGCGGTTGCAAAAATTTATTTCCAAGTCAGCATGCGTTCATATGATGCGACATGTCCTCCTTACACCCAAGAACTGGTAACAAGCTGAGATATTGGTCTTGTTCAAAATTAATGAAATCTGATGGGTCCCCTGTAGTGTGTCTAACTGCATAGTGCCTTTGGTTCCCTGACTTTAAACACTGAGTAAGTTCAGCAGTCACAGCATCAAGGCACATTGGCAGGTGGGATTCTGTACAGATCCATGCCTTCTGGTTTTAAGACAGAGGGTTAAGTGTGGAGCACTAGATGGCAGCAACACTTCACATTCATGATTCAAGGCCAGTGACAACAAAAAGCTTTGGACTTACAAAGCGTAGCTCTGTATTCACATATTCTTCAGCATTCATCATATTTAGATTACCATCTCTTTTAGCCATTCTCATCCAGCAGCTATGGAAGCTTAATTTAAGGTCTTGTTTGTGACTAGTGTTCAGTTAAAGAGTTGTTTTTTTTTTTGTTTTTAGGAATTCATTTGAAACACTTACTCTGATTCATGCTGAATCTGTGGTGTATATTTAGATCACGCCTTGCATTTTGGTCATTTATCAGCTGGAGGTTTGGGATTGGTCCTATTTAATCTGAGGCGACAAATTATGTTTGGCAAAGCCCTGTTTATCATAAATAACAGCTCTGTTTGTGCTTAGTGGTATTAAGATGAATCTTTAAGGATCCCATTTGGGAAAATGGAAATGTGGCCAAAAAATAAGCAAGATTACAGCATAAAAAGGAGGTTATACACACATAAACCAACAATTTCAGCACTATTGCGTGCTGCTTAGAAATGATAAGATGTAGGAAAATGAATAGAAGTGTGTAAAATCTGAGCCTATTTTATAATGAGGCAAAGAAAAATTTTCTGTACACACAAAATGAGCAAAATGCAGTAGCAATGAAATATACACACACTGATAAAAAAAAACTTTTAATGTGACAGGCAGCATATACCTGTACAGGATGTACTTTAAATCTTAACGCATCGTGAAATTCATAGTGTGAGAAGTCGAATATCATTATCCCGTAAAACGTTACAAATGAAAGCACAGCATGCTCAGAAGAGTCTGCAAGGCTCAAATGCATTGCTAGATGCAGGATGTCTGTGTGTGCATGTGTTGTGTAAGCACTAACTCATATGCATGAAGTAGAGGTTGTGTGGAGCGTCTGCATTAACACAAGCTGGCAGTGGCTGGAGCTGTTTGGACAGAGGGAGCTGAACACACAAGTGCTGCATGTTGCATCAGTCCGCTATGGAGGCGGGTGGAAGGTGTTGTCTTTGATGTTCAGTTCAGTTTCATTTTTTTTTTGTTCTCCCAGTAGCGTATTAATGCTCTTGTTATTCTGCCTCCTCAATACGCCACTGCCAAGACAACTAACCGACAAGACATGTTGAAAAGTCTGTTTCATCCAGCCTGAGCTTTCTCAAGAAGGTTCTTTATTGCTCAGTGCCTCTGTGTGGTCAGATCACTTTGCTGGTGAAGTGTAGCCCCAGTCTGTGCCTCTCAGAGCTGCCTATAAAGTAACCAGAAAAATAAAACACCTGCCGATCTTTGATAAACCCTACAGGTTGTTTAACAGCACTTTCCAAGACTTTTCTAACCACCTGGAAGAAAAAAATATTCTGTATGTTGCGTGTAAAAAGTGTCCCAAGTCAAGATTTAATTTCCTAATGCAGTCAGCTGGAAATGACCTTTGCCCCTTTTGTAAAACAAAATCAAAATCTCTGCATATTTTGTTTGAAAGTGTAGAACCTTTTGTGGCCACACGGGGGCAGAAGAACTCCGCCCCTGTCTAACAGACAGAAAACCCCTCTGACATATTATCACCTTATTAAGCTGTGACGCCTCAGGTGTTTGCAAACACCTGCCTACACCTCTAGCTGACATGTAGCAACATAAGCATTTATTTAATGTGGTGTTTCTCACCACTTAACAAATCTAAGTTTAATATTCACTAGTTATTCTTTGCCTCTGGCTTGAGAGTATATCTGTGCCTTTGCGTATTAGCCATTCATTCATCTTCCTTTTTTTTTTTTTCACCAGCTTCACTAACTTTGTCAGTTTTACAGCTGCCAGCTGTTGGAAACGGGCTTGAAAAGGGTTTTCCAGTGATTTAGTACTGCATTTCAATAAGCTTGGAGGGCTCACAAGAGACAAATTAAAGAAAAGCATTGTCAACATTGAAGCAGCAGAGGCTGAGATATTGTGACTTTAGGCTCTTGCATGTTTTAAGTGCCAAAAGTGGATTCTACAGTACCCCACTCCTTCAGCCCAGGCTTAGATACCATGTTGACACCATCAGTAAATGTAATGGGGGGCCACAAAACCAAATCGAGCTGAAAGAGGCTAAAATCCTGCAGTAAAGCCGCATGCTTAAAGGATGACTCCCTGTGGGTTTGTAACTGCGAGCCACCAATGTCACATCCTTTCTTGATTTGTTGTACATACAAAATTATATTATTATATTATATTTGAGAAAAAAAGATCAAAAGATGGATTAATGTCAGCAGTGGGTGTGTGTGTGTTTCTGATGCCTGGTGTTACTCTGAATGCTGACAGTTTGGTGGGATTGGTTATGAGACATGATCACTCATGTTTTATTATCCCCAAGTGACAAATATGCTGCAGCACTGATGTAAATGTGGGGGAAAATCAATTGTTTGTGGTTCCGAGGGACTCCACGTGTGCGTGTGACGCTTTTCCATGCTCCCTTATAAATATATTATTGTGTGGTTATAGCCTCATCTTAACATTGAAAGTAAACCTGAATAAAAGACTAGTACGAGCAAATCAGAGGGGAGTGCTTGTGTGATGGCTTGGGACCCAAAGGCACATTGCAGAGGTCTCCCATCCAACTCCAAGATTATAGGGAAAATAAGTGAGCTGAAAACGTTACGGCGCGCTGTTGGCATGGAAACATTCCTGTGGGTTTACCTGCTTTCAATTGTTAGACTGAAAGGCACTTCTTGCCACAAGGTTCCTCAAAAGGGCTGCGAACAAACGCGTGGCTCATTCATGCTCTCCTTCAATTTCAACCGAGTGGGAACGGTGCTGAATGAGCAATGGCAAATAAAAGAGGGAGAGAAAAAAAATTACAATTAAAATAAAGTACGAGCTGCAGTCAGAGAAAGAAAGAACAAACAGGAAAATTAATTTGAAAAAAAAAAAAAAAAAGAGTACCAGTAAATGCAGGAGCAGTTGATTCGGTGAAATTATGCAGTGACTAAGACGCCGTGGTGTAAGCAGCTCTAAGTACTGATAATTATTGGATGTTTTGTTCATGATACCCTCATTTTCTTTGGGCAGTAGTAACTGCAATGTTTAAAAAAAAACAAAAACCAATGTATTTATTTCTTTTGGTAGAAAACAGTGCTATCCATAGCTACAGACATCACCGGAAAACTGTGTTTTCTGGGATATCCCCCCCTGTTTTGGTGCATTCCCTGGAGAAGTGAGCTGTGCACGGCACTCAGCTTTATTACAGTCCAATATGGAGCACCTGGCTGACTCAGTTGTTCCAGTCAAACAGCGGCTAATTCTCACACCACTCCGCGGAATAAGCATTCTCCAGCCGCAAAGCCTCAATTTAGGCTTAGATGACTTTAGCAAACATTCATTTCTCTAAAGAGTTCGAGGGAGATTATGGAAAGTGAGAATTGCTTTAGCAATGCACACAATACGGCCTTTATCCGCTTACAGTGGGCTGTGCGGCCCATATTGCAACTGTATTGCACTGCGGAGAAATGCGCAGGTTATTTATCTTCAGGCTAAACATAAAATGATATTATGTCGGCGCCATCAGCCACACATGAAAGACTCCCAGGCAGAGTAACAAGCCTTTGACTCTTTCGTGGCTGATAGGTCGCAGCAGGAAAGGCACAGGTGTAATTAATAACACTAATGATGGCTGCTTTCCATGTGGGTGAGCCAGTTCCAGGGTCCTGCTGCATTTTGGCTAAGGGAAGAGGCTTACTGGGAAAATTCAATGGAACCCAGCCATTGTTAGTGTTATTAGTTGTACACCTGTACTTTTTTTTTTTTTTCCTTGCCATGACATGTAAAAATGGCTGCTGTTAGCCGTTAGCTGAGTGTTTATTGTGACCCTGCAGGTACACTAGGTCCACATGACAAAGAACAAAAATGACTTACTGAAACACTTAAATAGCACAGAGCCATCATATGTTTTTCCTGCCCCAACAAGTCAGAAAGACCCACCTGTGGCAATTTAGCAAGATAAGGTCAGGCAGCACTAAATGAGAGTTTTAACAAAAATAACTTTAAATGCAGGGTATGGGAAAATGATTTAGGGAAAAAAAAAATCTGTCAAGTGTTCAGACTTTCAAACTCTTGTGTCAGTACATGCCTGCGAAAGACTGATGTGTGTTGCTGTTATTTCAAAGTTGTAACCAGTAGTGTCTCGCGTCTCGGAGGTGCGGCTCTTAATGAATGTTTAAACATGTCAGGGTGGTACAACTGTGATGACATGACTAACAACAAGGTTCCTGGAGATGATATTCAAAGCAGGATGGTAATCTCGCTTTTAACTTTTAAGACGGTCATGGAAAATAAATAAATGTGCTCAGGTTATGCAGCTGTAGTACAAGTTATAGAAGAGCTGAAGCAAGATTTTTCTTTGTTGGTGACTGTGCCAAAAATTTCTCCCCCAGTGTAGTGTGCATACCTTCAGAGTTTACAGACCAGAGAGCAGAGTATCGACCCATGAAGCTCAAACAGCTGTACTGTATAAACATAAAATTGGCACACTGAATATTAATAGCCAGGACTCTTACCTGCTGGGTGGCTGCAGAATATGGAATATCTCACCTCTGTGCAAAGTTAAGTGGATGATCTGCTCTTACACCTCTTAGTCACTGTGTAATTTCACAGCTGAGGTAATAAGTGCAGTGCCAAAAATGAAAAATGTGTTGCTTACCAAATATGACAAATGGAAAAAAAAAAAAAAAAAGATCTTGCACATTTCTTTTTGATATTCAGCACGTGTTGTAATGGTTGGCACAATGGTACATTTTGTAAATTCCGCTGTGCGTGCAGTGGAATCCATGAAACACAGCTGATCCACAATGAAGGTGCCTGGTGGACGTTTTCTTTCAAAGCAGTGGACATGCAGCGAGTATTGTTTTTAAATGAAAAGGCGACAGCTGAAACTTCAACCTCATATATTTCATCAAAAGTCACGACTCACATTATCTTATATGACACAATCCCCTCACAAGCCCATGAGTGCGGTCAATAAATCAGTCTGCTTGCCGCCATCTAGTGAAAAGATGCTGCAAAACCGAAATACACCTGCGGGGGCAGCCTTGCATTGCAGCTGAAACAGAGAGAGGATGCAGCAGCACTGGAAGGTGAGGTGACAGGAGGTGTTGTTGTGCTGCTCTCTGGGGAGGAGCTCTCCAGTCTCAGTAATAAAAATAAGAGAAAGAGAGAGAGAGAGAGATGCAGAATGGTAAGAAGCAGCCTTGATCAGGCTGTCAGCTCAGGGCATGTCTAATTGAATACGCTATGCCATTTGAAGTGAAGAGTAGAGCTGGAGCAGAAAAGAGGACCCGGCATAGGGCAGGCACAGTGGGAGAGCAGCCTTCGCCAAACAAAAAGACAAATCAAAGAGCGAACACATGAGATGTTCAAACAGATAGCCCTGATCTTTGCCCTGTGTTCGACGTCTCTCACTGTCTTTGTGCATGTGCTGTTGGTGGCTGCAGAGGAACATGTGAGAGGAAGTGGAAGTGAGGCAAGGAGTCTGTCGTGAAGGGTGGTTTGACGACGAAGTGAAACGTGAAGGAGAAAGAATGAAAAACAAAAAAGCAAAATCACTATCAGCTCACATTTTCAGTCTGTTTTAAAAAACACCTAATGATGAAAAAGGAAAAGGTGAATCACGGGAAACATAATGCGATGGTGGTGGAGGTCAGTGACTGGTTCAGCGTTTCACCGGCCTTGCCATATGTAGCTTAGCACAGCTCAGTGCTTAGGGGAAGTGGGGGGAGGAAAAAAAAAATTACTCATAAATGGAAAAAGATCAAATAGCGGCATTTAACAATCCGCAGAGAAATGGTGTCACGGAGGACCTCGTCTTTCAGCTCTCCTCGGGCTAAGAGGATGTGATGTCCTGTCAGCATTGTAATTTATTTCTGGCACGAGTCTGAATCACACTGCATATTTTACTTTACAGGGTGGTCTCTTGTCATAATCCCCCATTACGGTCATGCAGGTATATGCTACACAGTCACCGAAGCAGAGGTATGAATATAGGTGTATTCACGCTTTATGCCTTCAAGACACTAGACATAACCATAACCCTTTACGTGCTATGGGAATATCCACCCATAACCATGTCTGTCAATCTCTTTTGTACACTGGTTCGGATGTTAACCTTTAAATCCACAACGTCTGCCCTGAATGTGACCCATGCTAACGTTTTTCATTACCCACATTTATGAATATCTGAGGCAGCCTGGGTGGAACTGAATATTTAACCTGATTTGCATGTGTATTGTATTGTATTGTATTGAAGTGCATATTAAGAAGCAGCACATCTTCAGCCGCAGAGGAAGATGGCAGGAGGTGACGAAGCAGGAATGACGGACTGATGTGTGGTTTCCATTTTCCTGCAACAGCAACGGGTAGACATTTGTTTGGAGCTTCCTCTGGACCCGAAAATTCCTCCGTTGTTTGATATGATAAGCAGATGTTGAAGATAGTGAGTGAACAGCTGCCACGCACTGATCTTATTAGTGGTTGCTAATTCCTTCCACTGTGCCTCGAGTTGTGAAATGTCTGTGTCTTTGCCATCCAATTGTCACGCTCTGCTACTGCTTGGCCTTGCTGTCTCTCTACTCACACGCCAGTGCTAGCACTTCTAATCCAGGAGAGAAAATGAACTGTCACGCATGTTTGATTGTTAAAAGCGGCTGCTGGTTTCCGTGACAACGCCTCTACCGGTTGAGTGTGGAGTAATGGTGGGCAGACAGGACTTTTTCATCCAAACTTTTTTTTTTTTTTTTTCCACCTCTCGCTCCCCATTTTGAATATTTTGAAGGAGGTAATTCAGATGGAGGATGATTCACTGGCTGACAATGTGACAGATGCAGCTCTATTTTCCAGGATGAATGTGCGAATGATGCAGCCAGGCAGGATCAGAGAGAGCGGCATTAAAAAAAACCCAGCAGCTCAGATGGAGGCACAGAGAGCAGACTTTCCTGCTCACTCCAGTTCTAGCCCTTCTTGCTTAGTTTTTTATTAACCCCACTCCTACCATAACCATTATGTCTCTGGCTATTACGCACAACACCTCCATGGTCCGACCGACATGTCATAAAATGACTGGCATTAAATATGACACACAGTCCTTATGCCATCATTGCAAAGAGGGCCATTTTCCTCTTGAGTGAAATGGAGCATGGCCCAGAATGGATATATTTTTTGGACAAAACAGGGCTAATGCAGACTTTGACTCATCTAACTTTCACATTCTCCCACCTGCACTTATTTTTATTTTATTGATTTTTCTTTTATCAGGAAAGCACAATGAACCGCTGCCTTTGAGGATGCAGACACACGGGAGGAAGACGAGTTCTTTCATGAGACTGATCTCCTTCCGTCCTGTGGCTGGCACAGTTAGTGGCCGCTGAGATCTGCGTTTGAAGTGCAGATCAACAAATGCCATTTTGACCTTATACCGCTCACTGCTGATTATGTCTCTCTCTTTTTGAGGCAAAAGCCTCCCTTTATGGATACCTGTGTTAAGAAGATGTCTTTCCCGCCGTCAGCCTGACGGAGAGGATTCTTAAGCCTTTCAAAGCTGTAATTTCAAAAGTAATGACATGGTTCTTTAACTACATATTATTCCACACCATAATGCACCGTACGGCTTGTGCATTTTTATTCCCTGAGATCGCTTCATGTTCCTTTGACTATAACGTTTTGATATTTTCCTTGACTTCAGGGATCTCGAGAGGTTAAATCACTTGGTTACAGCAAAATGGTTTCTTGCCCAGAGCAATGACAAGTAGAGGATTAAGAAGTCATGCAGAAAAGAATAGTATAGTGCGTTGTTGTTTGGTGCTGAGATATGTCTCTCCCAGTAGATTCACTGTCTGTTCGCCTGCGGCATCTTGACCTGCCCACTCTCGGCTGTGTGCCGCCGCTGCTGCTGCTGCTGCTGCACTGGGATCTTCTCTGCCTTTATTGATTCCAGCCTGTCCGCCCACCAGAGGATCCGATACCAGTTAACATGATGCAGAGTCCACATATTTAGAGGGCTGGAGGGTATCAGCAGTCCAAACTCTGACTGGCGTAATTGAGAGTGATAGGGATCGGTTAGAGCCAGGTTACAATTGATTAGGTGTGTGTGTATAAACAGAGGCATCAATGGAGACAGGTCAATAGAAATTATAAGCATTTTAACAAGCACCAGCGAGAAACACCAAGAGTTAAGAGGTGGTATGGATTCATGCCAAGACCTGATTTTAGAGCTTGAGAGCAAGACAAAGACATGTCAATACTCGTGAAACTGGTGGAAAATTTTTTTTATTGAGCATAGTTTTGGTGCACACATGGACATCCTGGTCTTTGTGGTCCAAGGCTGGTGCAAGCATGCCTGCCCAAGCATACCATGAAAACAAGCTTCTATTAAACCACCGTTGGTTCCCAGGTGCACCAGGTACTTGGGCCCCAGTATACCAGCTGGACAGCAGGTACGATTGAATGTACTACCAAATTTTTGTGTTTCTCCCATGACTGCATGCACAGTTACTGGGACTAATACTGCTAGAAGTACCTGCTGCCACATCTGGCTGACTTTTACACTTCTACTACCTCTCCTTGCAAAGAAATGTTTTGCACTAACTAGCCTACCTATCTGATTTGATTATTTTTCAGTCTACACATAATTTTATAGAGAGACATCTTTATTAGCCAGTTTGCATATAAATGGTGTAATGCTGTCATCTCATCATTCATTTTCTCTTTCGACGATAGCCTGCTCTACATCATTACACTTGGGTATAGAGTGGTACTCAATCAAGCCTCAGGATGTTAATAAAATATGCTGTTACCACGACGTGATGAATAATCCCAGAATTCAAGAACAATTTCCAGGCCTACTGGGTTGAGAGCACGCAGCCGACGTCACACTGTGGGTGGGGAATCGCACATCTGCCGCCCGACCATCAGGGTGGCCGAGCGGGTGGCGGCGATGGTGGCAATCTGAGGGAAGGGAAGGGAAGGCAGGCTTGGCATGGTGCAAAGCACGATAAGGTTTCTGCACCACTGTGGACAACGCTGGGGGATTGTGGGAGAGAGCGCTTATCAGTCTGTGTCAGGGTCTATCAGCATCTGTCATGTTTACTCCTCAGGTGTGCTGGCTGCTGGCTGACTGCTCTGCCAAGGCTCCTTCATATCAGCCAGCTGAGAGCGAACCGGGGTTGCAAACAGAGACCCACCCACCGCTGCTGCAGACCAAACCCTCCTTATTACTTCCACTTTCTATATATGAACCCTTCTTTCTCAAAGTTTACTTGTTACATTCTCTGCTTCTCGCCGCCTCATCCTTCCACATCTTGCTTTTCATGTCAAACCCCTCTACCACTCTCTATTCACCTGTCTTGGAGTGGATGTGAAGTGAATCATACCTTAACAGGACATCAACGGACCTGATCGAAAAAAAGAAAGGCTTTTTTTTATTTTTACTTAAAAAAAAAAAAAAAAAATCCAACACATTGCCGTTTTTCCAGTCAAGTGGCCGAGTGTTATCACCATTCAGACCATTTCCTGTAGATGTACTTCACAATTGCTTCTCTGCTCTTACATGTGCTAAAAATGTTGTTTTCAGAGAGAAAGCGAGAGAGCGAGGAGAGAAGAAAAGGATGACATGGACCAAAGTGAAGGTACATTTTCCAATAGTATTTAATCGCTGCATACAAGTTGCTGTGTGTGTGTGCCTGTGTGTCTGTGTGTGTGTGTGAGAGAGAGACAGAGAGAGAGAGTGGGAGAGACACAGACACAAACACAGAAAGGTGAGACAAAAAGTTCAAGCAAGAGAGAACGAGAGATTTGAGAGAGATTGTCAAAATGTCGCAGGTGGAAATGTCAGCAGTGAGGTGGAGAGGAGTCAAACTGAGCGAGAGCAGGAGGTTGAAACTATAATTAGTGTCTGTGAGTCACTGCAAGTGGCCCCGTGTGATGTCAGCAGCTCCCCGTCCCCTGTATCCACCACCGAGGACAAGCATGGGGACTAGCACGTCCTGACCTCTGGCCTTTCTGAGGAACACGCTGTTCTCTCCTCTGTTTTACTGCTGCACAGCCTCCAGTCTCTGGGCTCCAGCTTTGACTGCGTCGGCTGTAATGACCTCGTCGCTGTTTGCAGGGTCACACTGGTGCCCGCCGTGGCCGTCGATGTCCATGTGTGTGACCCCCCCCCACACCCCCTTTTTGACTCTGCATCTCCCTTATCTGTGGTAGAGCACGGGCAGCTGCTGGAATCAAACCGCTGTGGCCAGTGCCTTCTGCCTGACCATCTTGATGGCAAATCAGTGTAATATTGGAGCAAATCAGAGCAACGCATGAGAAGCGGCCTCTGTGCGTTCCTTTTCTGTGCAGCAGAAGACCGTGGTCTGTGTCACGCTGTTTTCCCCTTGCTGTTGTATCGCAGGAAGACAGGCAGCCAACCACTGTGAAGCAGTGTGCTTGGGAATGACAAACACCCACTTGATCTCATGAACCTGCATAACAAATGGTTCCCAGAGCCACCGACATGGCCAGTGCCATGAGAGATAGAAGGGAGGCTGAGGAATTCAGACAGCTCACACAAGCACAACACAGCTGAAGTCCCACAACTGTGACCATACTTTCAATAATCCACATGTGGTGTCATTCTGTCATAGAGGGAAAGGCAAGTATGTACATGGAACTGTGCAAACATGACGGCAACTTATAGTGCTTTGTATAAAGGCATGCTACATTTGAAAAAAAAAAAAAAACAATGGGTGGGAAAATAAATATGAATTTACTCAACATTTACACCCAGTAGCTGCCAGGTGTAACTGTTACGTGTCTCACGAAACGCTGGTTAGGTTAGCATAGTCTGATATTTTCCATTCATTTTAAACTGCATAAAACCTGTATATTGTTGACACAGCTGTGATTGGATGCTGCTACAGATTATTCCTTGCATCCGATTTGCATATTACTAAAGTCTTCGGGAAGAACTTTACATATAAACTGATTCTGGGTTTACAAAAAGCTGGTGAAACTCGGTTCAGTAAGCAGACCAGTCCCTGACCTGAGAAGTCTCACAGCCTTACAGGAGTAATAACCTTTCTGAGTGCATCCTTTGGCAAAGGAGTGAAATGAAAGAACCCTGTGTAAACACACTGTTTCTTTCTTTCTTTCTTTCTTTCTTTCTTTCTTTTTTTCCTGTGTAAATACACAGGTTTCTGTGGCAGTTGTTCCACCAGTGTCTGGCCAACACACTGTGAACACACTGTGCCAGGATCTGCTGATTGTGTTAGTAATGCGCCATGTTAAACAGATGGGACAAAATGGAGGAAATAGCCCTGTTCTTGTGTGTCTGACCTAGCAATGTATTTCAACAGGAAAAGCAGTCAGGGAGACTTGGCAAAAAATAAATAAATAAATAAATAAAAATACCACCCAACTGGCACTGAAAATAAGCAGGCTCTCCTCTCCTGTCTGTCTAGTGTAATACTCACAGTGTTCAGCCTCTCATGAAATTATTAAGTCCAAAATCCTGCTCTGTAGGGATTTCTCTGTCTTGCTCCTGCTCTTTCTGTGGATCAGTCTAGCAAAACATGATGTATGTAGATGGTCTCCGAGCTCATCTGTCATTTAAAGAAGACACTGTCTGATTCCACCTGGCTGGGAAATGCACACTGTTCTGCATTCATCTAGTCCTTGCCCTGTCCTGTACACACCCACCCACACACACACACACACACCAACAGAAACAAATGGACAAAGCTTACTTTGTGCTTTAAATGAATGTTGCGCCGGGGCACGGCTGTCACAGCAAATCACAGTAACACTCAGCATGCCTCTGTGCCCCTGCTCAAAGAACAGCGAGAGCTCCCTCCATTTATCCATACTCTATCTCAGGCTCCACAGTGCAGGAAACAAAATAGGGCATTTTACTGAATGCACAGTAGTATGCTTTTCATTATGTAGCTGGTACACGTCATTTAGTGGCCTCATTTAGAGCCGCTGATGTTAAATCCCCGCGCGTGTGTGAGCGTGTGTGCACACGTCAGCGGGAAAGATCGAATCAAGGGAGAATATGTGTCGCCCACTGTGGACTTGTGTTTGTATGTGTATATTTTAAAATGTATGTGTTACAGTTGGTGGACGGCTTAATGGGCGAGTACAGTGTACACCGATGATCTCTGGGCAAACCTACAAATAGATGGACTGACATTCTGCTGTCTTTTTATTAATTCATAAATGTCAGAGAGGATCACTGTGGGCCAGTGACAAAAGGTTCAGGGAATTTCAAAGTCTTATTTATAAGAGCAGTTTAAGGGGAAGCATCCCATATAGGGCCCATTTCCCCTTTCCGTTCCACATCACTTTGATGATCTGAGTTTGTCCTCATCTCCCCCCTTTACTTCAGTCTTTCCATATCCATCCATCCATTTTCCACCGCTTAATCCGTCAGGGTCGCCATCGCAGCTGACTATGGGCGAGAGGCGGGGGTACACCCTGGACTGGTCGCCAGTCAATCGCAGGGCTGACACACAAACCGACAACCACACACGCACACACTCCCACCTATGGGAAATTTAGAGTAGCCAGTTAACCTAACCCGTGCATGTGTTTGTGATTTTGTGATCTGGAACCCTCTTGCTGTGAGGCGACAGTGCTAACCACTGCACCACCGTGCAGCCCTCTTTCCATATCAATCACTGTTTTATATACACTTCATCAAAGCTGCTTCAGGGCAAAATAGCAACACAAAAACTCTGCAGAGGCCGGCGGTTTGATTCCTGACATAGATCTGAACCAAATGGGAGAGTCTTGTTTTCCTGCTTGAAACAATCTGCATTAATCCTCCTCCCATGGAGAGATATAGCTGAGGTGAAGAGTTTTGTTCCACTCCCTGACCAAATGCTATTGTATAAAATGGAAACCTGCCAGCTGCAGGCTTTGAGATAGCAACAAATTAGACGGGAAACGGCTAATATTTGTGTTTTAGAATTTCAGCCAAATAGCACAGGATATTAGATTAAATCTGATGTACACAGTCGCAGCGCCTGCTGTCGTATTCTCTCTGTTACAACATTAGCAAATAGTGTAGGACATGTCTGAGGTGATGTTGTATTTGGTTGGTTCAAAATCAAACACAATTTTGCAACTAATCCAGCCTTATGTACAGCCAACTGCAATGTGAGCACACGCCATTTGGAGTCTCTGGAGCACATCTGCCGCCATAGGGGCATTATTTCACGAGATGCTCCTATGGGTCACTTCAGAGGGTAGGGACAAACAATCTGTATGGTCATTCTGTTTGAAGGATTTGTTTTGTATTTCAGTTAGCATTTTCCTGTTGCAGCTACATTTCCTATACAATGATGTTCAAGAGCATCTGGAGACCAACAGTGCATTTGGTTCCTCATAAAATGTGGAATTCTGGGAACTTTCTCTTTCTTTACTTTTTCTTCCATCAAATCAACCCCAAATATGCCTGAATGAAAGACTACAAGACACAAGGACAGTTTTCCTTTGTGTAAATGCACTTTTATATCTCCCTTAAATTCCTTTTAGGAAAATATAAGCATAAAATCTGTGGTGAGTTACTACGTGCACCTTATTTTGGATGCCATGTGTGCAGAGGGCATGCTAACTTAACTGATGACTAAAATTAAAAGTAAAAAAACATAAAAGTAAAAGTCTTCAGATTTTATTTTGTGTTTATTTGCAGCGCGGCACCGTGGACAATTGTCAAAAGAACAAAAACCCTGCAGCCTTTTAAAATTTTTAATCAGCAATGAAGAAACTCCTGTCTCTGGTGAGTCACACGTTTATTATTTCTTTTTACCTTTAAGTTTCACTGAAATGGTTGACTCTCCGCTGTCAGTCTTTTTAAACCAAAGGTTTATCCACACTTCATTTGCAACTGAGGAAAGTTTTTCATAGCAACATTGTTGTGAAGCCTGTTCGATCTCAGCTGTGGTTTATCCCCTGTCCCTTGCTCCTTAGCGGAGGAAACAGGCTGCATTCACTGAAACAGCTTGTCAATCAGAAACTTTCAGTTTTCAGGCTGAAGTGTTTAGTCTTGAATGCCGAACATGTCACAACCTGTCCACAACCTCCATATCTAACCAGGAACATGTCCTTAAGAATAAACCACCATGAGCCACCAGATAATAAAGGAGAAAAACATTAGCTTTTGGTGGTACAGTAACAAGCATATACATCATATAACCGTATTCTGTAAAATTAAAAATAACATCATGTTGTGTTTTCTCTCCAACGTCAGCCCTGGCCTTTCTCTATTGTTGTTTCCGAACAGAAGCACTTCCGTCGGTTTCTGCTAATGCCAGTCTGCACACATCCCAAGAGTCATTTGCTAAATGTTTCATACAGCTTAAGTGTTCGCATTATATATGTAAGGCAACATAGAATATCTTTAAATATCTCCATTAGTAAAAGATGAATAATTCAGCACCTTTGTACTTGAGAGTGTTATTTATAATCAAGATCAGGGCGACAATACGGAGTTTATGATTTATGAGTGCTGGGGTCAGGGGCACCCTGTAAACACAGCACGTCTCTCCTCACCTCAGATGCAACCACTTAACTATGCCTATGACACATGCTGCTCATGAGTCGGCCTGCCTCGTCTTGAGGGGTGGGGGCCGCAACTTCATTACGCTGTCCGAGATCAGCGTGAGAGCCAGCTCAAACAAGCAAGAACCAATTATTTAGATTAATTCGATACACCCTTCCCAACCTCATTCTGCTCGGAGCATCTGCTTAGGCTCAAGGAAATGATGATATATGAGGCATAATTTAGCCTTGAGAGAGAGAGAAATCACCGTGGCTTATTGTGGCCAAATGGAATTCAGATGAACGGAGCTTATTAAGAGGTAAAGGGGATGGGAATGTACAGGTAAGAGGTTTATCAGTGTTAATAAATGCTACGGCCATCTCCTTTCCAAGCTCTATCAGAGGGGAGCCAGGAGGGCCTTCAATCCTCCAAATGGACTTCACATCATCTGCGCCTGCGAATGATTGGAGATATTACATCTGCTCATTTCTGGGAGTTAGTGCTGCTTTTATGAGCGTATTTCTCAGCGGTTGACGAGGAGCATGTTGTACGGGTGTCCTCTTATGGCGCTGGTGTTATGCAGAATTAACAGTGAGGCTTCTGGATAGGCCACGAATGAAGCGTCCCCCCGTCGAGCTTGCCTGGCGAAACGCCGCAGAATTTGGGAAGAGGCACAAAACTGTAGCGACAGTGGTCCAAATGTCATTATTACTTATGAATTACACCAGAGCTCATTTTAGCAGCAATGAAATCTTAAATGGGGTTATGAGAACATCATCACCACTGTGTATCACTGAGCTTTATAAAGTAATGGATTTAAATGGAAACTCACTGCTTGCCTTAATGAAGCATGAAAAGCATTCCCAGTTTACACAGAGAGAGGGAGAGTGAGAGGGAGGGGTGAGATGATAAAAGAGGAAGGGACGTCTGTTGTCATACATTTGTGAAATGGTGGGCCATTGAGGGAAAATGTCTAGGTTTTTTTTCCCCTCTCATTTTTATCTGAATGAACATCATCGACATCATTAAAGTTACAGTTAGCTATAGTTGAGACAAGCTGACAGTGTAAAGAGCTTGAGGCTGGAGGATTTACCTAAATGGAGGACGAGCAGAAAAGCAAAATTAAATCCCGTCACATGTTCTTTGCTCACAGACATAATTCATCATTATACCCCATGACTGTGTTTGTAAACTAGCCAAGAGAAAGACCTCATCACTGATTTTCATACCTTGCAAATCCTAAGGGTCTTACTAGCAATCAACTGTGTCAGCTGTGACCCTGTACATTCATAACCTGTACTGTCTCGGCGTCACAGATCTATACCTTATGTATTCATAAGCTTCGTTCCACACATGTGGCGTTCTTTTGTCACTATCCATGCTTTTGTTTGCCGGAGCACAAGGGCAGGGGCATTGGCGAGTACAACCAAAGCTACGTGACCCTGTTTAGCACAAAAATAACGTATCTTTACTCCTACAAGGCAAATGCATGTTTCCCATTCCCAAAGAGTTTCACGGCATTTTACAAAAACTTTACAACTGGGGCTGGAGGAATCCTTCCAATCCTTTTATGATTAAATTAGATTAGATCTACAGTTCATCTAGAGTTAAGTTAGATGGAGGTAGGTAAACAAGCTGCATCGCCACAGGACAAGCACTGCCTTTAAAGCCTTTATTTAAAGAAAAGCCTGTGTTTGTGCTTATGTTTCCGCATTGCTATATCTGTTTACGCTTGAGTCCACTTTGAGGTATAGATTCATGTCTTTGTGAGAGCCAGGATGCAGCCATGTGTTATGCTTGCTAATGAAGCCGAGGGATGAAGAAGAAAGAAACCTTGTTTACTCAATGGAGGTAACAACAGCTCAATCACCTACCTGACCTGAATCCTTAATTGGTGTCATTATTAAACTGGGGAACGACTAAAAGAAGATAAGTTTGCCATTTGCATAGCAGGCCGGAGATGATAACTGATGCTGCATGTCACCTGTAGGCAAGGAACTTCAATCATAATATAGGATAGATTTATAGTTAATCCAATTACTATTCTGTGAATAGGAGAAAACCACATGCATACATGTAATCTGTGTTCAATATAATATAAACTGTCTTACCATATGGCCATCAAATCTATAACTATACAGTCCAGCAGCATAAGACCATCTGGAAGGCTTATCTGTGGATATATACACTTGGTCAACCCACTGTGAAGCTGCTGTGGTGGACACCAGCTAATCTGAACTAATCCATTTATCAGAACACGGTTGAATTTGAGATATTGCTTCCCGCTGAGCGCGGCGACAGGTGCTATCTGATGTGCGCGCATGCATTAACCGGCCGCACGGCAGCGAGCTTAAGTGAAATGTCACTTTTTACAGTGTGCTTGATTGCATATGCCTCTCCGAATGACACCGACCCAGCCGGAACTCACTGGAGGCTCCTCTGGCTAGATATTAATTTCACTCAGATGTGCCCACAGTGGGCGTGAATGCATGAGTGGATGAATGCACGGAGTCACACACATATTGCCGCAAAACCTAAGTTTGTGGCCTTGCTCGAGATTTCATTATCGCTGCGGCCTTATTGCCATTACCGCTCCGTTGGAAGCCGATTCAGGGATGAAATGCCACTTTCCTTTGTTCTTTGCATCGGGATTACAACATGTGTGTAAAAGGTGTCTGTGTATTGTGTCCATACCTTTCTCCACAGAATGCACACACTCACACACACACACACAAGTTACATGCTTGGACATGACTGCTCTTTCCAGGGGACTTGAGGGTAAAGTCAGGCGGTAGTTATAAATGTGAGAAATGTGACAGGCAGCCTATTTTACACCCAGTTTCTGTGATCAAACATATCCTTTATACAGCCATTATATGTCTATGTAGAAGCGACACTTTTCTGGCTATAGCTGCAAATATGATTCAGGAGCCAACCTGTTATCAACATTACATAATGTCCCTCAGAGTTTAGCAAACATTTCAACCCCAGGGTTACTCAGACAAGGGAAAAAAAGGCATCAAAATCATTTTTTTTCTTGTCTACTATTTGCTGTTACAAATAAAATAAACATAGTGTGTTTTTGATTATAAAAATAACATTTCAGCATTTTGGGAAATACATTTTCTTGCTGAGAATTAGGTAAGAACATCGACCCCACACTTAAGCTAAAGCAAGAAGCTTGTTAGCTTAGCATAAAGACTGAGACAGGAAAATCTGCCTTTCATCACCTCTAAAGTCATATAATTAACAATATGTGACTTGTTATTTAGTGAGCTTTAGAGCTGAATTTTGTTATCTTTAGACAGAGCCAGGCTTTTTCCCTCACATCTTCATGCCAAGCTAGGCTAACTCGCTGCTGACTGATACTTCATATTTAATGCACAGACATGCAGGTGGTATCGATCTTGTCATCTAAGTCTCTGCAAGATACCAAATAAGCATATTTCACAAAGGGTCAAACCATCTGGGCCTCACAAACTCAACATCCCTGGCAGCAACTAAGAGGTCTTTAGTATCTGTTTTGATCATAAATCGCACCAAGAGACACAATAAAATCAGTCTCTGTTTTCAAACCCCTGGAAGGAAGCGGCGCATATATTTTTATTTCTTCGTTCATATGCAGTCATTCAAAGCACCCACTCAGCAGTATTGGTTGGAACCAGAGGAAGCCATATTATAGCCATAAATTGGTCCAGTGGTGAGTGTGTTTGGAGACTTGAATTCATCAGGAGGGTGGGACGGGAGGGCTGAGGGGGCAGATCATAGGTTTCTTATTACTGTCAGTTCCACCAACCATAGATGGTTCCGGGGCGAACAAGCTCTCTCCAAATTGGCATGTATGAAACAAGAAAATAGATTTTATCCATTACCATGCCTCCAAAGAGTGCATTTTGCATGTCATTACCCAGCTCCTATGTATCAGGCATCAGAATCCATTACAATAGGGAGTGGGAGGATAACTATACTCTCAAACTCTATCTTTTCTATAAAGTAATTTGTAGCAAAGGTGTTTCAGTCAGAAGAGTGGCTTGGAATATTGAAGAGTTTCTGTCATTCTTAAGTGCCAAGGACCGTGTATGTGTTTGTGCGCCCATGTGTGTATACCTGTGTGTACTTGTACCGCCTGAATACAGATGGTCTATTATGAATATAGAGAGCACTGAATGACAGCACTCACTGTTCTCGCAGCTCAGCAGCCAACAGAGGAACATTTACTGCTACACTGACTGAACTAAGATGGCTGGATGTGAACAAAAGGCCTTTTCCTTGCAGTTCTTCAAGTATCCAGTGAACTGTTAGTCTTGGATGGCAGTGTCTTGCAAGGACAGTAACTGATTGATCATTTCACCCAGAGCTTCTCAGCTGAAAGTCCTCGCATAATGACTAATTGGCCAGCAAATAATTTGAATGCAAACAGTGGCAGTTGCTATCGAGTCTGTTCACCAGGGTGGGTAATTATTCAGCAGCAATAACTTAAATACACTGCCACTGTCTGCTTCAAAAAGGGAGTGCTTCAATCACACCCCAACTGCTCTTATTAGTGTTGAGTCTGATTTGTTGGCCATTTGTTGGAGGAAGAAAGCGTAGTTAGGGGGACGGTAAATGAACTGTCTAATATATTGAATTCAGCCTGTGTATTAGGTGGGAAATTCACCGGGCCTACAGGGGAAAACGCCCTTGAAAGTTCATTAAATGCCACTGAGCTCATAAAAATGCTCTTAAAATTAGCTCAACGGGGCAAAAATCTATCTTGTTCTATATTTTAGTAACATTTATGAGTGAGACAGTATGGGCAAAGATTATGGGATCGTTAAAACATTAAGATACTGAGACGCTTTCATTCCCCAGGAGCATTATATTAGTCGTGCCATCATCAAACTTCCAGTTTGAACAACAGCAGCAGAGGTTATTTATTACATACTGTAGTAGCGCTGTTGTCAAATGATATATAATCTTCTTCTCAAGAAGGCTAGATTATGAACCTGGCAGAGTGGGCAGCTGCCCCACAGCTTAACTGTGTGGCAGTTTGTGGTAATTTGATTAATTGCCAATCTTTTTTTGGTAATATGCACCACCAAACACAATTAATAACTGAAATGATAAGGGTCCTAAGGTGGCTGCTGCACTTTCATCCAATCTTGAGGCCTTGCTAGCTAGTTTCAGCATGCTTTTGTAGCCCTCTGACGCCATGGCAACATCCCACAATCATGGGAACTGTGGTTCCAAAAATTAGAGCACAACTATCCCCAGTTACAGCAGTCTGAATTTTGTCTCAGGCAAAGCGACAAAAGGGGGGAGGGGTGTCAGACAGTGAAAACCATTGATTTAGATTATCATGTCCTAAGTGACATGCAACAAAACTGATTCAGGGTAAGATTCTGGGCAAACTGAGGTCGGGGGGATGAGCTAATATTTGCCCCTGGTCCCCCTCACAGGTTAATCCGGCCCTGCTACTTTAAAGGCAGTGGTATGATTGAAAAGAACTAATTTGTACAACGCGCTGTCCAAACACGTCAGGACAATCCTGACATGACGTTTCAGATGTTGTCTAGCCGTCCAACAAGCACTTTGGTTCGACCATACTGAGCATGCAGCCTTCAGAATACATAGACCTGTCAAGATCTGTCAAGATCAGAAATGTGGAAGAGCTCCAGGCCCTGGCTTAAAACTCATCGACACATACTTTAGTGAGTTTGTGCCTCTGTTTTGTACGTGGTCTGAGAGGTTTTGGAGGTTGTTCACTTTTGAGGACAGTTTTATTGTAAGAGTGCATTTTCTTTTTCTCTCTTTTCGTCAACAATTTTATTATCTTTATGACAAACATGTCTCAAAGGGTTTTACTTACCTGGATTTGTTAATCAACACAGAAATAAATGAAGCAATTAGTATGCAGCAACATAAAAAAAAAACATTACAGTTAGCATAGTAAATTGCCCAGCCCACACTTTACACTGGGTTCCCAACGGTATGCTTCTATATCAATTCTGCCCAAATTAAGTCTTACACTATATAGCAGTAGGATCGTGCATGAGTGCAGTGAGAATGGATGTGTTTGATTTTGGATTTGAGGGTTTCCTCTGGAATTTAATTGCAACAGGATTTGGTGCCAGAGATGAGCGACTGGGGGAGGAAAATTCACTGCTGCTTGCAGATTTTTTTCCCTTGATTCAGCAAGCTAACAACATCCTGCAACTGGAGGACATGACAGGGTAGATGAAGGATGAAGAGGCTGAATGATGGGGGGGGTGAGGGGAAGCTATGTAATGATTTCCTGCACAGCATATGTCAACAGAAGCACTTTAAAATCCAATCTGGCTTGATCTGAAAACTGTGAAAAGAAGTCAGAGCAGATATAATTTGATCAAGAAAACAAAGGATGTCTAATTTCTATTTGAAGGATTTTAAGTTGAATTGGAGAATTATATGAAGCGGGCGAGCTGGGACAATAATCATAATAATAACACTTCATTTGTTTATTTGTTTTAAGTGCCAAATACAGAGATTTACAAAATGCTTAACGTTAGTGCACAAGGCACACTGATAAATGGTCACGTAGTAAGATACATAAAATTAATAGAGATATTATGAGGACTGTTGAAGAGACCCAAGGGTAACATGTAACTAGAAAACAATATCAGTCCAAGGATGGATCCTTGGGGAACTCCACAGGCGTGAGTACGTAGAAAAGGAACTTCCCTTTGAACAAACCCACAGTCAACTTAAGTAATCAAGTCTTGAAATTAAGACATTAAAGAAGTTTCTGTACAATATGCTCAGCATTTTTAACAGAGAACAGATTTCACACCACCACCCAAAATTTTAAGTGATGCCCCCAACATGAGTCTCACTGCAAGAACTGTCCGCTCAGTGTCATTGCCAGCATGTTATTGTGGTATGTTATCTTGAGTGGATGTCACTCGTGGGAGGTACAAGGCTTTCATGGGACTTTGTTAGTATCTAGAGTTGTAGAGCCTGTCTCCCAGTTGCTCAGGAATCATCAATCCACAGGAGCTGTATCTTGGACCCATAGTTAATCTCTCCTGTTCTGTCAGGATAAGTAACAATACTAAGTCTTCATTTGCCTCCTCTTGCCGCCCACCTCCCTCATAAATAAACTAATTAACTTGGCCTGGGCACTGCTGGGTGTGTAGAGGTGAAGTAAACTGCACCTGAACACATACATGTACTCTGAGATACATATCCTGAACATACGAACACTCACATCTTCTTTCTCACTCACTCCTGCTTTCCTTCCACACTGTCACATTGTGCAGAGGCTCAGATGAATACAAATCTAGCCTCTCCTGTCTGTCTGGGTTTTAGGGGATTGGAGCTCGGTAAATACCCAGAAACAACATTGGAGGAAATGGAAGACAAGTTATCACAAAGGACCAACAGATACAGGGATAAACAGTTGGGCAGCTCTCTCGTGACACCATTAGTCATCAGTGGGCGGAAGACACACCGGGGATCCTACTTCAACCACAGGGACAAGAGCATTATTTCACGGATCATGATTCTTATCAAACATTTGCGGCTCTGACTGCATGTCCTCACGTAAATCCCTAAACTGCCAATCTGTCAGGGCACTGATGGTCCAGAGTTATTAGGTGATTAAGAAAAAAAACACATTTAAATGGAAAAGGTAAATACAGAAGGTAGGGCGACACTTTAGGGAGGGAGGGCAGTGTCGCTCAGTTGGAAAGGAGCTGCATTTGGACCAAATTCCACTTGCTTCTTCAATAATTTCTTCGTAAATTATTTATTTATACAGTGAGGTCAGAGGTCAAACGGTCCACTGGAGCAAGAACAGAGACAAAGCCAAACACAAGTGTCACTTTGGAGGCAGCTAAATTGATTTTTATGCCGGTTGTGAGCATTATAAACTCATAAACACTAGAAAATAATTTATTTACAATCAATTAAAGAATTAGTTACATGTTGTAAGGGATGTTATAACGTTTTTGAAATAGTATGTCAGCTTCATTGTAAACTATATGGTCTGCCTAATAATTATGGGGATAAAAATTGATTGTATCTATTACATGGGCAGCAAATGAGTGCAGTACTGTACGTTGCTTTTTACCTTTTCAGCAAATATCTTCCTCTACATCCACGAAAGGATCCAAAATAACATATTCTACTCCTCTGAGAAATAGATATTACAAAAAAAAGCCAATCTATTGCAAAAGCTGTGACAGAAATCATATACATTATTTTTGGGGAATGCAGGGGATGAGTGTGATTGTGTGTTTGTGTGTTTGTGTGTGTGTGTGTGTGGGGGGGTAATCCATTTCTCTGTATTATTGGCCACTCCTCCCTCCATGCACCTCTTTTCCATTTCATATAAGACACTACATGCAGTAAGAGTGTGTGTGTCAGCACAATACTGTAAATAATAAAAGAGCCACAGAAGCGATAGGAAACCGCAAGTCTTAAAATAGCTTTGAGGGGAAAGAATATTTATTCACTTTAATGATCAAGCCTTTTATTGACTTTTTGGAAAAATCCAATATTCAGCCTGCAAGCCAGTGAGAATCTTTCTCATCGCACTGCAATTTCACGACGGGCTCTGGGACAATAAGCATTTATAAGTCCTTCAAAAAGACATCACATGCAGGCACAGGCAGAGATCTCCATAGACACACAAGTGCAGACACTGATGTACTATGCATGCACATCTGCATACACATTATTCGCATGGGCTTCAAAATGAATCATGCATTACTAAACAAGATCTGTCTTCATTTGTAACTGATCACTTTCTGTCATCACAGCACAGACGAGCACAAACGCATGATGTTCACATACATGCGTATATACGGTTGTAGACGTGTGAAAACGTAAACTTCCTGTCACCTTCGCCTGCGGTCACACCTGGCTTTCTTCCTCTTGTTCCCAATGCCATACGCTGTTGGCCTTCATCACACTGCAGCAGCCAAGGATGAGACAAAACATGATTTTGTCTGGCAGCCAGTTTCTGGCACTGCATTGATACATGGTAATCCAGCTGTCAGCGGGGAGCTGGGGGGTGGGGGTGGGGGTGGGGGCTGCAATAGGGAAGAGAGGAGGAGCAGGGAGAGAGAGAGACAAAGACAGGCGAAAGTAAAAGAAATAAATAGAAAACTGAGAATACCAAGCTGCACATATACACTTTAGCAGCTGAGCACCGTCAAGGAGTCGAATGAAAAACTGGTTGCAACAGTAAAAGAAGGGTACCTTCAAAAGACTGATGTGGTGAGGGTAAATCAGTTCAATTCAGCTGATGTTAAAACGGCTATAATCATTTATATTCACAGACCACATGACTGCTTGTACAATAAGTGGAAGGGGTTGCTGGAAGTGATAATTCAACAGAGACTTATCATCTGCTCTGCAGTTCCTCTACGGTGCTTTTCTTCTATTGTACTTCCATTGTTTTAGTTTCATGGTCCGTAACTTTACAGTTGTGGTTCACTCTCACCATTCTAACTGGAATCAGTTTTTCCAACGGTAGGCAGCTGTTTTCAGACATAAAGCCCTGATTAACCCACTGTATCCTAGCTGCTCGACACCAAATGGCATACAGACAAAGTTAGCAGCTAGCTGTCGAAGTAAGTGGAGCGATCAGCCAGTAAAGATCCACACATTTCCCTCAGGAGATGGAGACCAAAACCAGAGGTCTACTTTCAGCATGCAATTGCTAAACACTGCTAAAGTGATTTTAAACAAAAGTCATCCAACATGCAAATCATGCCGCGTTTTGTTCTCCTTACACTTTTACCACACTGATCAAAATTCAGTAGGGCACAATCAGTTCCCAGCTAAACACATCCCTAAAATTAACTTTGTGTTTAATTCTGTTGAGACAGTGAAGTTGTACATTTAACACCACAGTCAGCGATTAATGGTCATAACTTGCCCTTCACTAGCCCACCATGATGCTGGTAATGTTCAGGGCCAAACATGATCCGTGACTCGATTATCAACTGAGCAGGCAACACGTCCCACGTCCATGAAGCACTGAATGATTGTGTGTAGATAAATTTGTGATATCTCATTAAGGTCAGCAGGAATATGTTCAGCTCCTGTGTACACCATCCCCGGTAATACAGGACCAATCATACAGCGGTGCATAAATGCATTAAATTATCCTGCTATGATAGTGAGAGAGGCTATTGGGAGACAAGCTGTCTGCAGCGATGAAATGTCTGCAGTCCCAGTATTGATGACGTACTGATTTTGCAGTTAGATGTTGAGGTTGATCTAATGGCAAATGTCCAGTGAAAGCTTTTCAAAAAAAGAATCTTGGGCGAATAATATTTTCTTTTAACCACATATTCCTAAGCTCACATCTTGACCACAAAAGGTTATTATGTGGTTAAAATAACATCAAGAGAAAATGTGTTTGCCAGTTCTTTTGCACTATATGGCTTATTATGTGCTTTTCAGGTCTGTGGATTTATGGGGTTTTTTTTTCCTCCAGACCTGTCACAATGACAGTGTACAAAAACAAAGCACATGCTTAATTGTATGCTTCGTGGTTAGCAGGCCTCTACAGTACACCTTATGTGAATAAACGGCCCCTAGAGGAGCTGCCTCTTCAGGCCCTGCACTCAAATTGGAAATTGCTTTTCAAGTGTCCTGTTGCAACCAATTTTTTTATATAGGCATTTGGTTAATTTAGGCCTTCAGCTCATTGTTACAGCCAGTAAAGTTTTGGCCAATGATTTCTACTTCTAACTTGTTGAAATGATCTTAATTTATAGCTTGTATGGTGTGTGCCTATGGGTCCTTGTTGGAGCCAAATCCAGTTGTCTTGTTTTAACATCCATTCGCAGTATACATTGCTGTCTTGAGCCCAGCGCTCAGCTTTTCAACAGTGTATTTTTCAAATAATCCCATGGGTTTTTAAATGTTTTATTGAGCCTGAGAAACAGAAGCATTTTCTCAACCCATAAAGGAACACTCAAAATCACGAAATTTGCAGTTGCATGATAAAATTCAATCATTCTTTCTCTAAACCCACTTGGTTAGGTTTAAAGAAAGATCATGCTTTGGGTACAATGACCTCTGTTGTCATGGTTACTGTAACAAATGCAAATCATGGTTAAAATAAACAGTGAAGTCTTATGTTTTGTTGACCCATCCATCCACCCCAACCTTTTTATAAGGTTGGACTTTGTTTGACATGGTGGGTGGTGATTGGAGGTGAGTAGTATTGACCTATAGAAAGGAGCCTATAGGTGGGATAATCCACTTGAGCTTAAATGGAGAAGTGATGTTCAGACTCATTAAGCCACCCTGCTGCCTAGTTTCAGTGTAAATTATTCAGACACTTTTGAGTCAGAATGTGTTCTGATAAACTGTTGTTACATGATGTCTGACACATAAAACAAAAAAGAAGCCCAAAGTTGTTCATCACATGTAACTGTATTCATGAAACGCTTGAGCAAATCAAGGTTGGACGCTTTGTTATTCATGTTATTCATGTATAACTGTGCGACTGAAGTCAAATCCTAACAATGTTTTTCAAATACATACAATGTTTTATCGTTCTGCATTTGCCATGTTTACTCTAAGGATGAAACTCAGTCTGCATGACATGGCTCTGCAGATTTGAAAGTTTTCTGTTTACTCTGTGTTCCTTGCTGTAGTGGTGGAGCACCATTGGCATACACAAATACACTTAGCAGTACTTAACTCCCAAAGGATACATATTGAGCAGCACCAAAACAAGTGGTGGTGTTGGTGAAAATCCTGAGGCAGTACTATACAAAAAAAAAAAAAAAAAAAGCAAGTGGCACGCTGAACAGGCTGACAGTCTGTATACTCTGCTTTAATTAGAATGGGTCCGTTCAAAGGAATAATGACAGCTAGTATTTTTTTTAATTTGTTTTATGCTGTCTGCACTACAGAACATCATCCCATGTATATCTCCATGTCTAGAGTTGAGTGTGACAGCATGTACTTTTAACAGCAGTGTTGTGCAGCCCTGAGGAGGGCACTGTGGAGACATGGACAGAAACAGACAAGTCTGGATTTAAAGGAGGATACAGTTCAGCAGCACTGAAGCTCTGTTCTAATAGGGGCCACGGGACTGACTTATTATACATCTTGATAACTTCCTCTAGCTCAAGGGAAAGCAACGTGAACATTGTACGCAGGCAATAACTGTGCATAAAGGATGTATATTACTGTTACAGAGACGGTGTTTGTGAGAATTTTATGGATCACCCACGTACAGATTTCTGCCACGTATACTTGCTCTTTCCCTAATTAATTTTTTTTAAATCACAGTGGAAAAGAGGATTTGCTGAGTATAAAGAATAAGGGATATCTCAATTCAAGCTGCTTAAAAACCGATTTATTTTTCTTTTTTCAGTGAAATTTGGAGCCTTCTTAGTCATTATATGATGACGAAGGAGGTGAAAGGTGTGTGTTAGAAAATGAGTGTATAGTGTTTGTGTACTTGTACATATATCTTTATGAGGACCAATTTCAGCACAGACCTTACAGAGTGAGGACATTTTGGGAAAGTGAGGACATTCTGGTCAGTCCTCACAACTTTAAAGGGCTATTTGAGGGTTAACACTTGGGTTTAGGGTTCGTATTAGAATTGGGTTTAGGTTATTGTTACGGTCAGACATTCAGTTCGGATGGTTAAGGTTAGGGTTGGGAGCTAGGGAATGCATTGTGTCAGTGAGTGTCCTCAAAAATATTTAGTGTGTGTGTGTGTGTGTGTGTGTGTGTGTGTGTGTGTGTGTGTGTGTGTGTGTGTGTGTGTGTGTGTGTG
>JBBMJY010000011.1:12874996-12920803 GCA_037833715.1 Toxotes lorentzi
TGTGTGTGTGTGTGTGTGTGTGTGTGTGTGTGTGTGTGTGTGTGTGTGTGTGTGTGTGTGTGTGTGTGATTGAGAGATCTTACAAAAGTCTTGTACAGCCATCATGGAATCCAGTGATGAGACTGTGCAGCAAACACTGACTGGCTTGTTAAAGTAAGATATATGAGAAATGATTTCTGTGGTGAGATCAGTTCAGCTATGTGACCCTGAGATAATATATTTATATTTTATTTTTTTTTTTTTGACACAAAACTGTCCTGTCTATAGTCTGTGCATTTTTATTATGGCAGTAATGCATGTGGCTAATTCCTCCTGTGATATTCTTGATAATGACATTGGATGAAAGTGAAAGGAAGCGATGTGTGTTAATAGAAGGTAGAAAACAACTTAAGCACCATGGCCAATGAGGTGTGTGTGAAAGAGAGACAGATGCTGAACGTATGGACAACTAATCAATAGATGGAGCGCAGAGCAGATACTCATTTCTGATGAATGTAGCCCCATGCTTAATGTGACCAATTGAGTGTGTCATTGATTAATTATTAAGCACACTCAGAGGAGACTCAGCAACACTGAGCAACAGCCACAGTGAGACTATACTGTTAGTGTCTTTGGTGGAGATTGAACTCATAGCTGTTTAAAATGGCTTCCTTTGACTATTCCAGCAGAATAGAGAGTCTCATCACCTGCTATGATGTTACATACAGATGGTGACAAATTAAATAAAAAAACTAAATAAATGAATGGAGAAACATGGTGAATGTAGATGCTTCCATACAGGTGCACTACATGGTAGAATGAAACAATAAACATCCAGTCATGCTGGCATGTGTAAAAACGATGAACAGGCCCAGTTGATTCTGACTTTGCATCAAGATAGAAAGATGGAAAGATCTAAGTGATTTTGAAACAGGGTTGTTGTTTAAAAATCATGGGGGGTTGACCCATAGACCCATAGATGACTACCACCCATCTGTGCAGGTCCCCTCAGCTCTATTGAGCTTTTTAGCATCTTTCAACTCACTGTTTTGGTTTCATGGCCAAATCTAATGTGGCAGGAGCTGCAGTCACAAACACTGTTCAACTGACTGGAGTTTCAGTAGGAACAGTGACTAAAGTGACAGCTGCATTTGATCTGTGGGAAAGACGTCAGTAAACAGGGTCAGAAACTGTGGTCGACAGCTCACATTTGATGATTGTGATGCTCATGGATTAGTGCGGATAAGTGGGGAAAAACAGAAGACTAGCACCAAAATAGTTTGGGTCCATTTGTCCCCTCAGATGAAATAATCAATGCAAATCAATACAAAGTTGCTCTGAGTGATCACTTGATGAAACAGTTCTGTCCTGATAGGAGTGGTCTATTTGAGCATGACAATGCCCCCATCCATAGGACACGAGGGGTCACTAAATGGTTTGATGAGTATGAAAATTGGATTTTTGGACCAACAGTACAACAATGTATTACTAAATAATTGCTGAATGCCATTTTACATATCAGTTTTATTAAGCTATCAGTGTGTTGTGTTTACAGCTCATTTCTGCTCCCATCAAGTGGTTTAATTTATATCTCAGAATGTAGACAATGGTAAATAGACTATAGCTAAATGCTGAACAGTAAATGATATCGATTCTTTGATTTAAAAAAAACATTTTTTATTGTTTCACATCGTACTTGAAAACGATATGAGAAATACTACGAGCTGAAAGTGACTGTGTCATATTACCAAACTGAAACAAATCTTCCTTTCTACTGTGTATTTTTTCAGTTGCTCTTTTACCTTAATGGCAGCTATTATCCTGTACAACAGTCATTTTCCATTATTCCTCTCATTTCTACTTTTTATTGGGGTCATTCTGTGTCAAATCAGACAGAATCTAGGAAAGTGGTTGCAGCACCGTCTCAGACTGTGTTCAGAGATTGTTTATATAATATCTGGGTCCCAAAACCTGGGCCTATATTTTTACTCAATTCCCATGTTTTTAGATTCTTTTTGACCTTTATATATATATATATATATATATATATATTTTTTTTTTAATAAATTTTGATACTCAGAAACATCTTATGTTGGAAGCCATATTTGCGCTTTAATATCTTGAAAAGTATTATTCCTAACCTCACCAAGGTTTGCAGGAAGGAAGACAAAAGTGAAAAAGGAGTATGAAATGAGTATCATTGATATAAACCTCTGCACCCATGTGATATCAATCCTGATTTTTTCCTCAAATACAATCTTTCTTTCTCTTTCTCTCTACCACCAATGGACATGAAGATATCAAGAATAATACAAGGCATCGTTTTCATCATTTTCATAGGACCAAAATGGTACATGGGGTAGCTAGGGAAAATGTAATAGCCTAATGTGCACTCATTTAGTGTAAAACATATACCTACACAATATACCTCCCATGTTCCCTTCATAGATAAATACACATAATTAAAGGCATTTTTTTACATCTAGGAAAGACACATTTTTGACAAGGAAGCAGGGTCTTCCATTGTTATCTCTGCTAATGTGTGTCCCTGCCTCTGAAATATTGATTTCAGAAAAGAATCATGCGTTGTTGTTTTTTTTGTTTGTTTTTTTGGCTCATTTAACCACAGGTTATAAACGCAATATTCTTTACTATCAGGGCCTCATTATAGAAAAAGGCATTAACTCTGATCGATGCTATGGAGTGGTTAAATTTTACATCCCGTACTTAAAAAAAGAATAAGATGCAATGTAGCAAATCGTGAACTAGAAATTACATGTGATGAAAACTATTATCCTTTTACCATATAACCTTTACAACAGGACTGAATGGGGTATCTGCTTGGTGTTTTCTTGATAACTTCTAAGGGAATACACTGATGACTTCACTGTGTGGACATGCTTCAACATGCATATCAGTGAGTTCCATATATAGCTTTCTTACATGCACATTATAAAATTACATGGATAAACACAAACAACCTTTTCCACTTAGGATACCACTTATTCCTCCTTATACCAGAGGTTTTTTATCAAAATATTGTTTGTTTGTTATTTTCAATATCCAGGGCATTACCAGAGACACAGTTCCCATCTCAAATGCCCTCTTTTCCAAAGAAGATACTAAAAGCATGTTTATACTTTATTTCTTATATTAATGGACAATTAAAAAAAACAAAAAGTTCCTACTAGATACCTCACATACCATTTTACTTTATGAAAATGGCCAAAACATGCTACCATGCCTTGTTTTATTCTTAATATCTTCATGTCTGTTGGTGGTAGCGATGGTTTGCTTCTATGGGTTGTATTCCAGAACAGGGACAAGCGACCTATGTGGTCGTTGGAGGACTTGTTGTGAAGGATATATGAGCACAGTCGTCACATGTTGTATACTGAATTGTGCAGGATTTTATTTATTGTAATTGTCATTCTGACACCGACTGTCTCGCTCTTCTGGGCGCCCCGGAGCTTTATATTTGATGTGACTTGTTTTGTTCTTCAAGCTCTGAAGAAGGTACGCCAGTGCCGAAACATCAGCTTATGGAATAAAGTCTGTGTTGCACAGCCGTCAAAGTGCTCCTGCCTCTTTACATGTACTTTTGCTTGTTTGCAGCCTACAGTCATTTTGCATATTGTGGGTGCTTTAGTACGTCGTATGCTGTGAGCAATTACTGCCAGCAGAGAATCGCTGAGGACTAAATTTATAAAAACAGAAACCCACTGCTCACAGTCACAGTTACAAAGCTGAAAAACAGCACCAAACATTCCTTGAGACTGCAATGTTATATGAGTGAAGATATACAACTAAATGAAGTATGAAACAGGATCCTCTAATAACGTTCTGAAGAAATGAGGCTGAACATAAGAAATATTGATTAGTATGGAATATAAGATGGAAAAGACGATTGCAGTGTGTACAGGTATGTCAGAAAAGTGAGACATAATATAACTTCAGAGCACTCCATTCCATACAATAATTAGCTAATGGACATCCAATCTTGATTCTTGCGCCATTAAGTGTAGTGAATGATGCCTTTTTCCCGTTACAAAGAGTGCAGAACAAAAGGTGAGTTCTTTACAGAGTGGATCTCAGTGGGCAGCGAATCATGGGCACAACGCTGCAGCAACTTTATCATCTGAGATGCTTTTGAAGAAATCCATTTCCTAGATTTCATACTGTAAGAAGAGTTTGAATTTTCCTGTTTAATGTGACCCTGGGGGGTCAGTATATACCTCCCCTGTCATTTCTAAAGGAAAGCTTCTCTTTTTTTGAAAGTCTTGGTGGAACTTGAAGACATGAAAGCAACTCATTAAAGAAACTGATTTTTTTCACTGGAACTTATAGTGTATAAAGAATTTCTTTCAGGTTGGGCATGCAATTAGACTGCTTTCGAGGGAAGTTACTGTACACAGGGAATGGCTGCAATAAAGACAGTGCTACTGTGGGGTGTTAGGTAATCCTTTATGATGAAAAAGATGGATGAATGTTTCTGAGTTGGACCTGGAAAAGAAGAATTTTGTGAAAGAAACAAGGACAGTTTGTGGCTCTTGCTCGACAGATTCTGTCCTGGTTGGCCTCAGTATTCAGCCTTCGTGTTAGAACAAAATGAACAGTTTTTCTTTTGAGGATTTGATCTACAGAATCCTCAAAGGAAATCTGTCATGACTCATCCAAATATGAATCCTGCATGATAACTAGATTATTCCTTCAGTACTTAGGCTTACAAACCTGGTGTTCGAAATGACATGAAAAGCCCCAACTAGACAGAGATGTGAGAACGGATAATGCTCACGCAGGTACATACGGTACACATGCAGGCACAGACTGATCCGTGCACCTAAGCAACCTGCTCACACACACCAGATATTTATGCAAGGTCTTTGCTTTTAGAAGTCAACACGTACAAGCTGACATAATTGCCTGGGGATCTGGAATCAGAGCAGCGCCTACAATTGATTCTAATGTTTGCCCACTCCCTCTACATCTAAATGAGGACAGGAAACGCATGTAAACATTGACAATGAGTGTCTCAGCAAAGGTCCCTGGCTGCTCAGCTTGAATTTATTATGGGATATACCATACTTGAGACTAAATGTCATGGCTATGTGTTTGAATGCATATATGTATATGTGTGCATGCAAATCAGTAGTTCAGTTCCATAGACATGGTTGGGGTTACACATTACAGCTGCTTCTGCTAACCTTGTTTTGTGCTTCCCTTACTCACAGGTTCTGTTCAGTAGGCTGCTGGCTCACACCTCCTGCATGTACAACACTCAGTCTGACCACTGTGACACTGTAAAATACAAAGTCACCTTACATGCCTTTTTTTTTTTTGGCAGTGCACATCACAGTAAAGAAGTTGAAGAAAATAAAATAAAGCCAAAAATTGTCAGAACCCATGCCTACAGGGAGTTTGAACACAAGGTGCTGTTCTTTAAACACTCTGTGAAAGGTTACCCGACCTGCACACGGGGGTGTGACATTTTGATTGACATCCCTTAGCAAGCTGTGTGGGGAGTTTGTTTCCAAAGTGATGTGTATTCATTGCTTTAGTTCATCTGCCGTGGGTTCACGATAAAAAATGCTGTTCTCACCCCCCCCCCACCCTCCCGCTGCTTTTTATACTCACCAGATGAAATGCTCTGTTTATGGATACCCATCGCACTGTTGAATCATTTAAGGAGGGAATAAAACATTGTTCTCAAAAAGAAAATATAGACAAAATGTACTCAGTAGAAGTTGAACATTTCGGGAACAGTCACACAGTGCTGGAGTTGCAGCTGGGAACATTTTTATTACAGCAGGGGAAAATTGCCAGTGCCGACGGCCCTTTCATTTAAAGACAGAAACCATCAGGGATCGAACAAATGTCAAAATTTTGACAAGGAAACTCTGAGCTTCTGTTGAACTTCCCATCATCTGCAAAACAATAAAAGAAGCACAGATTTGGCACAGTCCTGCTGATCAGTTGTGGTTTTGCATTTAGCCAGCACACATTGCATGCCTGACACTGTCATCATCAAATCCTGCAATTAAGTTCTTCCTGATCAGATTGTTGAGAAGTCCCTTTTCATGCATATTAATATACATGTCATGTTCTGGTTATGAGTGTTCAATTTACATATGTCTTGCACATTGCCACTTCTTCTCTACTTGTCTGTAAGCTGTAAATCTTCATGACTGTACACGTTATTTAAGCAAGGTACGGCTCTCCCTACTTGCCCACGCTCTTGTAGCTGCATGGCCCCCTGTAGACCTCTTAAAGGGTGTATACATCTTTGCATACCATGCTCTTTGTGTTTGCCTTGTAAGCAGAGCTATGGTGCGATGGTGCCTGCTCTCAACTGAGCAGTAATGACATATCACGGTCAACTGGCTGGCTCAAGCGTTTGTGGCCATGCGGTGACATTTAAAAGACTTACTTTGTTGAGCATTCGGTGGTGTTGTGGGTCCTCTAACACTTTGACTTTGACTTTGACTTTTGATCAGAGCTGCTGTTGTTTAGAGCTGAGTTATGCTCCCATGTTTCTGTTTTGTTCGTCTCACAGATAGCAGCCTCACTGTTTCCTGATAAGCTCCCCTTGGTTAAGCTTTCTTTCTTTTTTTTTTTTTAATAGCTGTAATAAAAGTCCATTACTCCTTTGCAATGTTAAACTCAACACTTCCTGCTGCTGTTTAACAGTGAAAAACTATCTAGCAGTGCAGTATACAATTTGGCACAGCACAGGTACCAAGCCCAGGGGAAATCTGTCTATAGCCTGTTGTCTTTCTCTTGTTGACATTTTTTTCATTAGTATGTAGGTTAATTCCTCTGGTGTCTCAGTATATTCTTCTGCTGCTGAGACTACTGCTGCTCTTTTGCAGTTTCTGATAATATCTCCTATAGCTTTTGCATATTTTTAATCATACAGTTTTTTCTTAATGTGCTGTGCTGGGATTGTTGATTGAGTGTGTTTTATCAACTTCATTTGTTATATTATTCACATTCATTTTCCTATGATGTACTTCACTACTTGCTGCTGCAATGGACCAGGGATTATTGTTGTTTCATTGCATAAAATCACGTTTGAAATAATCAAAGTGTTGAGTAGTCAAAGATATGAAAATATGGGCAGTTCTTTCAGAGGCTTAAAAGAACATAGGAAGACTTTGATAATTCAGAGGAAGGCTGTAAATTCATGGTTAAGATTAAAGATGAAGGGAAATAGAAAACATACCATAGTTGCACATGCAATGCTCACTACCCAGCTGCCAGTTTTGTATTTTTCTCCTGCAGGTGTTAACACGTACACACACACACACATATCATATCTGAAGCTGAACTGACTGACCTGACTAAGTCTCTCAGCAAAACAGCAAAAATTGATTTTTGATGCTCCGCGACTGTTTTTGCTGAGACTCAATGCCAGGCTTCCAAGCACCCATCTGCCCCCAGCAACTTTTTAATTCCATCACTGCTAATGAGGAAAATTGTTCAGAACCCACTGCTCGAATATATCTCTGCTGATGTCTTGTATACATCTATTTGCATTCGGTCACAAACCTTTCCTGGAGATGTGGATGACATTTATCACAGACAAAACTATGTCAAACTTCAAGCAATGCTTGCTGCCATTATTATCTACTGTATGTGAGTGTGATGGTTTCTCCTATGATATTAGAAGATACTATTTTTTTGTGTGTGTGAAAGCTTAAATTGCTACCTGACTATGAAAACAATAGCACAGAGTCTGGAAATAGTATATTTTGGCTTTAGTAATTGCTATAATTGAACTATAAGTCATCCCATTCACTCAAATGAGACTGGACCCCCTTGTGCCCAAACTGTAGTGCAGTTTTCTCCCAGAAATCATCCCTTTTAGTTCAAGTTAGCTGTCACTGTTATTTCTTTCTTTCTTTTTTTTTTTTTTTTTTGTCAGTAATGAAACAGCGCCCCTCTGGATTGTGATGGGTGTGGTGAAGAAATACTGCGCCAGGTGAAGAGGAGGCAGGTGAAGCGGACGTTGGCGGCCATTTTGAAGGAACAATGAATGGACTCTGGAGAAGAAACCGTTAGGGAGGGGGTGGGGGGCATTGTTGGCATTGTTTAGCAATATTTATATTTATATGAATATTTAAATCAGTGAGTTAGCTAGTTTTCTAGTGAGGACATTAGCTACAGGGCTTTTGTTATGCTAGCTAGCCTCGATGGAAGTTGGACGTGAGGAGAGCTGTCAGCATCCTGTGCAGAGTTATATGGCACCAATAAGTGCTGCGGGGACTTTATTGATCATGGATATTGACGACTTCATCTTCATGAAGGAAAGCAGAGAGGACTTCAGCGTCAACTGTGAGTCAAATACCCTTGTTTCTGTCTCTCTTTGCTCGCTGCTGGCTGGTGTGTTGAAGGATAAATTGGTCAAATTTGCTGTCCTGGAAAACGAAGCTGTGGTTATTGTCTGTTTGCTGTGCTATTGTTTGACATAATACGGAGGCAAAACATCATTTTATAAACTAATTTTGTTGTGGTTATGTTAGTTGTTTGTGTAACTACGTTGTGGTTGTTTGTTATTTGTAGTTAATGTTTGTAGCTTCTGCTTCTGTTAAGTGTTTATGAATCTAAATATCATCCTGTGGTTCGCTAATTGAATGTTACACACAAGGGCTGCAACTAACAGTTGTTTTAATTATCAACAATCTGCTGATTGTTTCCTTGATTAATCATTTGGTTCACACAAGTGTCTAAAATAGTGAGAACTGCCTATTATGGTCTCCCAGAGCCCGAGGTGGCGTCTTCTGTTGCTTGCTTTATCCTCCAAACAATCCAAATCCTAAGGACATCCAGCTCCAACACCACGTTCGACAAAGAAAAGCTTCACATCCTCACATTTAGGAAAGTAAAACCAGTCGGTTTTGACAGCAGAGACATTTAGTTTTGCTTGGAGAATGTGTGATTTGTCCATAATGAAACTAGTTGGTGATACATTTTCTGTTAATTTTGTTTCATATTAACATGGTTTGTTGTAATATATCACAATGCAACAACTATACAGATCAGATTTAAAAAAAAAAACTTAGTTAAAATGAAACAGGGCCCTACTTCATACCTTATATTTTTGAGTGACCTGTCTAAATTGGCTTTCTCTGAAAGAAGCCACAACTAAAGTGACTTTAATGACATTTAGTTTCAGCATCAGATTAACTGGCTTGTTTTTTAAATGAGCCAGAATGATCTGTGGTGTCAAATACTCATTGTCTGAGTAATACAAAATGTATTTTTCTCTAAATGGAAATCTGGTATCTATATTGAAGTGTTACAGATACACAATCATGCAATGATGAGACAGATGTGCCCTGTACGGCTTTGTCAGATTCCTGTTTCAAATCCGAGAACATTTTTAAACAAGACCGTTTTCATTTGTTTGTGAGAGAACAGCGTGTGCTTTAATTATTTGTGTTTACATTAGTTGTGTCTCAGTGCAGGTTAATGACATCAGCACTGTTGATTACAGACAACACAGCGATGTGTGTCTTAGGTGCACATTTGTGTTGATCACATATTGTAGTGGTTCATGTTCCCTTGACTAAATGTCTGGAGTTAACGAGTCATGAAGATTTGCTTGTGCTCAGTCATCCAGTGCTGTGTTGTTTCTGTTGTGAACATCTGACCGTTTAAAAAAAAAAAAAATAAAAATCTTATCAGTTTGCAGCACCTGGCTTTATGACGGCTTTTGACATTTCTAATGTTCCATTAAATTAATGAGGTTGACCTTTGTGACACCATACATTCATTTATGAATGGAAATATAATTTAATACATCGGCAAAGTTTAAGCCGGCCAAAATAGCCTTTTAATCTTCTGGTTCAGGTGAAAGTGTGTTGTTTCACTTTGTACACTTTGCATTGGGGGGAAAAAAAAAACTTGTCTGTTCAGAAAAAAAAAAAAAAAAAATCCCAAAAATCTTCTCTCTCTCCCTCTCTGTGTCCCCTGGCTGTCTCAGTCTGACTGCTGTAGAAAATAAAAGGACCAAACTCAACAGACAAAGTGGGAGCTGTATGCAGTTTTTGTCTTTGTTGGCTGTGCAGAGCTGGTTTCCTCCAAACGGTCAGAGGTGCCTGCCATAAACACCCAAAGCCATGTCGGAACATATACTATCTATGGCTGTTTAATTCCTTTTGAAGCAGCTTCCTTGAATTGTCTACTCCCAGTGTAACGCAAGCTAATCCTTACACGCTTGTCAAGTTCCCACATTGTAACGCTGTGTCTTTTGCTTGGAAAGCTGCCGCATTAATTCAGTCTCACCTTATTCAGTGAATGGGAAGGCATTAAAAGTCTCCCAAGTCCCTCATCTCTTTGTGCCACTTTCCAATGGCAATACTTAAAAGTATGAATAGAAATGTTAATTCAGTAATTTGCCACGAATCACATTTAAAAAGAGGCTCCGTAAAACGCCCTGCACTTGAAGAAATCCTGAAGAACAAGATGATTACATATTCTCATGTGTGCACTGCATGCTCTTATCAACTGATTAGATAGTTTAGGCAACAGCAGACTCATTTTACGAGGCACACAAGGGTCATTTACATTTTGTTATTGCATCTAAGGCCCATAACTGTCACTTGGGCAGGGCTTTTCCTGTACAGATTGGTTATTTTTTTAGGGGTTATAGTCAAAACAAGAAGTTTATAAGTTTCTAAATGGATATAAACCTTTTAGTCTGGATTTAATTTGAATGCAGACATTTTCAAGATAAGCTGCCAACTCGCATTTCCTCATCTTGTTCTTTTATTACATAATGTTTATGGACAGTATCATGAATCCTGAGCTGTAGCCAGTCCCTAGTTTTAGCTGTAGGCATTTTTAGACTCCAAGGGCAAAGACGCTCCGCATTAATGGAGTCTAATTGCCAAGATCCTTCTCTTTTGCCCTCTTAATCCTTCATAAATGTTGTTATTCGTTTCCAGTGGACCTCTGCTTATTGAATTGGTGTTCATTCAGCAAGGATGGAGCTAGCTGAAGCAGATCGACAGCAGAGTTGTTTTTGTAAACAGAGCAACAGTCTGATTACAGAGTGATGATCACGCCAGGCACTGTCCCAATCTGGTCAGGTGTACTCAAGGCTGAGCACTAAAGTGGAGGCAGGCTGTAATTTTTGGTAAGGCTAATGGGCTATTTCTCACCTCTGCAGAGCATAACTCTGCCATCTGCTGCAGGGAGTCTCTCTCAGCGCCTCGCCCCTCTCTTTGGAACAGGGAAATGGACAAATGGCAACCTGAGAGCCGCACTCAGCAGCTGAGTACAGGACTGGGCGCACATGGACTGTTTGCTATTCTCCCTCACCTCATTCTGTATCCCCCCCCTCCCCTCCTCCTCCTCCTCTTTTCTTAGTTTGTCCTCGAAAAACATTGACACGCAGTCCCATCAACGCACGCACATACTGATGCTTCTTGCAACCTTAGAAGCTCGAGTTTGTAAGAAATGAATCAAATGATCAATTAAAGGTCATGAAGCTACGTACAGACTGCAAACTTTTCTGATAAAAGCAGTGCCCATGTAGAAATATAAAGAACAAATTGCTGTGACTCTTTTGTTTGGCTATAAGTGGGAGTTCTTGGGCCTTTCTTGCTGAGTCACGTTCCAGCACTCCAGCACTGCAGACATGGGCAAGAATAACTTCACAACATGCTTGTCACTTCTCCTTCCAGTAATTTTCTCCCAACGTGTTACAGACGTCTGACCACTAGCCTCCCGTGCTAAAATAAGCCAGAGCAGATCAGGCGTCGCCTTTGTGCTGTGGCCCGCTCTGTTCTCAGTCTTCTGCAGTGAGCACAGATAAGCAAACCTTGGAGAGATGCTATCGGACCTTTGGCTTAAGGAAACTGATAACTCCATCACCCCTAGTCAGATCGGAGTGGAACTGGAGAGCAGTGCATATAGAGCAGCTTGAGATGAATCCTTATGGTTCTTGCTTTGACCATTATGATTCTCTGTATGACACATTGCACAGGACATACCTGCTCAGGAGGGCATAGACTGAACGCCGGCTTTGAATAAATGAGGGGGTGGGGACTCATTTATAACTAACAGCTTGACATGATGGCCTATTGCATTGCAGTTTGTCTTTGGTTTCTGTGCGTTACAGTCACATTTAATGTGTAGTACTGCTGTACTGTGTATGATTCCATATCATCTGACAAAACAGAGTTTAATAAATTAAAAACCTTATGCTTTTAATTTTTTTTTTTCTGAGGAGACATTTACCATTCTTGCCCATATTAGACGTATTAGGGAACTTTTTAATGCCTCTCTGACCTAAGGACAGTGGCAAGGTGAAACGTAGAAGGGTTACACAACTACAGGCCAGTCCAGGAGAAGAAAATTACAACAATTTAGCAGAGTGACAAGCCAGGCCTGGAGGCACGGAGCCATATCACTCATGTTCCCTCATGTACGACAGCCGGTGCACGCTGCCTTCTCTGCCGCCTCAGGAATACAATAATGACTGCACATTGTGTGTGTGTGGGTATATGTGTATCTATGTTAGCCTGTGTGTCTGCGCCCATATGTGTGGCTGCATCCTGTATGCACCCAGACTGTGTTTATATGCATACATATGTGTGAAGGCACAGTGCTGCTAAAGCAAGCCACAGCTCTGCAGAACAAGAGCAGTCATGTTTCCTCTGATGAGCAACACAGTCAGGCGATTAGGCTTTGTTTTTGTAATATGGTGGCGTTCTGCCTCCAGCCCGCGAGCTGAGGCTGAACACAGGCATCTGTATCCGCATCCCCTGAGTAGTCTGAACATGTACTTGGTATTCCTGATAGGACAGAGCTGGCTAACTGAGCTTTCCTGGCAGTCTGGCAGATCCGTAGAACGCAGCTCTGTGGTGACACATTAGACTAGCAGTACAAAAAAACAACAGCGGCTATGCATAGGCTCTGAGTCAACTGAATGGGCTGTGTGTCCATGGCAGGAGGAGAATAATTGGTCCGATTTATGCGGTGTGGATTTATGGCAAGCTGTCGCACATTTGGTATAGGCCGTTTTTTTTTCTTTATTTTCTTCTTCGATTTGTCATTGATGTGTCAGAGTTGAAATAAATGGCAGTGCATAAACATACATGCTGTTGAAAGAAAGAAAAAAAAATATATAAACAACAGCAGTGATTTTGTGCAAGCAGCTAAATTAGAATAATCATAATATTTTTTTTTCACCATTAAACCCAGTAAAACAGCCAAAACGGAAAGATGGAAATCTGATTCTAGTGACTGCAACTGGAATCTGAAAATGTCATCAGCGTCATGGTGCATGCGCTTGCACTCATATCGTTTCAGTGTATCTCAGAGCAGAGCCCAACTTAAGTGTACTGTGAGATCCTGTCTCTTGCATATGGATTGCGTCTGAGGTCTTTCCGTCCTGCGAGGTTTTCGGAGCATTAGCCTGAGAGATCAATGGAATGTACCTCCAGTGGAAGCAGGAGTGAAACACAAATCCTTGTACTCATAACTGTCAGACATGAAGAATAAAATATTCCTCCTGTAGACCTGTTGTGCTGATCTGTTTCAGTACATCTGTCATTTCAACTCAAGGCTGCTGATCTGAAATACTGAAGGAGAGAATATTTATGTTGTTGTGCATGTAGGCACATACAGTACATTACATTAATACTTAGTGCTAAACTGCTCTGCTTTTAGAGTTGGGCCATGCAGATGCAAGCCTGTGGCAAACACGATAAGCTCATGTGAATAATGAAAAATACCAACAAGGTACTTTGAGTGTAAGAATATTTGACAGTTTTGTGAAATGTGTGGTTTCTGTGGCATGAGCTCTGACGTGCACAGACAGAATTCATCCAGGATTAAGGTTGTGTTTAGATTAGACATCATTTTACCCTGAAGTTACATTAATCTCTTATTCCATTATTATTTATTAGTGTAGGGATGTCCCTTTCCAATCCACATGTTCAGATTAGGGGCCAATCCAAGGATGCTTTGATGGATCATGTATGTTTGCTCCAGATATGCGTGCAGCAGCTGTCAAAAAGCCCCACTGTGCTGTTATTGTAAAACACGGGAACTATACAGCTTTCTGAACTTGTTAAACTCGAGTGAAACACAAACCATGTAAAATTCATACCAGCATCTAGAAGTTTTAGCTTGTGACAACTTATAGGTTAAAGTTCTTTTTTTTTTAATTGCTGCTGTTTGAAAACTTCAGTCGATCTTAAGCATTTTGTTCATGTTGAGATGATGAGAGGCTGTCCAAACCTGTCTGCCACAACAGATCCACATTGTCCACACTGATAAATCACCATCACCATCATCAGTTATTTTGAAATGTTCTCCTACTGCTTGCGTTTGATATAAAAATTGCCTTCCTGTGAATGAAAATACATCAAACTTCACAGATTTGGACATTTTTCCTGACGGTAGAATGAATTTTTAAACTTTAATTTTTGCTTCCAACCCTTCATTTTTGGAAAGAGAAGAGGGTGAAAAAAACTTACAATGGTCTGTCTCTGAATTAACTCTTCTAAATATGCTGGAGCTTTTTAATTAACTTTTTATTTTGCACTCATGGCTAAATTACTCGACCCCAGTTGCTGTATTGTTGCTCTGAGCTGTAATTTTGATCAATTTTCATGAAAGAGGCTTCAGCTCTGCCGCAGTGTCCTTGAGCAAGACTCTCAAATATCGCCTGCAGAGACAACGACCATTTCTCAGTCAAAATCAATAAACCGTCACACAGTATTGACTTACAAAATGCAATAACTTAGATCATTACAAATTTAATTAAGCAATGCCCTTTTTATTTCAACAGTCACCACTGAGGGTAAAATCTCTACATGCATATCAAATAATTCAAATTACAGGATTTAAAGAGTACAGTAGCCTACATTTCTCATACTGTCTGCATGTGTGCTCATTGATCTGAGCATGCTTCAGTTTCACCTGACAAACACCTAACCATCCTCTGACAGCTGCGATCATGAAGCACTGCTGTGGGAGACAGTCTGGGAGCTACTGATGGCTGCTGAAGTGGAAATATGGAAGGTTCCCTCTGTTCTCTCTGCAGCATGTACAGGATAAACTGTAGGATTCATACTGAGATTCTCACCTTCGCCCACATCACCAGCACCCACTGGTGCTTCCTTTACAGAAGCTCCTTGCATCGATTGCTCTGATATCCCTCTGCACCCGGCGCTTGGTTGAAACTGAGAGTTTTTTTTTTTTTTTCTATGGAAGATTAATAAGGGGCACAGCAGAGGATTGCTGGAAACGGCAGATGAAAAGAAACACGGTTCAGAGAGAAGGTCGTCTGTAGACCCTGCGCACCTTTAAAAGAGCATGTTATCGCAGCATCACATGGGGAAACGGCAAACTCAGTGTGGGCAGATACATTAATTTTTTTGGGGGGGTTTTTCTTCAAAGACTCACAAACACACACTTGATTGTTTTTTTTGTTTTCTTTTCTGTGAGTTTTTTTCCTTCTCTCAGCATGAAGCATGTTCTGTCATTCCCCAGGTAACTCTGGGAAGACAAGATTAATCCCGGACACACCGCTCTGAGTTCTTTCCATCGCCCCAACACACCCCCATTCCTCATGTCTGTCGGTGACCTTTCCTTCGTTGACTGCACAATGGTTATTTCAGCAATAACTAGCCATCATTCAAGGCTACACTCCCCACAAACAACACTGCCAGCTCTTTTCAAATTGTTGGTGTGGATTCAGCAGTCCGTCGTATTTAAGCATGCAGCTTTTTGCTGAAGCACAAGAATGTCGAGATTTAAAGGCTGGCGAGGTTGTTAGAGGGAAGAAGCAGATGGATAAGGACTGTCTGTTGAGTGGCTCCAGGAAATTAAAACTGTCTTTATTACCTCTCATGCTCATCCTTTTCTACCCACCCACCATCTACACACACGCACACACACACAAAACCTACAATTACCACTACAATACAGCCAAGTGTGGCAGCTCCCAAATCTCAGAGAGAGAGAGAGGAAATGTCAGGATTATATGAAAGCGTGAACCGTAATGAGATGATAATGGTGTCTCCCATGCTGACGAGTTGACAGAAGGATGAACAGGCTTCTGGGATGTTGCTGTCAATAACCTGCTGAAGCAGATAAAATGACATTACAGTCAATTAGCTCTCAAGCTTGCATGGATGCATCCTGTAGCACCGCATTTGGTAACACGACACTCGAAACCCCACAGATCACGATGGCACTTGCTGTTTTGCTGTTATAAACGCAGCCAAACATGTTTTACATTTTTTAAACAAATTATCGTGGTATATTATGTAATAGAAAGAAAGATTTAGGCTAAAACTGGTTTTAACGTTATGTTGGGCAGCACGTCTAAAACATTGTGATGCATGTTGCAATGTTTTTCTCTGGATCCAACAGTCTTGTCTGTCGTCCACCTGTTTCAGCCATTCTGTGTGTGTGTGCGTGTTTTGCAGGAGAAAAGTGTTTGTCAGTTGATGACTTTGGTTTGTGTTTCCCCACAACGTGACAAAGGGCATAAAACGATTTACACAAACAACTTTTAAGTTGCGGTGATTGGAAAAAATTGCGAGGTTGTGCATAATTCGCGGGGACTGGTTTTAATTTGGGTGAGAGATGAAAACAAACTGCTTCCAGCTTAGTAATTGTCCCTGATACAGAACTTATTTTTTTCATGTCATTCAAAAGCCTAATGAGCAGCGGACTGAGAATAACTGAGTACGTTGACAGCATAGGGTGAAATATTTGATTATAACACCTCAGTGAATGCACAATATCTTGCCCTTCACTTGTGCTGAACTATTTACTCAAGCGCTTGTAGGGACTAATTTTTGTGTTCTTTAATGAACATTACCGCCGCCCTCATCATAGTGCTTGTCACACAAACTGTACTTGTACAGGCTCCTTTTTTTTCTTCTTCTTAAAAAAGACCCCGAGTGTAGAGTCTGTTTCATCTTCGTAAACTCACCTCCACTCCTCCCCACTCCCCTTTCCCTTTCAGTGCGCCTCTCACTTCCTCCATGCTCTCAAATCACCATCTGGGAAAGCCTGATAAGCTCAGAGGCAGACACCAGCATTTGGGCGTTGAGTTGAAGAGCTGCCTTGAGACAGCTGGTAGTTTAACCCAACCAGTGCGCAGCCTTCCAAGCATGGAGGTTGGGAAGTGGCAGACAGTCATTCCCTTCCTGTTTGTTTCTGTCCGTCTTGTTTACGTGTCTCTTTATCTACAATTTTGTGCCCCCCACCCTTTCCTGTCCTTCATTTCCTCTCAGGGAAGCTGTATGACTGCACCCTATGTAAAGGGAAGTGAAGAGATTTAGTTTGGACATATTTGTTAAAGGGACTTAGAGTATGTGTCATCCTGCAGGTGTGAGAGATTATCCTCCTCCTGACAGCTTATGTCCTCCCAATCTCAGAATTTTTCTCTATTGAAGGCCATAATTAAACAAAGCTCATGTTTATTCATTTGATCCTTAAACCCAGACATGATTAACACTGGAACTCAGTAGTCACAAACTGGAGTGCATGTGTCCAAACTATTAGTCACAACCCCCTTTGTTGAAATCCTGCATGGAATGGATTTCGGTGTAGTTTGCTAAAGGTCTCCCGAAAAGCCGCGTGTCTGACACGCATAAATACACTTGCAAATGATACTTTGTGAGACCCCAGCGTGCTGTCACCAGCACACGCGTGTGTTTAATTTGGTTGCAGTTTCCCTCATAAGGGTCTGGATTATGCTTTACCCTAAAGTTTGGCTCGCATCATTCTGCGGCGCTGTCCATGGTCCTGACGAGAAAATACTTCCATTAAAAACCCATCAACTCCGATACACTGTCTGTTATACTCCAGTGTTTTCATCCTTTTTCCCTCTGTCTCACACACACACACACACACACGCCTATGTGCACTCACAAAGAACACATTGCAACTAATTATATCTAAATGTACCATGTGAATGTGGCAGCTGGGAGAAAAGTTAGAGAGGACCCCTGGGGCCAAGTGTGACTGTGTTTCACCTCAGAGGACTCTGTGTGCTCTTCCTGCTCCCCTCACCCCGTTCTGCTCCTTGACCTTATTGTGGGCTCCACCTGAACTTCTGTTACGCTGACGAATACTCCAAGCGACAAAGAGCAGTCCTGTGTTAACTTCCCTCATAACTTTTCTGCATAAAACAAAAACATGAGATGAATACTTAATAATAAAATTAAAAATGGAATTAAAGTAAGGCTAAAAGAAGAAAATTACACATTTCTATGTTTAATAATTTAATGCTGAATTCATGATACACACCCTTGCTCAACTGAATACATTAAAAGGTTTTGCTTGGCCTTGTATTACCAGTGTCTCATAGTGGCTAATGTTAGTCAGTGCAAGCACACTATAGATAGACATTGCTGTGTAATGGACATTACTACATTACTGAGTTCAGTGAACTTATGTCTATTAAGTATTTACTTGGACATTTAATAGACCAAACAGTTAATTGAGAAAACAATAATAGATCAGTCAGTAATGAAAATTATTGTTAGTTGGAGCCCTGGTTGCCTATGAATTTTCTGTTTAGCTGATTAATCTCATAGTGTCGAGTGCCGCTATGACACACTCGACAACAGTCGTCACAACTGACCCACAGATACCCCATCCACAAAATGAGGTAGACCAAGGCACCTTTTTTTTAAATAAATATTTGAAATAAATCAGAAGTTTTCTATATAGAATGAAACATATACATGATACATAACATTTCCCGCTCTCCCTGTGGTTATCCCCCATGTTTACGCATGCTAAAGTCATAATTCAGTTGTTCATTTAAAAGCGCACCTTCAGGCAACATAATTTTAATTTATTAAGTTTGTCAAAATTTCTGCACACTGTAATCAGTCATTATCAGGAAAGGCAGCGTGACCAAAGTGACATGAAGCATATATAACTACTAACTACATCGCCCACACACATCTGTACAGAGGCAGACAGCCAGTCAAACACAGGATCAAACAGCATGGTGTGTGTGTGTGTGTGTGTGTGTGTGTGTGTGTGTGTATGTGTGTGTGTGTGTATTATTATTATTATTATATTCAACCTCTAGAATACTCGTGAAACCTATATAAAGCCAATTTCGTTGTATTTTTTATACAAAATTACAATTGTTTTTTGGCTTACAGTCTTCTTCTTCTCTGCCTTCTCTGCTGGCAGAGCATTGCTGTGCATTATTGCCTCCTGTTGGTTAGAGGAGTAGTGTGACACCATTTGGAGGACTGTGTATGTGTAGGACTGTGTACACCCACGTGCCTGTGCATCCTTGTGTGTGTGTGTGTGTGTGTGTGTGTCCAAGAAAAACAAAACAAACCACTTGTGGGAAAGAAATGCTCCATTGTAGGTCAAAAGATCCACAGGGAGTCTATAAGGATAAAATACCAAAGAGTGTAATGGTTCTGTCAGAAATCCTTTTTCTCACATGTAGCCCCCACTGCACATTGTGTATATGTGCATTGTTGTTGTTTTTCTGTTCTGTTTACTGTTTATTGTTCAGCGCTTTACAAATTTGATATATTATTATTATTATTATTATTATTATTATTATTATTATATCTACAAGAGGACATACTTTATGTTTGCCAGTATTTGTCCAGTCCTCATGTTCCTTTTACTGCCCTCTGGCATCATGCTAACAACTGTTTAGTAATGGCAGCTCTGAAGGCATCCTGGCTTTAGACATGATTTCTTCGACACAATGTGTTTGTCAGTATATTTACATGTAGCAGCACTGCCTCTCATTTAGAGTATAGTCTGAATATTCATATATACAGGTTGTGACCTTAATTTAGAAGAATGAGAATGTCTTGAGGCATCTTAATGTCTGTACTCACAGATGTGTCGTTCTACTCATGTCTTTTATGGATCTCTTTTAAACTCCTGCCTTTGTGGTGCTAGCAGCATCAAAACATTTTGAGGCATTCCCTCTGAGGGCTATTCATTTTCTGTTTATTGACACATCCAACCCCTCCCATCCCCTCTGCAACCTGACATACGCTGGTAGCAGCCAGCTCAATAAACACATTAGAAACCATTTTGTTGTAATATTTAAAATCGGCTTCCTTTGCTTTGACCCCATAAATTTAAACCCTGCTATTGTTGTTTTTTTTTTTTTTAGCTCCACTTCAGGTGTTTCAGTGTCTTGGCATATCTCTTGAACCATAGAAAAAGTAATTAAATATGTAGTTGAATCTGCATGAACTTTTTTTTTCACACAAACCCAATGCAATGTGAATCCTGCCTTTGCTAGTATCCCTAAATGGAGAGTGTTCCACAAGGCAGGACTGGGCATCCCAGAGGAAATCTAAAGAGATCTAGACAGCCCTCCTCGGACACTCACTTATTCATGTGGGGATGTGGGAGGAAGCAGGGAAGGATACAAGCCAGCCCAGTAAGCCGAAGGCTATATGTCTAATGCAATGCAGGATGAGTGTGCTGAAAGTCTTGCAGGACAGATATCAGATAAGGTCAGGAAAAAAGGGATTTGCCATCCGTTCCTTTGGGTTTGATAAGTAGACCACTGCCAACATGTCCCCTTTAACACTGACACCTCGGGCTTAGTATGAGGATATCAAAGGTCCGATGGGCAGAGGAAGTTAGTTGGGTCGACTCTGCAGCGGCTGATATAGTTCGGATTGAAGATTTGAAGATTGAGCTTGTGGCAGACAGATGACTTCACTGATGGGTCGTTTAGAAGATTTGTTCTGAATTCAAATACTGAATGATATATATATATATATATATATATATATATATATATATTAAAAAAAAGGAGATTCAAAAAACTGAAATGTCATTCCTGGTGTAAATTACACAGGGTCAAGTGAGGACCAAGGCCAAGATGATGCTGAATATTTTTCACTGTGTTAGCCACACAGTCAAAGAAGGAAAAAAGAAAGTGTGGATATTGAAAATGAAAATCAGAACACTATGATCAAAGGTCTAATGTCCTCACATTTTAAACCAAGTTTCATTTGGACTCCTTCCACCAACTTAACAGGCGCTCTGGCAGCTGTTTCTGAAGTTCTATAACCTCTGATGATAATTATAACCCCCATACCATAGAGAGGGGATTTATTCAAATTAGTCATGTCATTATCCCCAAGATCACTCCACTAAATATTACTTACTGATGTCTAGTCAGTGACAAAATGTCCTACTCCGCACAGTCTGACCGTGTCATTGCAAACCCAGGGGAAAGTTAAGCTGAATGTAAACTATGCACGCAGGAGTTTAATGCAGACTTCATCAGATCTACTCCCATTTTTTTTTGCATCTTTTTGGAAAGTGGCCACATACGGATACAGGAAATGAAAGACACTGATACTGATGTGTAATTTTCAGCTCAACATGTCAAATGAGAAATCCTGCATCACACTGAAGCAGTGTTTAATAGCATGCATGTAAGAAGCACTGCAACGTCCTTGTGCATCTGACTGGCATGGAGTACAGGACTAGATAACTGGGGTTAGAGTGTGAATATAGAATAATGAACATAGACAAAAGGAAGATGGATCACATTAATCTGAGCAGTAAAGCCCCCCTCCCCAGCTCTTCTTTTTTTACTGTGAATACTGCGGTTGTGTAGCTGACACCGCAGCCTTCCCATTTGATGAGCAATTAGCATACCCTCGCCTGAGTTTGTATCGTGATGATCCATTCATTTCCGTGGTGTAATTATGTGTATAAGGCTGCTCATTTGGAAAACATTGAACTCATCAATCTTTTTGCACCCGTTTTCTAATTCGGCCCATTGAGAGAACCCTGGGGGACACCAAAACCACACTTAATTGTCCTCATTCCTGACAGCTTCTAATTACACCCAGTGCTTTAGATCTCGTTAGAAAAGTTCAAGATCCTCCTTGCCTTTTTTTTTTTCTTGAAGAACTGTTCTCAATGTGTAGGGAAAGAGTAACGGGGAGAGAGAGAAATTCCCTCGTCACCTTGCCCTCTGGCAGCTGCGCCCTGGATAAACAAACACGCGTCGCTGCACATCAGTCAGCCGGTTGGGAGCTGGGGCTTGATTAAAAAGCTCCCTCCGCTGTATCTCCATAGCCTTGTTCCTGTGAGTGCCCAGATAAATAAATTAATGAATAGCTCTTGTTGAACTAATGGAGGGATGGGGTGTTTGTCTTAACAGCTGCTATACTGTATTGTGTTAGGTTCGTGTGATTGAGCGGCGAGCGGAGCACATTGAGCCACACTATAAATCAGTGGAGTCCTGATTAGCACTTAAGCGGATGATTACTAGCAAGAGCACATTTTGTCCTTACCTACCATCCTCTGCTGCTCTTGTCTCCAGATTCAGCGAGAGTGCAAATCACACCTGATCTGAAAGTCTCAGCCCACGTTCCTGGTTTAGGAATACAGATGTGAGAAACTGGCACAGATGGTGGCATTCACTTCATTTCACATTAAGGCAAAAGTTGAAGGTACAATTGAAGATTTTGTTTACATGGGAGAACTGGTACTTTCTGAAGCTGACCCCAGTCAGGCTACAATTCTCCCAAGGATGAGACTTATTTCTCTGTTGAAAGAGAGTAAACATAGGAAGAGCCTTTATGTAAGGCATAATGCTCGACAGGCGAACCTTGGTTCTCTGATAACGTATTAAACTGTGGTTTAGCCTTCAGTGGATTCAGCAAAGGGCCAAATATGTTGCGTAATGACAGCCAATACAACACAATCACGCTGACCAATGATTAACTCTTATATTTTACTGTATGTGACAAGTAAAGGAGAGGAGATTATATCTGTTGTAGTGGAGGACTGAACACATACAGTAACACTGTAATGTATGGAAAGATGTTAACAAAAGGCTGAAGACACATTCAGTAAGTGGCAAGGTTGTCTGTCTACCAAGTGTAAATGATAAAATTAACAATGGCTGAATTCTGTCAAGTTGCTTCAGTTTCAGTCTTGAATTGTACATGCTACCACATTGTCACACTGTCAAGGCTATTATTGACACCCGTCCTTCTCCTGCAACAAGAAGTCAAAATATCTGCTGTGAAAAAGGCCTTGAGTCAGATAAATCATGCTTTACAGTTACATAACATTCAAAAAAAAAAAAAGTGAACATCAAGCAACAACAAAAAAGAATAGACAAAACAGAAAGAATTTTCGAATGAGCTTCATCTACTGTCGTGAGTGTATGCTTTAGCTCACCATGCTACTGAGCTGAAGCGCAGAAGAGCTCAGTCACTGGCGGCAGCAGTGCAGAGCTCTGATAGGCAGCACAGGCAGAGATGAGCCCCAGGTTTTTAAGGTGGAACCAGACCAAATGAAGATTCCTGCGTGGTACTGAGAATCTGCTGCCGAACTTTACTCTCCAACTGGGTTACTGTTCCCTTTTGTGAAATTTATTTTATGCCCTATGTATGTTTGTCTGTCTGTGTGTGAGAGAGTGCATGTGTGAAATTTAAGCGTTTTTTTTTTCTGATTGGTTAGTTGGTAGACAGGTTCATAATTTGGAAGTAGAAAAATGTATGTGGGATATGTTAAGGAGGATGTAAGGGCACATTCCCACACACACACACACACACACACACACACGCACACACACATGTGCTTGCTTGCAAGATGCAAACAGACACGCACAGACCCCTGCCGCCTGGTAAACATCAAGGTCAAACCCGATCTGTGTGTACCTGAGCCAGATCACACAGCTGGACCACTGTGAAGCTAATGACCTTGTGTAACTCCCTCTTTCCCTGAAGACACACACAGACACACACGCTTACGTCTAGCAGTGTGTACGGTGCGTACACTTGCACTAATACACACCAAATGCATTATTCAGAAAGCTACGTACATATACATGTAAACATCTCCTCAGCATTTTAATTGAATGGCATTTTTGACCCGTTGGCTTTGACTTAGAAATCAGAAGCAATCATCTTGTAAACAAAGGTTCATTTTTTTTGTTTGATTGTTTTTTAGAAGGTAAGAACCTCCAATAGAGGTCATATTTGTAGGACAAATGCACTTCTGTTTGTGCTTTGTAATATATGCAAGGAGTAAACAAGAGCATAAACCATCTGTGTGCGCGTAAACACTTGAGCAGACTTTGGCGTTGCGTACAGTGGAATGAAAAAAAGTGTGAAATATGGTGTGACAGCCTCAAGCCTCAGCTGAACTGAATGTGAACTGTAGACTAGTAACGTTGCAGTACATCGTCTATCACCTCCGCTTTTATCCTCTATAAGTGGTTTTATTTTGAACAGGCGATTGTTTGTTATACTGGAGATATTGCAGGGACACTGCTGAAACTTCCAGGTATGTGCAGAGCTATATGAATGGTTTCTCTCTGCAGCACCAACTGAGATAAGATGCGGTTTTCAGAAAATTACCTGCTGAGGAGCGCCCATCACTGCGGCAGTTTATTCCAGTAAAGGAAGGCCTCCACAGGACAGACTAAGCAGTGGGGTGTGCCTGAGGGACAAGCCACTTCATCATTACATTCATTGCTAGCAGTGCTTAACTGACTAGATTGTAGCTTGGAGTTTCATGATTGATTATTGGTATCAGAGAGTGTCATCAACCTGAAGCATTAATGAAGCCTCTTCTTTTGGCAGTGACTCTCCACACAGTTCCCATTTGAATTGGAGACAAGGAGAGAGCAAGGGCTGTCTGCATGGCAGAGTGAGTTTGTGTGTGTGAGTGTGTATGTGTGGCAAGAGCAGGGGGAGGAAGCACCTGAGTCCTAACCGCATTTGTTGTTGCAATCGAATGCACACAAGCTGATTTCATAGAATATTTCACAATAAAACAACTGGCTGTAATAACTTATTTCTGCAGAGGGAGCAGAAACAGCTATGCAGCGTATTGTCTTTTCTCTTGTCCTCTGTGGTCTCAGGACAAGTAAACGAACAACATCTGAGGGATGAAGTTTCCTCAGCTTCATCATAATAACCCTGCTTGAAACTGGGCCACCAATTTATTTTTGCCAGCTGTGAAACCAATCATATGAAGAAAGTCTGTGTATGTCATCATCCCTACCCTGGTTCTGTTAATGTTGCCCAGTCTGACCCTCTGTCTCATTCAGCTACAGCCTTAGTACAGTCCTCAGTCCACATATATGCCCCTGCATATATGTGGAACTCCTCTCAGCAGTCATTCCTCAGCTGTCCACCATATGCCCTTGGACTTTTCCCCGTGTGCCGCTCACACCTGACCCTCCCCATCCAAGTTCCCCAGTTATCTAGCCAGTATTTAAGCATGCTTCCAACTGGGTTGCATCAGGCCTGCAAGCCACCAGCGTTTTTCCCAGTCGGCTAACCTCCGACCTGCACCCCAACCAGTTAGACTTGGGCATCTTGGCTTAGCCTGAGGCCAGCCCCAGGCCAGCTCGTCAGTCTGCTGGCATCATCATCTCCATCATCATCTTTGGATCCTCCTTCGCATGCTCCCTACACTATTCATGACTCTTTGTGTGCTTATGTGAGCAGCATCAGCATGTGCCTGCATGTCCAAAGAGAATAGTTAGTCATCTCACACTTTGTGATTTTCAATTCTCAACATAATTTTCCTAATTTGCGTGATTATCGAGGATCCCTCACCTGTGAATTTCACAATGTACCACAGGAAAATCCTGTTTTTCGTAGTATAAAAAATTCAGACAGACACTACATTGGACACTAAATTGGAGTTATTTACATTATTTGAGGAACTGAAAAGGATTTTTCAAATATCATTACTGTGGTTAAGACTGAATAGATCAAATTAAATAGTTTTCTTTCATTTATTATCATTTTTCCTTTCCTTGTTAAATGAAATCCAGGAATATTAAAAAAAGCTTATAGTATATGTATAGTGGTTGTCTGTAGGTAGTTAGCACATAGGAAGTCAAAAACCCCAAACCTCTAATTCTTCTGGGAGCTTTCATTTCTTACTCATTTTGCATGTGTTTGGCAGTTGATGCTTTAACTTCTCACATTGCTGCAGTGATGTAGAGGTGTACTCTAGGGTGTGTCAAGTACACCATGATGTCACTGGTGGGTGTGGTTACAAGTGCATCACCGAGGCCAGAGAACCACTGCTTTTCAGCCGTTGTGAATTTACTCTTCAACATTAGTTGATCAAAAAACAGAAGACAGGTTAATTTTGTATATTTACAAATGATATTTCCCTGCAAGCTTTAATGGGGCGTTACCTTGTACTTCAATGAAAGCACTGGCTACATTACATTAAAAACAAACACTAGATGGTTCAGTGGTACAAGAACAGAACATTTTTATTGATTAAAAAAAAATAAAAAAAACAAGCAATGCGGATACTGCCTAGAACAACTTTAAAACTAAAACTACATTTTCAGGAAGTTTCAGTTCTTACAAAAAGCCTGACATCTAAGCTTGTAACAGTAGACAGGACCGTAGGTGGCAAACAGCATTGAAACATCCTTCAGCCTTAAATGTGCAGCCTTTTCTGTTCTTAATTACAGAGGAAACCCCCAACCTTCTCTGTGTATTCACAAAACCAATTTAAAGAAGTACCTTTGGTTACCACCTAATGCCACTATGGATAAGCAAATCATAGAGCTTAGCTGAAATGTCAGAGAATAGCTGCTGGAAATGTGAGGATGGTGAACTTCAAGTTGATCAAATGAAGTGCCAAAACACTGTCCGGGGGTCTTTTTATTTATTTTTTAAATAAACTTATAAACCACATAATTTAGCAGCACAAGACTGCCGTCCATTAACAGCCTGTGGATAGAAAGTGATTTCTTAAATTGTGTATCCTGCCAGGGGAGTGACATCCAAGTAAGGTTCTGTTCTGCTGAAAGCCTTTAGTTATCCTTTAATTTTAATAAGTATCACTGCAAAATAAACCCATAGATGTCATACCACAAAATCAGTCACTGTTAAACTTGATTTTATTTTTATTGTATTTTTTGTGTCTGCTGTTGAATGCTAAAATACATTTAAAACCATTTATTCAACTCCTTTAAAGATAGACATCTGTCAACTCTGGCTAGATAATATGACACATATTCCAGTGAGAAACAATCACTAGTAGCAGTGGTCATGCTAAAGAAGGCTATACACAAAAGTAGCTCCACAGGCAGAGAGGAATGCCCTGTTTGTGGCCTGTCAGCATGGGTAAAAAGCATAGAAGCCCCCATACACAATTAACAATACTCTTTCCCTGCTGCACAAGTTAAGATCACTGGCGCGTTCATTCTGGTTATTATATTCGTAAAATATGAAAATCCCTCTCTCTCTCTTCAAAATATACCAGGCACTGGATATATGCCAGATGTGCCACATTAATGCAAAACCTCATGCTAGGGATGACAGCAGTGTAAGACAGCCACACAGGTTCATGAAAATAGACTGAATTTAATAGACACTGTGTTTAATTTTTCTTTCCCCTGGAACAGAATCACCAATTACCAATACACACCAGACATGGAGCCGAACAAACATTAGTAGCCAAAATATAAAGTAAACAGCAATGAACACAGTCACAGTGTCAAACCTTTTAACTGGATTTTTACTCCTGCAGTTTCATTACAAAACACTTTTTTCATAAATGTTTTTGACGGTGTTGTTGTGTGTATATCTTAAATTGTAAGGTATTAAATAGGACTGGGTATCAATTCCAATTTCAAGAATCAATTGGATTCCGATTCTCAAAATTCAGAATCGATTCAATTCGATCCGATCCGATCAAGTGTTATTAAAACCATTTTTTGAGCATGAATTACATGACTGTGTAGTTATGCAATGTATTAATGCTAAAAACAACTTGGTGCATTATTAAAAATATGACAATACTTCACTTCCATTTGGCATTCCTTGCAAATTGCTTTGCTTTTGTCAAGTGTAGACCTGCACGATACGAGCAAAATGTGCAATGTGCGATACATAAGACAATATTTAAGTTTGCAAGTTAACTACAGCGATCATTAAGTCAAAATTCAGGGATTGATATTATGGGTTATGGGGCAGACAATATGTAATATTTATTCATATTTTAATTTGAAGGATGAGCTCAAAATCAATAATCAATCAATCAATCAATATCAATGTATGTGCACACACGTGTCTGTGTGTGTATGCGCATCGGGTCGGAAATCGCTGTGCGCAGAGAGCAGCAGTGAATTGTGAACGCGCGACCACGTAGAGGCAGAAATGACAAGCTGCCCTTTAAATAATAAATAACATCAGGCTGTTTAGTTTGTTTAATAAAAGAACGAGATATAGACTTGTTCTATAGGGTATAACTACCTAATATAATGGTAGGGGAAACCCTGCTCTGATAATAATTTCACATACACCAAATACACTTACCCATAGCAAGATGCAGCCCGTGGCCAAAACACTGCAGTCTGACCTAGTGGATGCATGGCCCATGTGTCCACGGCTGCATCTGATTGGCCAAATGTCAGCATGAGTGTGAAAGCATGGCACATGTAAACAAAACTTATGGCATTTCAGACCAGCTTTTGCGATGTGTTTATCACGCACGTTCACATCGCGATGATGATGAAAATACGACTAATCGTGCACGTTTCGGGCGTTTTCAAAGCCAATGCTTGGCCAACGTTATGCTTACTGTCCGAGGCCATGTTCATTGTTTGGGTAGCTTCACACCACGGGCGCATGCGTGAATACGATGATGTGACTAATGGGGTTGAAGTTCACCGGGGGAAATGTATTTTAAAAAAATCGATATTTGCGCATACAAATCGATCTTTAGAAAATAAAATGAGAATTGATTCAGAATCGTAGAATCGATTTTTTAGTATTGAATTGAATTGTGTGACATTATAAAACATTTGGCACACCTTGGTATTTATGTACTCCCTAAATACATCAGGAAATTGTGATGACAAATACTGATCTATAATAATTAGGGTGGTACATTACATCCTCCACAGTGCTTCTGTGTCTTTCTCACTAAAGTTTGTTTCTTGTTGTGTTTGCAGAGTGAAGTTTTTGCTTTGAGACTTTCTCTCATATCAGTGTGAGAGTCCTGTGTGAGTGTGCAGGACTTTTTAAATGTTGTCCTTTAACTAATGTCCTCATAATGGAGCTGTCACTCGCTGTTTGTTGTGGTTGATGGTGCGGGCTGTTACCTGAGCAATGCTAATTTCCCAGTGGCTTGATCAGCATTATGTAATAGAAATCTGCATTTGTTTTTGGTCTTGTGCAATTTTCCTTTTTTAATTTTTTTTTTAAATCATATAAAACTGTATTAGAAAATGTGTCTAGTATTTGATCCTTAAGAGGATTAAGTCACTCACATTTTTGAGGAGTTTATAACACTTGTCCATTAACTCAACTGCTATTGATTTAAATTAGCTGGGAGAGTTTAACAGAGTTTCTGTTGTTTAGTCGAGCCTTTAGTTGTTGTGTGACTCTATTTCTGCTGAAGGAATATCAATGCCATGCAATCGATTCTGCTCAAGGACAGCACAGCCGCATACAAACCCACTGGCAAAATATACGCAGGCCACAATAATAGCTTCTTTCTGTCTGACATATATTAATATGCCATTGTCATAAAAATTACATTATTGTGTCATCTTTTTTCATTTGATACACAATCACCATAGTAATGTAACCGTGATTAAATAAAGAATTCTGGATCCCTGTGCTGACAGTTTCCCTATTAATAAAATGTCAAAATCAGGTTATCTAATGCACGTTAAAAGTCGGACGGCTGCATCCTGGCTCAGTGGCTCAAAGCTCATCTCAGGTGGTAATTTGCGGCCTATTTTCCATATAAAAGAGACAGATTCCAGTTAATTCATCCAGCTGGAAAACCAGGAGTGTCTAGCTCTCTGATATAGTAATTTACCACCCTGTTATACCTGAACTAATTTTTAGTTTGTGCTTTGGCTTGGTTTCTGTCGAATATCTCCATGTCAGCCTTAACCCCCCCATCCCCTCTCCCTCACACACACACACACACACACACACACACACACACACACACACACACACACACACTCACACTCACACTCATTGTATAGCTATTTCCGAGGGACAGGAAGCGCTTCAGGAGGAAGCGTTGTATGTTTATGTGTGCACTTTCCTGTCTGTGCAGTTATGCACAGACTGTGAGACTGCACCCTTTACTGGGGATTGAATCAGGCATCATTCACAACACACTCAACCTCAACTGGCCTGCTCTGCACCTAGACGTGCACACACACACACATGCGGACAGAAAGTTTGCAGTTGTATAACAGAAAAAGAGGGAGTGGAGTCTGATGGCGTTTGAGTCTGTGGGAATATAGACTCGGGTCTGCGCCTCATGACTCAGAGGTGGTGATGAGCAAAATTACAATAGCAGAAAATTTTATAGGATTACAATATTAGATAGACGAAGCATTAAATTAATGCTAGTGGACTGAAATGTTGAGGGATGGTGGGAGGGAGCGAAGGGAGACTTTGTGCATCTCATTTCTATTCAGTCTCCATTACGAGACCACAAGAAATAATATGAATGTGGAATTAAATTATCAGAAAAAATGTACTGCAAGCTTGTTTTTATGCTAGAGGCACTATCTGTTACTCTGTGTGGAAAGCCAGACTGACCTCAAGAATACATCAGACCAGAGAAAATGAATAAACACGTCTGTGTGACCAGCCCGATCTTGTAGCTCACTATTATATTCATATCAGTGGTTGGTCGTGATGGCACTGTAAGCTGTCCAGGTGCACCAGCAGGCTCAAGCCCCCAGCCTCATCTGTTCAAATCCACCTCATGACTGTGATGCATCCTATCCCATCTGTCTTTTGTAGTCTCTCTCTGCGTAACAGCATGCAATGAAATGATGGGGGGAATATAAACAAAGCTTTGAAAAGGATGTCGAGTTGTGTGGCGCGTACGGAGACATGGGTTGCAGGCCATGTTGTCCTTTTTGAAACACACACGTTCCCTGTGAAATTTCTGGGTGCTTGTTTCTACTGGACTGTGCTCTTTCGCCTGCCTGTAGAGGGGGCCAGGTACAATCTAAATGTGCATTTTTTTGCCTTAACAACATAATATTGTAATGTATTCATTAGTTTTTTTTCTTGAGCAGAACTTATACTTAATATCATGTGAATGCTTAAAGCTTGATCATAGTGTATTGCAGAGCCATCACCCATGGGTTATTGTCAGTAATAGAACAATAGTTTTAGATACAGTGTGCGTGAAACCACACACTCTGCTTGTGTGTAGTGAAACGCTTCAGTGCGCACTGTCATGTTGAGGGATGATGTATGAGGCTTTGCATGGAATCGCCACTTTGTTTTCTTGTGTTGACACAAGTGTTGATACGTAGTCTCAGAACAGTGTGGTCTAGAAAACTTCAAACCGTATTGTGAGAGTGCTTTGGGCATTTAAGGTAGAAGAGTTGTCAAGAATTGGAAAATAAATCACCACAGTCATAAATATGTATTTGTTAAACACTATCATTTTACATGTTTATGTAAAATATATAATCATATTAAGATTTTGACTAAAGTAGCTTTAAAGAAGATGAATGATGGACCTGTGTATGTATAGTCCAGACTGTATGTATTTGGATAGTTACACATTTCGTGTTCTTCGGAGTCTGTGCTGCAGCATATTCAGTTTGACATTAAATAATGGATACTACATTAGCATGCCAAGTCTCTGCTTTAATTTGAGTAGGTTCACGTCCATATCAAAAGAACTGTGCGGGAGATGTAGCCCATTTGACACACTGTGCTCAAATTTTGGGCTCAGAAGTAATTGGACACTTGGCTACTGCATGTTTCTTGGGCACGTGTGTGTTGTTTCAATGTTAGTTCATGCACATAAGAACTGACATGTGGCTCAGAGTGGATTGAGAGTTGACAGTTGCCCTTTAGATTGAGGTGGAGTCGCCTGTCAAAATGACGAGTGAAGACGTGACCATGAAAGTGAAGAAGCTAATAATGAGAGCAAAGATTTAGGCAGTGGGTTCGCCAAAATCAAATGACAAACAACCTGGTCGACCAAGGAGCAAGTCTTTTTTAAGACTGGAAAATCATGTTCATGGTGAAGAAAGACCCTGCTGGCTGCAGATGGAGCCGGTACACTGGCATTTATTGATGATTTCACCGCTGACAGAAGCGACAGGATGAATGCAGAGGTTTACAGGAGCGTTCTGTGAGCCCGGATTCAGCCAAATGCATCAAAAACTCACTGGATGACATTTTATCATTCAGCAGGACAACAATCGTAAACAAATGCCCAGAGCAACCCGAAAAGCTTTTCAGGGTGAAGAGGTGGAATAACCTCAACTAGCCGAGCCAATAACCTGATCTCAATCTGAATGAGCTGCGTTCCACCTGCTGAAGATCAAACTAAAGGCAGAGACCCCACAACAATCAAGAGGTGAAGGAGGCTGCAGTGAAGCTCTGGGAGAGCATCACCAGGAAAGATACAAAGCGTCTGCTGATGTCTGTGGGTCAAAGACTTCAGGGAGTCACGGACTTCAAAGGATTTTCCACAAAGTATTATATATGAGGATTTTGTTTGATTTCATGTGTCTCCGTTCAGTTACTTCTGAACCCCTAAACTTTGGGCACTGTGTGTTTAAAAAGGCCACATCTCAAACTTCTAAAACAGAGACATGGCACTTTAGTACTGTCTCTTATTTCATTTCAAATTGAATGAGCTGAAACACAGAGTCTGAGGAACAAAAATGTGGAACTGTCTATATACTCATGGCCTGGAATGTCTTTAGTGGTTTATAGAAGAACTTAAAATAATGCACATTAAGTTAATGTAATTTTCTGCAGTTCATGTGTGTAGTTTTAAACTCATTACAACGCAGGACTTTTGAGACCCCACGACGATCCTGCTGTAATTTTATCTATAAAGAGTTTTATCTTCATTTTACAGAACATGTACTACACTGATATTATAACATAAACAATACTTAATATAAAATGAATGAAGATAATTTTCAAAACCAAAATTGCACATAAGAGTGTCACTTGTTGCTTGTAAGAACTCAGCAATCTGGAGTAATAATAATAATAATAATAATAATAATAATAATAATAATAATGTGGTATTGGGTGTTGCAATAGTATTTATATTCTTTCTTCAAAGGTGCGCAATGATTTGCTGTTGATATACATCAGTAAATCAAGTACGTGAGTGATTAGTGGTGTGTTGTCTGTAACCGCATTAAAAATGATCCAATTAAGTAATTAGCCAGCCAGTGAATAATATACATGAAATGAAAACTGCATATTGTGTTGAACGATCACTTGCTAATTTAATAACTTATGATGTAATTACAGCAGGTTCATTTTTCACAGGAATGTGAGCTGTTATTACATGGCTTCCTTTTTGTTTGTGAACACGATGCAAAGATTTTCAGTCTGGGCATAAAATTTGCTCTGAAGCACAAATAGAACTCTTAATCATTCAGACATTTCACTAGCATTGGAGTTTGGAAGAAAAGTTACAGTGACAAAAGGAGACAATAGAAGCTGCAGGACAAACCAATCAGGCGTGCTCCTACTCATTATACTTAAGTTCAGTGTAAAGGGAAAGTTCTGCAATGTCAAACGCTTTGGACAAATCAGGTATGGAGTGACTTCTTCTATCCAGAGCTAATGACAGTGACATTTCATAGCCGTCCACTAAATGTCCATGATATCAAAAGGTGTGGATACAAAAACTGACAATGCTTTGAATGAAAACTCTCTGCCCACAATAGGAAATAAGAAGTGACTGGCCTGGCTTAGGCCAGCCTACAGGCCAAGCTATTGAAATTCGTGTGCGGGTCCAGCAAACTAATGCCTCTCATTTGTACCTAAGGCACATCATAAGTGGCTGTCTTTACCCCGACGATCTGGCTCTTTGACTTCAAAGGGTCGCGTGAAGAAAGATCCTATTATTCTGCTGCAGCAGAAATCATTAGACTCCAAATCTCTGATGTGGCTGTTGAGGAAAGTAAGTGCTGAATTAATACTTAGCCACTGTACTGCTCATTCCCTGCACGGAATAAGCACAGTATCTCCCTCCCTGTATATATTGGTAGGAGTGCGAGCAGGAAGAGAGAGGCTGAATGAAAGGTCTAGATTTATGAGCGAGCGGTCCACATGAATTAGCTTACACAACATGAAAGCTAACGTCTGTTGTGAAAAAAGATATTTGCCACTCAAATCCAAAGGTCTAAAAGTGCTTTTGAAATAATCAGTTTTTAGTTCTTTTTTTTTTTTTTTTACCACACATAATAGACTAGACTGCAAAACACAAGGAGATGCAGGGAGTCCACAAATAGGTAACACAAAAACAAAAGCATATACAGTACATGTAAGTACACACATACACACATATATATAAACAATACCTACTACTGAACGGTCTATATCTAAATTTTTCTATCTAAATGTTTTCTTTCATTCTGTTAGTTCATTTCTAAATGAGGTTGAAAAATCAAAAATAATATGATATTGCCAGATTTTGCAGAACTTCTGGGGCCTCCCTTTGATGTTAAAAGCTCAGTCGACCACTGTAAAGGAGTTTGTAAATCAGTGGATAGCAATACACGTCTTAGTTGCCAATAAAGAAAGCTGGCCCTTTATGTATTTTAAAATGGGAGTTCTATTAGTATGTAATTCATCTAAGGCAGTGTATGTAAAAGCTTAAGAATTTCTTCTGTTTTGGTAACCACAGCATTTCTATGATGGAAACCATTGTCCCAGCAGACGTGTTGGAAATCACTTCTTTATTTTTGACTCTATGAGAAGAAACATGGGAGCTGTGGAGGTCAAAGTCATGGGGTATTTATTGTGGGTTGTCTGTCACGTGGTCCACTGATCGAATCCAAAAGAAAGGCGTTCAGGATAACTGTTAACTTTGACCATGAGTGTGATTCCCACTATGGGGCCCATAACCTTTGTTACCCCACTGTCAGTGCTTTTCTGTTGCCCTTACATTACCTACACGCCACTTAGCCACCTACCACGATTTTGTAAACAACCAAACTGAGACGATCAGTGGTGGTTGAGTTCAGCAGGCACTAAAGTAGCCTTCCAGTGTGCACATTTCTTGGCCTTATAATAGACTAAAAGTTTCAGTCAGGCTTGAAAATGTAAGTTTTTGATAACCCACTGTGCTACGTAGTTTCTCCTTGGTCATTATCTGTAGTTTACATCCAGTGGTTAAAATATTTTGTTGGGTTGCTTGCTAAAAATACAAGCTGTTTTGTTGGTTGAACTGTGCTTTGTATTTAATTATTTCTCTTTTGGTTGTATTCTTTTCTTTATTTTCTGTTGTTGTCTTGCATTAACTTGATTGTTGAAAAGTAAACTTATTTTAACAAATACTACTTCAAATCATTTTTTCAGTGAAGAAACTGTTATGCCAGAAGCACCCCTGTGGAAAAGTTTGATATTGCATTTCCAGATGTCCCTGAACATATTCACAACAGTTAGGATCTGCAAATGCAGGTTAGATCAAATAGGAGCTCATCTGCAGTTTAAAGGTGCAGTCCTCGATCCTGGTGAAAGGTTGTTAATGCTTAAGCTCAACCCTCAACCATTCCCTTCCATGGTCCTGGGGCAGTGTTGTTCATTGTTTGGAACAGTGTACAGGTTAGATTGAACCAGTTTCCCATTTACAGAACCAGTACTGTGAAGGAACACCTGAGGTTTTTTTTTTTTTTTTGCACACACACTGGATGGACAGCTAGAAGAAAATAAAGAGAATTCAGCAAATTTCGACAAAGTATAATGGAGTATAATCGAGGACAGCATCTTCTATGTGAGCAAAGTGGTTGTTAGTATTACCCATCCACATGCTGTGCACCGTGAAAAGTGTCCCAAGCTTTTAGAAAATTAAGTGGTACATTTGATGTCATTTTGAGTATGCAAAAATACAATTCGTAGTAGTAGACTAGTAAAAATGTAATATATATATAATATTTTTCTCTGTACATTCTGTATATACTGTATACCATAACTGTAACTATTTATACATTTTAAATAATAATAATTATATAAATATATAATCAAAAAATATAATCATATAAATTATATAATTTCACATATATATTTAACATCATTAAATATATTTTAATTTAAACTACTGTGACCTTCTGAGCTGGTGCAACGAAATCTCGTTCCTTGTACGTATCTGAACATAAAAGCGAATGAGAATAAAGTATCTGAAATTTTTACCAGTCATAATATGAATTGTGGATATCATCTTTATTTCTCACAATGTATTTTGGATATTCAAAATTACATTCTAGATATCTATAATGCTTTGTCTTTTTTGATATCTGAAATTAAATTTATGACCAGTCACAACTGGATTGTACATATCTGAAATGGGAGTTTTTCCCAGAAAGAATTTTGTTTCAGATATCCACAGTGAACAAATTGAAAGCCCAATACACATGAATGGCAAATGTGACATTATTTGTCCTAGGAATAATGTCACTGTGGATATCTGAAATGTTCTTTTTGACTTGGAAGAACTGAGTTACAGACATCTGCAATACATATCCGGTCCAGTGATTAAATGTTAAAATGGTTTGCTGTATGAGTTCTTTTTGAAAATACATCCATCATGTTTGTCTCACTGCAGCTTGTAAAAGCTTACCTTGAGGGTATGCCATGCCTCTCGGTTTCTTGTTTTGAAGGTAGCAAATGCTGTTGCTGCACAGTTATTTGTTGCACCATCCAAGCACATCACCTGTGCTATGATATCAAATTTTTCATAAATGCACTCGGTATTGAATTACAAAACACTTAACATCAGGGAATTTGATATTTTAATGCACATGATCTTAATGACTCTTCCCATCATGTGACACGGGCAGAGCCTATAGCAAATCCGCTTACACAGAGAACATCAACTCTCTCCAAAAGCTCAACCAGTCTTTCTCCATATTGTACCTGGAACGCACCATGACTCCAGCTACAGTTTCAACAGTGTTGCTGGCAACTTCAGCATAATTAATGCTGTCCATCACCAGCCTGAGGAGCTCTCGTAAGGCCTGTGCAATTTCAAGGGTGACAATTTGCATGCCTTTACATGGCAGTGCTTCCCAGAGGTATAGCTCTTATCGACGTGAATTCTAGGAAGTCCAAGTCAAGAGGTGTTCTTACTAGAGCTGACTCTAATGCTGTGCTCAGCCTGGAAATGATGTCACGTCTGACCTGCCCTGTTGACATGGAATACAACATTAAGGATCAGGCTTTTATACTGACTGAGGCATGGACAGACCATTTCTTCTGTCTTTTTTTTAAAAGCTGTGCTGTGTGGTGAAGTTAAAGGAAGAGGGTTACATGTCAGCGTTTCAGTCTTTCTGCACTGGAGTGGTATGGGGTGATGGTTTGAAGAGGGTGTGGGGTTTGACATGAAGAGTTTGGGAACCCCTGCCTATACTTATGTAATTGTCATAGTTTTGCATATCCAGCACAAACACAAGAAACTCAAATACAGGGTAAGGCTGATTTACTGTGTGACGGCCGCTAACACTAACATCACATAACGTTTCGTGTATGGTGTGCAGTCAGCTGAATAATAGGGGAAGCATAGCTTATGTTAATTATTAACATTAGCTACTTACTGTGAAATTTGTTTGGAAGGACTCAATTGTATGAAATAACAAGCCACTGGCCAAAATGTCTGCCTAATGTTCAGCTAATGACGGGTGTCAATCAAGGTTCACATGATCACACGTGATCACATTGCAAGTGACCAATCACAGGAGGGTTTAGCGCCTCTCTTAGTTTCTGCCCCCAAATTGTCGAAATTCAGGTCGATTAGCAGAATGCAACTTTAAGAGCAGAGTTAACCTGTGAGAGCATGTACGCCCTCCGGCGCTTGCCAAACAGAAACTCACAGAGAGACTACACTGGAGTAGCTTTGCCTTGAGCTCTGCTCCGAGTGGATAGCCTTATAAAGAAATCTGTGTTGAGCTCATGTCAGCTCGTTGCAAAAAATGGAAAAAAAAAAACAAACCCATAAACAAACATAAGAGATCCCCTCCTACTGTGACCTTAGCAATCAACATCAAAAACTGAACACTTTAAACTTGATAATGGTAGAATCTGTGGCAGAGCTGTTGGATTGACTTGTATGGGTGCACCTAATAAAGTGAATGTGTATTCCCTTTGTACGTGGGGAGGCAGGTGTATACTAAATAATTAAATACAGAGAGTACATCATGTTCAGACACAAAGGAAACACTGCAACAGTTGAATCCCTGCCAGTATAGAGTGAGTGGTGTAAGCTTGGCTGGGAATTCACTGTCAGCCTCACAGAGAGACACCACACTCCTGATTGATCTGTAAACACAATGCAGTACTCAGCAACGGCAGTTCAAATCTTTATCAGTTTGCGGCTGTCGTTCAGCGTCCAATTGTGCTGCTGTTAATATACACTGGGGTCCAAAGGTCTGAGAACGATTTCCCATGCATGTTTTTTATCACCGTATCTGTAGGACACAAGACAAACCAGTGGCAAATGTAAATGACTGTAAGCATATCCTACATCAGTGACAGTCTTGCAATGGGATCACACCAAGCGCAACGCCTGTCAACATGCTGACAACAAACTATATGTTGTTGCTGTACAGTACAGTAGGTGTGACTACGGAAACAATCTTGGGATACATATTTTGTATAAATATCTACAAAATGAATATTTACATAAATAAACATGCCATGTTAATGTCAAGCAATGTGAAATTTGCTGCTATGACATCCAGAATGTTGTAATGGTCATTTAAAAAAATGCAAAGTGACTTAAAAGATAAACCTCTATTATATATAACAAGTGACATTTCTGTCTGCTCTGTACTAAATATTAATTGAACATCAGCAAGTCATACACACACACACACACACACACACACACACACACACACACACATACACACACACCAAGGCCGTGATGCGCAGCACATCTTGTTGAGTGCAATGGTGTCCTTCAAAAAAAAAAAAAAAAAAAAAAAAGTTTGCACAGACTGACACATGTGTTTTGAATGTAAATAGTGCTGAAATCCCCGCAGTCATACATCCACAGCAGTGGAGCGAGAATGATTTGGAGTTTATCTTGATGCATCATGTGTGTTTTTGCATGTATTTTACATGGAAAATTTGTATTCTCATAATATTACATGCCTTTATATTGCTAAAGAATCAGATTGATCTTATCTTTCATTTTTCCTACTGTCATGAAGTCCCATGAAAAGACCAAAACCAACTATGAATTTAGTCTGTGTAGCCTAAAGTCTGATATTGCTCATTCCTCTGTGTGATTGACACATCAGTGAGCCACACCGTTGCACTGAATGACATGTTACTTCATTGAGATGAACGTTTGCACTGTAGCATTCACTAGTGCAGTGAGTACTACATTGCCACTGTAGAATACTCTCAGTGCTGCCCCATAATATTATTGTCTACTTTTTTTAGTAGAAAGGCAAAAAATCCATGTATACATTTTCAGTGCTGTTGTTGTGGCAGATCAGTTTTAAATACTGCAAGAGATGAATAGTGAACAAAGATGCAGCCACAAGTGATGTAATTAGACATAGAGCTGCAGGTGCTTATTGAAGTTTGAGCGAACCTTAAATCGTCACTAGTCATGCTTTTATCAATTAAGGATGCCACAAACATCAAGGCCATTTCAGAAGAATCAGATGTTTCCTTTGTGTCCTTAATATGAGTGCCAAGGAGATGTGCAGAGGAAGGCAGGAAATTAAAAGCAACATAATATTCAGCACATTCATTCCAGGCTATATAGACCATTTTTTTGTGAAGATTTTGGTTTGAAACTAACTGTGTTGATGAACCAGCCACCCACTGATTAAAATGGGCACTAGGGAACAAACAAAATAAAGAGCTGGAGTCCACCTGGAGCACTCAGGTCAAAACCTGAGTGCTCCTTTTTTTTTTTTTTTTTTTGGGTTATTTTTTTTAAATCCACAGCATCCACTTACTAACACCAGAGAACAACTAAAAAGCTGCAGCCATTGCTTCTGTCAATACTGGAAAGGAGGCAATACTATTCAATGCCAGCAAATGCAAGACAGTAGCAGCATGTCAGCATCTCTTCCATCTCATCCATAAGTGCATTACATATCAGTAGTCAGGTGAGCAGCAGATTAAGGAACATGAATTCTGGTAGTAAATAAAACAGAACATGCTACTATAGCAGCAGCACATAATGAAATACAAGTTTGACATCTTAAATAGACTGTCTGATACGTGTTGGCAATATATAAGCTCAGCTTCAAACATCAGCTGATTGAGGATGCAGTGCCCCTCAGGTTTTGCCTGAACTAGCTTGCAGACTTTCATTATGGTTCAATTAGTTCCTACATGCTCAAACTGGCTATTTAGAGTCCATAAGTGTTTTCACATTGACGGTTATGGCAATACCCAGATGTGAATACCCAGATGGTGTGGACATAATGGTCAAAAAGTTGACTGTGAAATGCAGGACACCTCTCACCCTCAGCGGTCTCCATTACAGCCACGTAGCGGAACAGAAAGGACCAGCAACCTATATTCAGACTTGTGAAAATGGTGGCCGATTAAGGAGAACACGTTGTTGGCAGCACTGGCGACGTAGTTTCCGTGTTGCGTGAAACGGGGGAACACACAAGAAAATAGTTAAGTGAGCAAAACAGGGGGCAGATAATTCGGTGGACAACAATCGGTACCACATGTTGCTGTCATCATTTCCGGTTAGAGCGCCAAAGCCACGTTCAATCTGAGACGAGTGCACTGACAAACATCTGCACCATGTACATAGTTTGCTCAGTGTACAACAGGGAAATATCTGAACTGCGAGACTGTCATTAATATTCAGTGGTCCACACTTGACCGCCAACTGTCATTTTGGAAGATAAGATATTACATTAGTAAAATAGTGGACACTCTGTTTTGGATTCAGTTCCCGAAACTATTACATTAAGTGTTTTACACTGCAAGAAATATGTTGAGCAGCAATTTTTTTTTACTTTCTAAAATTCCAGGAAGAAGCATGCTCATCTGCTGTGGGCTTCCTGCAAAGCTTCTTGTTGATATTCTTTCCAGGCAACAGCAAACCACCAAGTACCCCCAAAACCTTTGAAAAATGTATGACTGAAACGTCATTCACTTCGATCCTTAATTCCTAGCCTACGCTTATATACCTCCTTTCTGTTAAGTGCACACATAAATCATAAGACTGCATAAAACAGCCAAAGACCTATAAATCATGCAGCAAGACACATTCTCAGTGCAGCAGTCTATGTGCTTTTGTCCTCCGTATCTAGCATGTCTCTCAAGCAATTTTTCATGAGCACCACTCTAAAGTATGCGCACACATATTAGGCACATAATATAGCAGTATACTGTTTCTAAATCTGGGGTCTCATATATTTATTAAAGCGGGAATAGCTATATGTGTCACTATTTGGACTCATGGCTGAATGACCATGAAGTGTGAGTGTGAGAGTTTTACAGTATAATAGAGTGAGCCTGCGTGTTTGATTGAAGCTTAACCTTGCTTTCGATTTCCACAGACGTCGTGTTCCAAAATCAAATTTGGCCGAATTTCAATTTTCAAATCAATCAGCCGTCTGTTTATCATAGGAAGTTGACTGGAAACTATTGTGCAAGATTCATTAGCGGGATGAAGGCGGAGCAATTCCGCTGCAGTCTTTTCAAAAGCAAATTCGTGAGTACATATTGGCTGTGGACGTCTGAGAGATTGTTGGTAAATTGTTTTGCAGATGAAATGGGCAGGTGACAGGAAGCAAAAGAGCATATCGCTGGCATGCATCTCCCTCTCAGAGCACCTTGGTATTGGTCTTCTATCTGATAGGAGCTCTCTCCTTCAAATTCACTGACTGTCCCCACAAGAGGAGAGCTCTCAGCTCCAACTCCAACCACTTTCCCATTATGCAAATGATTTCCCCGCAGAAAAGCTCCACGCCTGGTGCCCATCAATTCAGTGAGGCCTCCAGTTTGAATACATGTGTTTTTTTTTCTCTCCTCTACCGCCCGCTTCCTCCCTCAATACTTCTGAAAAGAAGGTCTATTTCTGATGCATAGCACTGCTGTTCACATTGCTGTGGTGGGGGAACAGAAAGAACTCTTACCCAATAAATTTATACAACCCCCTTTGAAGAGTATGCCTTTTTTTTTCTATGGTGAGGAGTGAAATTATACAAATGTATGGGGAATACCAGCTGTAAAAAGTAAGTACTCCTACAGCCCTATGGGTTGTTTAGAGTGACGGCATTGCCATTCCAAATGCATACATCACACCAGGGCATATAAATAAACTTCCCCAACACATTTGATTAACTTCTTAGACGCCCTGGAGGTATGTGGCCTTAAAACCTCACCATCGTTTAATCCTCTCTTCGGCAGAAAATTCCTTGAGTAAGACCATCAAAAATATCTTCATTCTCTGCATTGCCACTGGCGAAGAGTCCATCTGCAAACTCAATACATAGTGAGCAGCATTAAGGTTATTTTTCTATCTTCACTCGTACTAATCTGAACATACATTTTTGTTTTTAACCAATATATGATCAAAAGATATCACATGTTGTTGATCTGATATGCTATAGATTGACTATTAGATTAGCTTTGCACATTGCCTGATGTGTTTTTAAGCATCAACGCTACAGTTATTTTACAGGCTTGTTCCTCACTGACTCACTCAGTTTTAGCCGGCTGCAGATTCTTTTAGAGGTGAAAGGTTTAGTTATTGTCAAACCTGTTGAACACATTTCCAGCCTGGTCCACCCACAGGGAAGAAAAAGGGAAAGTAAATGTTGCAGAGGCAGAAATGTCTATACAACTTTATAGGTTGGATCAGTATCTCTCAGTATTAATTTGCTTTCTTTGCTGTTTGTCCCATACCCCATGTTATTCCTTTGGATAAATAGGATATCTTTTTTTTTTGGTTTCTCCCTTTCCTCTCCCGAGTAAGCAGAAGACTTATTCACTGAAAGCAGTATGAACTCTGCCTATTATTCAACAGAAACCACAGCATGCTTCAGTTACATTTCGTGGGTTTCAAATGTAAAAACCTCAAAAACATGCTGTTCACTTACAAAAATAGCACACATTCTGTTAAGAACCGCGGCTGTAATAGCAGCAGTAGCCCGCAGATGGGATAAGAGTCAAAATTACAGCAGCTATTACTTTTGAGTACACTGGCCCGTGTACATACATCTGCAGTTATAAAAGTGCTGTATACTACTTCTAACCAGGGAGAGGGTTTCGAAACAGGATTTAAAAAGCTTGGCAGTGATGGGGTCAAGTGGAAGACTTCAGTCATGGCGTCCTCTGACATCAGATCCAAGTTTGACGTCCTAGATGAAGGCTCACGGGCAGGGAAATCCTGGGGAGTTCGAGCACCTTCATTTGAAATTCTGGCTTTAATAGAAAGTATTTGCGTTTAGGAGTTGACGAGTTATTGTGACGACAGATCCTCTGATGAATTTAGAAGGCTGTGAAATGTGGAAAAAAGCACTTTGGGATAATTTTGGTGTTTTTTGAGAAATGGGCTTGTCTTTCTTTCCTGACTGCATTTTTGTACATTATTACCTGATCTTAAAAATGTCAAGATGAACCTGTAATTTTCTTCCTCTCCATCATCTCTCAATTTTCAGACAGTTTCGTTTTAGCTGACAAACTGTAGCAGTTTTTCCAGGGTGGTTGCCCGTTTTTTTTGGATTTGTGCAGCAGCAAACATGTCTAGGGAGAGTCTTAATTTTTCATTAAAATCATCAACAAGCTCACTAACTAAGGCAGTGGTGGATGGAAAGTAGGAAGTTATTCATTGAAAACCAGAATTCAGTTACAATAATCATTAATACAAAACGTATTGCTAGGGAGGGATCTGATATTCAAAAGTGCAAACTTTATCGCCTCCGGTCTGAGATCTCACTGGCTATGACTGTGGCAGAACAATTTTCACAAGGTTAAGTGTGTTTCTGCCACAAGGTGCAACATTAATGTGTGAGGCTGAGCCGTGTACCGTGAAGTGTACGTCTGTACTTCTTTGTGTTATTGCGACAGCCAACTCTATTCACAGCTACTGAACTGTGGGAGGAACAGGTGGGTATATTTATTGACTGACGTTGCAAAATGACTGAACTACGTTCGGTTTCTAGTTTAGAGTGGATCTCCTGGCTGGCCTAGGATTTCTGGTTGGTGTATGTGTGGACAGAGGATGTCTAACATTGGTGGTCTGCAGCTCCACAATCAGGGAGCAGACATCTGTGGCCCACACAGAGTTAACCATATAGCACACCTCCCTTCCCCTCAACTTGCCTGAGTCCTTCATTCTGTCTCGTCAGTAAAAAAAAAAAAGTAAAAGCACTCAAGTTTGCTGAGTTGAGTCGTCAGTGCAGCCATCTTACAGCACACCGGAGTCCTACTTGCAACTCTTTCCCCCCCTTTGCAGCAAGCTCCACTTAGTCAGTTGGCAGTTAAAGGCAGGAGGGGAATACCAATAATGAAGGATGTTTCTTGGGCTTTAGGAGGACTGACAGCTCCATAGAGCACAGTTCAGATGCAGCGTGTGTTTTTTTTTTTTTTTTTTTTTTAAAGCAATGCCAGAGATAGGCTTGGATGTGCAGACAGACTAACTTCATGGAAAGGACTCTGCCTGGGCTGCTCAGTACTTGTGTGGAAAAAATAATGAGTTGTGCCGTGTCAGTGTGGGCGAACGGATGTCACTTACCGGATCAATGAAAAGGTGTGTATGCAGAAATGAGTGAAAACTGAGCCCTCAGCAAGAAATAATGACATTTTTAAAGTTGATCGCCACAAGGTGCAAGTGGACGGGAAGTGCAGATGATATTGAGTGGGCCTAATTTCGGATCCTTTGCATCAGGACCACTGTATGTCCTTGTTAAAGGATCTTCATAGCCTCACATGTGTTGTCACCAAATTCCACATGCTTAATAAATATAAGATATAGTGTTGCACCGTAACATTTTCAACAAAACAAACAGGAAAGGGAGAGAGATATTCTATACTGTACATGCCCACGCAGTTCTTAGACAAAGGTCTAATTGGGCAAAATAAATAAGTGAAAACAGCTGTGTGGGTGAGCACGAGTGAGTGAGCTTTAAAGATGTTATATTTAAGATGTACTTTATTTGTGGACATGCGAGTATGACGCTGTTTGTGAGCTGTCATTTTATACTGAGGCTCATGACAGCAAACTTTCATTTTAATGCTCTCCCTTTGAACTTGTCACATCAGCTGGCATTTAATCGATACAACTTGACGGGCTCTCTTCTCCCATGCTCCAACTGTGCAAAGTCTCTCGACTGAGTCAACCAGACCACAGGTTAATTCATGAGATTAACAATCCCCCAGCAGACATCTGGCATAGAACTGCTGATCCCTACACTAAAGCTGCTTTCACACATGCAACTGCAACCCCGAACCCATCCAGACGTCACCCTGAGGAGCTGTATGTGTGAACGCAAATGTCTGAATCGGTTAGACAATGTCTGGGCCTGATTCTCTGGACATTGTCTGGAGTTCATATGAGAAAGCGGTTTTCCATGTGTGTGAGCTAACACAAGCTGTCAATGGCACTGGTTATGTTCTTATTTACTTCTTTTGAACATCAGCAACAATATATATATATATATATATATATGTGTGTGTGTATATATATATGTGTATATATATATATATGTGTGTGTGTATATATCTATATATCTATATATATGTGTATATATATATATATGTGTGTGTGTATATATCTATATATATATATATATATGTGTGTGTGTATATATCTATATATATGTGTATATATATATATATATGTGTGTGTGTATAT
>JBBMJY010000011.1:12920903-12956683 GCA_037833715.1 Toxotes lorentzi
AAATCGCTATCCGTGTGTCTTTCTCAGATATACTGAAATACGTCCACACCGCAGACATGTTGGCCCTTCCAGACAAGTTCGTACTGGCCTCGGCTTTCGCTTGCGTCATCACAACATCCTGTTTCGGCCATGTTGTTTCGGTGATAAAAGTCTTTCGGCTGGAAACCGAAAATGCATCCTTGTCTCATCACAGACAAGGATTATTTCTCCAGGTTCATAAAACAAACACGTGGCAGATGACTAGGAGACGTGCCTCCTAATGAGCGAGTGGCCCATACTATTTCCTTGAGATGATTAGTGTGATTATAGTCTGACAGCTGTGTAATTACATGGGAAGCCCCCCAACAGGAGAGTAGGTAACATGTTTGAACAGCTGCAAACAGTGACATTGTCCCACTGTCGCTTTGCTGTGCATCAACCCCCTGAGTGTGCGCACGAGTCTGCATTTATTTGCGTTCTGGCTAACATGTAATGGACAAGTGATGTCTCAGAAAACACTTTGCTGTGGATGGTACCAGTGTAGATGTGTGTAGCTGTGGAGGTGATGCAGTGGGGGATAGCGGGGGATGGGGGTCTTTAAGTGAGCATCTCCCATCACAGATGTTTGGTTCAATTAGGTGCGAGATGCCTGAAAAATCTCAACAGCTACATTTTAACTGATAAAACAGCTGTCTTAGAAACGACCTGAATTTGTACCTGAAAACTCTGTGTTGCATCGATTATAATTTTTTTTTTTTTTGAACTGTATGAGTTTCCATGGCACAGTCCTCTAAAATTATCACACGTTCTGGGGGGGGGGTTGCTTTTTGCCCAGATATTGATTTTAAATAAGGCCACACATAAGTCATGCAAAGAAGTGAAAAATGAAATGTAAAGCAACACAAGGTGAAAACACTGTTCACTTCAGTGCTGCCAATAAAGTGGCACAGATCCCCCATCAATCTACCTCTTTCCTGTAGTTATGAATATGATTATTTCTGTTTTTGGTTATTTTTGTGATTATTTTCACATGAAACAAGGTGTCTAAATAAAAATGAAATGAAATGGAAAGCAATCTTGACTGCAATATGATACATTAATGATTCACTGAATATGTGATGGAGGGTTGCTTTGGCTAAATTTCCCCAGCTTCTTCCCGCCGTTCGCCTCCTGCATGTCAAGCAGAAGGCGCTGACAGCGGCCCACCTCTCTGGGTGTAGCGCTCAGGTTTTTATTTAACACAGTCACGCCACAAGGACATCCTTTTGGATTTCCAGCACTGACACTGACTGCAACAATCTTAATAAACAAGAAAATAACAATAAGACTTGTTTTTAGAGGTGAAAGGGAGATATGTAAACTTAATACGCACCTCGGTGAACTCATTTTCAGCGTGTTCTTTTTAGTTATACTTTCTTCTGGTTTCTGTCTCGTATCAGTTGCAGGATCTTCAAGTACAATTACCCTCATAATCAGACTCGGAAACAAATTTTCTTTGTTATTAAATTATGTCTTAATAGAGGTTAAAGATGATTACAACCCCACAGTCAAAATAATTTAGCAAGAGTTAATTAATTGAAGAAGAAAATGAGTTCCTTGCAGTACGTAGGGACATGAATGCTACCTGAGAAAACTAAGCATTAACAGGCCTGGACTCCATTTAACCAATCTTCTGCTGCTTCTTCGATTTAAGGAGTAATTTGAAAAGCATCTTTGTCAAAGATGAAAATGACGACGTAATCCTTGCAGCAACTAGCAGGAAGCCACGGTAGGTTCATCTTGAGAAGAAGGATTTGTCATCAGCTACTTGTTAATTTTTTGGTTAGTTTCTATCAATCTTTTATTGACACTGTCTGTGGATAAGGGTTTTATTTTAGTCTATCATACGGGGCGCAGCTTTGCATTGCTGAAGTGGCACTTTTACAGAGCAGTGAGGTTTCTTGCCGCCTGTGGCTGTTTGGCATTTTGGTGACTCGCCATGTGCCGAAATAGAAGCGCGGCACGGCATGGGGTGCATCGTTGGCAGCTAAACAATACTGGTGTCGGGATATTTGCAGTTTGCAGTGCCAGCCTGGCTGGTCCAGGTCAGCAGATCAGCGCATGTGCTGCATCTGTGTTCTGTACTATCTTCATCACACTGATTGATGGAAACATACTCACATAGAAACCACCAAAAATAACACAAACCCTTTCTGTGCATATTTAGCTTGTCAGTTTGATTTTCTCTAAACATTCATGAGCCAGCAGACACGTGTAAATATACAGCAAAAAATACAATTTTATAGCAATTATGGCAATAATGCCAGGAAGGCAAAGTAAGGATTCACGTCTGTTCTTATCAACATCTCTCATCCACCTACATGCTCATTTGATCAACTCACTTCACAGCCGTCTGAAGGTGACAGGTATGTTTTACATCTGCAGTCTGTTATTTGAGTGACACTGTCAAAGTGTAGTTATGCATGCCAGATCCACAGAGGTTAACTTGATTAAATGATGCACAGCAGCACCAAGCTGCTGCAGAACATCTGTGCTCTTGTGTAAAGCAAACTAGTTGTTTATATTTACAGCGTTTAGCGTTCCTTTTTTTTTTTTTTTTGTGGAGTGAAAATCAAGGTGTGTTGGAGACTGCGGAGACATCCTCAGCATGCACTGTTCACTCATTTCCATGAAATCAAGACAGCTGACCATTGGCTAAATCCTTCCCCCGAACAGCTTCTCTCCGATGCTAATCAGACATGGCAGAGCTGTCAAACTTTGGGTTTCTCCACATGTTGAAGCACTGTGCAGGGGGCTGTAGTATAGCTGATACTCAGTATATAAAGAGTTTGCAGGGTGTTGTTGCAGTTGTTAACATGTCTGGTGAACTCTCCTACTATGTGTAGTAATAACGGTAGGCTTGAAATGAAAAGCCTGCTTTTGTTTACCTGTCTTACATTACTGTTTCAAAAATGACTATGAATTTTGATGGTAAATCTGCCAGCGTGATCATTTTAAATTGTAAATGTGCAGTGTGAGAACAGAAAGTTCGACAGCCTGAACAGACAGTAACTATGGGGTGCAAGGCTTAGATAGTAAAAAGCTTCTTGCTTGCCTTTGCGTCACTCAGCTCCGTGAAGAGCACCTATTACCACCAATCATCTCTCTGTATCTTCATCAAAAAAAAAAAAAAAATTTAAATAAATAAATAAAAACAACACCAGGTTACCAGGGCAACAGCTGCATGCGTTTTCTGCATCCTTCTCATGACTTAGATCCACGGTTGAGCAACATGTAAAGCAGAGTCAAGACTTTTTATGTAACAGTTTTTCTGTCCGCAAGCAGGGATTTAGAAAAGATACAGATATAGAAAGTTTGTGCATCAAGAACAGTTGTGATTATTATGTAGTTCTGTCCAGTTCCTCCCAAACCTGGTGTCTTCCTGAGTTTGTCCACAGGTATGAATTCAGCTCAAGACATCATGTACCTTTGGTGAAATACTGTCATACATATATTTGGAATGTATTTGCACTTGTGACCTGAAAGAAGCAGCTGATGTGGACCTTTAGTTCCAGTAAAGAATTCTAGTCTATTTTTGCTGCTGTTTACTCATAGTTAACATTTTCTGTCTTGTCTGAACCATCTGTCTTTATTTATCACACGAATTGCCGACTGACTTCTCAGTCTGGATCCGGCATTTTACAGACTGTGATCACTTTATGCCCACAATCTGTCTGGCCAAGTTGTGACAAGCCTGATGGCTAATGTCTACTATCTGCTCGGTGTGTGTGTGTGTTTTTTGTTTTTTTTTGTTTTTTTTCCCCCTGTGTGTTTGTGTATATGATGAATTCTCACACATTTGTTCTTATTGGCTTCCCTAATCGAGAAGCATGGCTGGATGTGAAAGTCTGTCAACGCGACAGCAGAAACAGATCCCTCTTCTCTGCCACATACTGTATTTGCCAATCCTCCTCTGCCACATCAGTGCTAAGCTGTCTCCTGTGATCCCACTCGCACAGCACACAACCCGGCCATTACTCCAGTTTGGCAATCATTTCTTCTTTTGAGCAGGAGATGGGCAATTGCCATGATGAACCTGTTCATCAGGAGCAGACAAAAAGTGTTAAACGTCCTGTTGTCTTCACAGTGTCTTTGGTCCAAAAAAAGCAAACAAATTATCAGTTCACAAATGTAAAAAAAAAAGGTGTTGATGTAAAACAGATGCAGTCATACCCTGCTGGCTCTGGTTCTGGCCTTGTTAGGTAGACTTTGAAAAGTAAAATAATGCTCACTCACAGTTCTCATTAGATGTGTAAGTTACCCAAGTTTAATTTCTTATTAAGACACACTGGCCATGTTGGTTGATACCTTGACCATATGTGTTGCTGATGGTTGGCCTACTGAGCAGTTTTTTTTTTTTTTTTTAGTGTCTCTGAAACATCATTATTCTAAAACATCACTATTCTCACAAAGAAAAAAATGAGTAAAATAAAGTAGGTAGCTTCTTGCTTGAAGGTGAAAGATTTTCACAGTAGACAGAAAAATACATCTACCAAAGAATGCTGTAAATATTTAGGTGGTATGGTATTGGAAGCTAATGTATGACGCAACTTGAGTTCAGCTCAGTGTCTCTGCTGAGGCGATGGATGGAACCAGAGCTGTGAGAGGTACATGAGAAGTCATCAGAGGCCAGCCACCAGAGCCGGGCAGAAAAACTTGATAACACGAGTATTCTCCTTTAATAAGAGGCCGTAGTTCCTGAGATGAGCTTCAAAATCACACACACAGACAAAAATGGTGTTTTCATGTTGGTTGTCCTCAGAGGTTCTTGGGCCGTTCAAACACATTGAAAATGTGTTTTGATGTTCTTTGAAAATCGCGTAATTCCTTTTGTTCAGACTCACCGGGTAACAGCTACAGCTCTCAGCGTGAAATATAAATTGTGCGTTTGTTTGAAGTCTACATTGTTACGACGCGTGTGTGTGTGTGTGTGTGTGCTTTACATCATTTTTTTTTAGTTCCTTTTTGTATCTGAGCAACTGAATTCTAGCTTTAGCGCTCCAGAAATCAAAGGGAGTGCTCAAAGTGCTCACTTGCATGACAGTGTCGTGTGCGGTTTTCACAATGTGCTGCATGTAACAGATGCTATACATGTGTGTGTTTGTGCATGAACAGAAGGTTTAATTGTATGGGCTTCTTCTTCTTCTTCTCTCTGTGTGTGTGTGTGTGTGTGTGTGTGTGTGTGTTTGCATCAATATTGTATTTCTAGCCTGCCTGTGTGTGTGTGTGTGTGTGTGTGTGTCAGCCTGTGTGTGATGCTGCAGAGAGCAGAGCAGGACCACTGGGCTGAAGCTCTGCTGCTACAGTTGTATTGAGCTGCCCGGTGCCTCAGCATTTCTGATGAAGTCTTCCCTGTGATCACTTCTATCTAATCCCTGTCGGCCAGGTTCCTACCTGCCTGCCTCCCATTAGTACAGCCGCTATCTAATGCATGCCAAGGAACTCTCACATTAACTCTCTCTTGACCAGATTAATAAAAGCTCGCGTCCCACAGTGGGGCTTTGCATGCATTTCCATGCTAACAAATCTCTTGTAAAACATGATGCACATTTCGCACTGCCTAATGAGGCCTAGATACAATACAGAGCGCAAAAAAAGAGGTACAAGGATAGATGGCCTTTTTTTCTTTTTTCTTTTTTCTTTTTTCAACGATGCAGCAGCTTCTTCCAGCTCTGATTCCACGGGTGCGTAAGGTCAGATCTTACAGCAGTGTGGATTAACTTGTGCTCTTTCCTGCTGCGTTATGTCTCTCAGGGTCTTCGCAAAGGGCCCATCCGTATGCCACAGTATCCGCGGATCCCTGTGTCCTTCTTGCCGGCTGAATTATTCATGTACCAAAGCCACTGCTCATATCTGTGGAGGCAGCAGCTTCCCAGCATTATGAGCCAACAGTAATGTGACTTTATAAGGACCAAAGCTCCCTTTGCCCGACCAGCCAATCCCACATTCTTTACTCTCCGCCTCAGACTCTCTGGCGTTTACCCCTTTTACCTCTCTGTTCCATTTTTCACTTCCTTCCCCCCTCTCTCTCTCGCTCTCTTCATCTTCTGTGTCCTCCTACCGCTCTCTGGCTTTAGAAGGACAGACGCTTTACACTTTTAGCTTACAGGTATTTCTTATTGCGCTCCCCTTTTTCTCCCCCTCCAACCTCTGTCAGTCAAACAAAAACCCACTCCCACATATCTTTTGAAACCTTCTTCTCTACTCAGTCTTTCCAACACATGCCTGTCCTCACTCTCCCTGCACGTCAGTCTCCTCGCTTCTCCCAAAGCAGTCACTATCCACCCTGAGACAATGTTGACCTGCCATCTACAAACAGTAATGTGTCCCAGATGCACATACAGCTCCTGGATCCTGGATCCAAGAGCATTTGTCATTATTTTCAGTGAACCATACAGACCAAGGTCATGTGCGATTTGCAGGCAGGCGTGTTTCAGAAACGTGCCCCAACAATGTAGCCATTCAGGATTTTTTTTTTCTTTTCTGTTTTTTTTTTTCTATGGCATTTTCCTTTTTGAGTTCAAATGTCCATGTGCAAATGTAAATTGATAGTTTTTGTGATCCCTAAGACTTCAAGAGGTTCCCCCGGAGAGGAGCAATGCTGTTCAGCTGCTGTCTATCAGTTCTTGGATGTTGAATTGAAGTTGTACAAAGAAAATGTAAGAAAAAAGCCTCAACAGTTCTTTTTTCTTTTTTTTTTCGGTTAAAGTACATGACAGACTGAGGGCTGCATAAAAAGTGACCCCTCTGTGAAGCAAAAAAAAAACATTTTGATTCTGTGGCCCATCAGTTATTAGTTATGGTAACATTTTACAGGTTAGCAAGAAAATGGCCACATTATACAAACACATTAGGGCGAGCAACATGAGGCATCATCTATCTTCTACTATATCAACAGATGTTCTGCACTGTATGTATTCATAAGGCCTTACTTTCATTATCAATTAATCTGCTGATTATTTGCTTGATCAATCACTTTATTTTGTCTATTATATGATCGCAAATATCTGGAAAATGCCTATCACATATTTCCCAGAGCCCACATTTTCAAATCACCCATTTTGTGCAACCTGCAGTCTTAAATCCCAAGGTATTCAGTTTCAAATGATATAAACCATAAACCGAACCGACGCCGACTTTAGTGACATCATTTGAGGCAGTTTATCAGATTTTATGTAGCTCCCTTTGGAGCCACAAAGGCTCAGTACAACAATACAACATTACAACACAAGCAGTAGCACTACCCAGGACCTGTAAACAAATTTTGATGTGTGAAATTAGTGATGATGAAGATGAGTAGCATGTGGTTTTATGTACATGACAACTGTCATTTTCTGTGTGTATTCCCATTAAAGAAAACTAATCAAAAGATCAATAAATACTTAGAGACGATTCTTAATATTTTGCAGAACTGACATTTTACTTTACAAACTAATTTACAAAGTCTTTTTTAGCTATACTCTGAATCTGCTTGTTTGTATTCTGAATTTGGTTTTCCTCTAACACGCAGCACAGCAGCTCATCAGTGCAGTGCGTTTCAGTAGCCGACTATCTGATCTTGGATGTCAGAACATCCTTGAAAACTGTGCTTTCAACTGCAAAAGCACACAGCAATATTATAACTTTGACAACAAAATTAAGGCAAAAATACGCGGTGATGAATTACCTATCTCAAGGTCCCTTGCAAAGTCCCAGCTCCCTGTGATACGTTGGTAAAAAAAGAAGAAAAAAAAAAAGGAAAAGAAAGAAAGGAAAAATGACACAATTTGCAACACATGTAAAGGGTGGCACATTTGTAAGTGATTGGCCCAGACAGGAATATCATTATTCATGGGGAACAACATGTTAACGGTTGCCATGGCATCTTTTTTTTAATATTTTCTTTCAATTTCACAGGCCCACACATTTGGTACTGAGTCAGGCCATTACCTTACCCTAAATGACATTTCAACAACTGTCATTTTCTCAATTCAATTTAGCATCAGCATAATCAGACAGGCGCCACCACCATAGACCTCAGGAACACCCTGCCGTATACGGTCAAACTCAACTGAAAATGCTTCGTTGAAGAGAAATTAAGTCATGCAAGAAATTCATTGAAGTGTATTAGAAATAAAAAACTCTTTTATGAAATCAATAGGTCTACGTAATAAACCATGAAAGGAAAAAAAATACAAAATGATCTTTTATGCCCTACATTTATTAAGCCAATAAAGCAGTTTAAGAGAGTAAGAGATCGACAATCTAGGATGATGGGATGTTCTTATTTCAGCACTGGCGCCGTTGACTTTCCTGTATAAGCTCTGTGTCTGTTTGTGTCTTGGTTTAAACGCCACTGCGTCGCTGCTTTTGATTTCTGTGTAGCAGCTCTGTGGGCATTCCAAAGTCATAGAAATGTCTCCACTCCATTTCCCAAATTGTCACACACAGCGCGTGGGGTCCTTCAGAAATAATTAGTTTGTCACATGCTGTCAGGACCAGTAATGCTAATCAAGGGCCAACATCTTGTTATGTGATAATTTATCGATCCAGTCAGAGAAGATAACGTCTAATTTACTAATGGAGGCTGATTGAACACTACACCTCGGAGGAGATAGAGAGAGAAAGAGACGCACAAGAGACGTGGAGCTCTACTCAGCCAGCTGGATGAGTTTGTTTTTCTTTTTTTTCCCCTAGTATATTATCTGAACAGCTTGCTAATAGAAATTCTCTCTTCACTCACATATTGGAAAGATATTCATCACACTGCTTTCAGTAAGATGATACAGTAATGTATTTTGGACAGACCAATTTCCCTGGAAGCTTAGCAAGAATAACATGTTCTCCCCCCCCCCCCCTTTCATTTTTTGATATAAGGTGTTGGAGTTTTCACTCTGTCGATACTAACTCCTTGTCTTTTGGGGTCAAAATTCAAAGTGAGGGCAATGCTAATGTTTTCTCCGCACCGATGCTACAAATGTTGAGGCGTTGCTGAGTTTTCTAATTGTGGAAATACCTGCCAAGTACCAGAGCTGAGCTTTAATCTCAGTTCCAGAGGCAGTTTCACCCCGAGATGATGTGTCTGACAAAGTGTGAGACATATTGGTAGATTGTTACATTATTCTGCCGGCTGATTTGAAACTGGGAGACTATACTTTTCTTAAGAAGCATTTTATTGCTTTTGAGACCAGCTGAGATCTGTGTTTTCATCAGTGGTGTCTTTTTCCTTTGAGAGCTTATAAGACACATCCTACTCAGTGAAGACTGTGGCGTTCTGTGTTTGTTGGGATAGTGCAGTTGGGCTGCTAGTTTTATCAAATCAGTGCACCAAGTTATTAATGAGAAGCTCAGCTCTGGGTTCAGTCGGGAGGAAGCAGTTTACAGGTGTAAAATGTGTTTTGAATACATCCATGTTTTAAATCTGATGGGGATGAGGCTCAGAACAAGCGGCGCAAACCCACCCGACATCACAGTGGATGGAGTCTAAATGCTGGTGTTGGTGGGGAAGATGGTGGTGCCGCTGGAGGCAGCGTTCTATTGGTGCAGCTAATTGGGTGCATAAAGACCATGCTAATTGGTAACTGACTCCCACGTGGGTAAAAGAGAAGAGTGGTAGTTCTGCTTACTTGATAAGCGTGCTGTGAAGCAGGAGGGAGTTGCCTATTAGCTTCTAATCTGATAGGATAATGGAGCAAAGTGGAAACTATATAAATGGAAAGAAGATGTGCCTTGAGCTTGTTCGAGGAAACAATGATTGAAGAGCAAGGACAAAGTATTCTCGCAGATTTTGAATAGCCTCTATATTGAGTCTTGTTAATAAGATCACGGTTATGTCAGTGAATAGAGACAACCGTTTTTACTGTATATGCTACATACTAAACAGAAAATGTGTTAGTATCGGCTTTTGAGTAAATAAAGGAACAAATGGTTGTACCAATAGTATTGTAATGGTTATTGGAAATACTGACAATGTCCTGCCCATAGGGCCATCAGATATGAAAATGCTTGTGTGAGACAATGATAAATTAAGTATTTTGTCATTTAGTTTGGGGGACGTGTTGTTTCGAGGTACAGTCCTCCAAGTAAAATGATTCCAGAATACAAATAAAACATTATACTAAGCCTGCATGCAACTATTACATGCACTTTCTAACTGCTTTAATCTATGAGCATTTTTCAGCCAGAGCCCCTGAGTGACGTTCGTTCCTTTTATGTCTCCTGAAGCTCTGGCAGGGGCAGCTTCATCTGCACGCCCATCGCTTCTTTTCTTCCCCTCCGTCGTACAGCTGGAGCATTTAGGGAGGTTTGCATTGGCGTCCCCCGCACTGTCCTGACATCCTGACCTGCCTTACTACAGAGTGGCACAGCTCTCCTCGTCGCCTTGTCTGCAAATGCCAGAGCCGCTTTGTGCCTTAGGGAGTATGCAGAGATCAAATGGCCACAATTCAGTGTTGTGAACCACAGAAGAGGGAGAATGTCACCAGAGGTCTCCTCAGAGCACGCTGTGTGCCAGGATGAAGAGGTTTGCTGTTCACTGACTGATAGAGGTCTCAAGGATAACACCTGTGCTTTTTTCATTGAAATTGCCTGTCCCACTGACAGATAAGATGGACTTTGCTGGTTTGATTTCCCCATTTTATTCAAGTGTCTACAAAGAGAGGTTTTTCAGTATGTAATTGTTACATTGGTGTTGCATACAAGGCTATGAATTACCTCGCTGATATTCTTTGAAATGCTGTCTGGCTAGTTTGGGAAGGAAAGTTGAAGAGTACATTAGTTAGAATTAGTCTCTCATGAAGCTTAAATCCAATATGCATGTGTAAACTACGATCATAGAGCCACACAACACTGTTAATTTAGGGGAAAAAGAAAAACATAATGCACGATGAGTTATCTTTTAATATGTGGTGTGCATGCAAGAAGTTACTAAAAGAAGTTGTTTGCATTTAATTAGCCATGAATACACATGAGCCAAAGAAGAACAAAGAACAGCTACATGAATTTTGGAATCGAGCCCCTGATGGGCCGGTGCCTGTATGAAGCTCTGAAAATTTGAAGCTTGCATAATAACACTTTACAGCACCGTGTTCACAGAGATGAATATAACCTCTCACTTCCAAATCATTTGCGTTGCCATGGGAATTAAAGCTTTTTGCACACTTCAGTTAGAATGGCCACACTAAATGCTTACACAAGACACTGTTGTTGTTGTTGTTACATAAGAAACATAAACACTTTGCAAGGCTAGCTGGTTCTAGGTGTTGATATGCCATCGTCTCTGAGTGCATCGGTACATGGGCGGCGTGCAAACCGGCCCTGTGCAGGAGCTGATCGAATCTGCGTGGTCAGCACAGATGGGACTTCCTGGACAGGCAGAGGTGCCTACCTGATTGGCTGTCACTCAGTGTCAGTCACTCAGAGCCCAACTGTCAGTCATACAGAACACACGCTCACACATACAAAGAAATGAATTGAGCTTTGGAGAAGCCAAATTATTTGCAAGTAAATTGCAAAACTTTCATTCAGAGAGAATTACCCCCGAGAATGGATTGGAAACGGTTGCCTGAGCCCACAACTGTTCCGCAGCAGCAGTTTACTTGTTGAAATGTGAGAGGCTCATTAGGCCTAGGGATCCCTGATGAGACAGTTTAATTACATGCCACTGGGACTTGTGCGAGTGGTAAAGCTGCCATTACAACTTTTATTAGCACTGTGAACCAGCAAAACGCAACATAAGTTCTTTATACTGTCATTGTTTCCATGGGCTTGCAATAGTCTCTACACCAGCGGCGCATGTATGTGGCTTTTATTTTGTGAAGCCAAGGCTTTTATTTTGCGAAATCGATGCGTTACAATGCCCGCGTGTGTACACTCTGCATTATCTGCACATACATGGCCTTCTTATGGAGCCGATGGCTATTGACAGAAACACCTGACGTGTTTGGAAGCCGGTCTCAGGCACAACAGGCACTCTGACAGGGACAAGCGGCCACCCAGAGTGCACTGTGCCGCTTCTATTTGTAACACATTTACCTCTTACCTTGTCGTCTTGTATCCTTCACGGCAGACCTTGTTCAGTTGAACCCTGAGCTGTACCTCTGAGCCAAGAATCCCTCTGCTTCTCCCTACAGATCAGTTCCTGAAGAAAATCATTCCCGTTTCCTACCTCTATGTAGCCTTTTGTTTCCCTGTGGCCCAGCATTCTCTTTAGTATGCAGATGTGATTAGCTAATGTCACCGCACAGCAGGGCTGATTCAGACCGTTCCTCTCTGCTGGAGTCGCTTAGACGTTGCAATCCCGGGAAAATCAAATTATAGAGCCATTAATTTGTCTAGGTAATCCAGCCTGTCAGCTGCTCTGGAGAAGTAATCTCCCAGGACTGCGTTCATCAAGTGTGTGACGCCAGCAGAAGTGAAGCATTATCTAATTAACAGGAGAGAACCGAGTGGCTAGGAATTACATCTGGCCTGAATCACCTGCCGTCGCAGTAAAACTGTGGTGACATGTTGACAGTGTGGGGCATATAGGATTCTGAAATATAATCTACACTGATGTACCTGTTAAAGAAAGGTGATGTTTCCACTGAAGGACCTCGCACTTGCAAACACACAGTAAATGTCTTCTATAAACATAGTGTTTAAGTAGCGGGAAGCTGGCAAAGCAAAAACACAAGTTTCTGAGCATGACAGGAAGCCAATGTATATTCAAGACTTGTACCCATTAAAAGGGATACAAACTTCCTCATCAGCAAACCCTCACAAGGTGACTGCTCAGGATTTGTCCATTTAGCTTATTTGTACTGTTGAAAGGGCACAGAGAATATGCTTTTTGTTGTTCTGCTCATTAATGGACAAGAAGCTTTGAGGGTCTGAACTAAATACCTTGAGTGACATATCGGGATGAAGCAACATAATTACATGAAATTAAGGTGAGATGAAGTCAGTGTTTCTGATCTTTAGAATAAAGTTGATTTTATTTATACTGGGGCGGCACGGTGCAGTTCCCTCACAGCAGGAAGGTTGTGGGTTTTAATCTGCTAGCCAGGGCCTTTCTGTGTGGAGTTAACATGTTTTTCCCTCCGGGCACTCCAGCTTCCTCCTAAAGTCCACGCAGAGTAGGTTAATTGGCAATTCTAAATTATCTATAGTTGTGAATGTGAGTGTGAATGTTTGTTTGTCTCTAAACAGGTCAGCCAAAGTTATTTGGAGAAGAATCAAACAGTAAAACATCCATCGGAGTGATCACCTTTTTGTTGTTACCTCTAAAGAAAGTGGTTTAGATAATCTGACTAAGCTCTGGCCATCTGTGTATTTGTGGTTGTTCTCATAGACTTCATTTTAAGAAATGCCACCACAATCCCAGATTATAGTAATTCCTTTGTGGAGATAAACTAATGCAACGTTATCTCTTCCAAGATGATACCTTAGTTCAAATTTCCTATGCTGATTTCAGAACCTATACCAGTTCTCTCTATTTGCCAAATTCAAAAACAGTAAATATAATGACAGGCACATTTCTGCTGCTTTGTTGTGTACAGTGTTATCATGACTTATAAAACTGATAGCCAGAACTCTACAGAATTCAACAGAATTTTCCTTTAAACTCTGCTGTAAAAAGCCAAATTACAAAAAAAAAAGTAATACTTTACACCTCCGTAGGGTGGACGCTTGCAAACTCAGGTGCTTGATCCAGCACACTTAATGGTTAATGGTTAATGGTTCTACTTCTGCTCATGACGGTACCCCTCTGCCCTCTTCTATTTATTCATTGATTGTACATCACTGTTTCTTTGAACCCAATGCAAAATGCCAAAAGGTTAGTGTCATTAAAGGATGATCAGAGGTTTGATTTAACTGCCTGAACATTTAGCCTTATCTGCATTCAGTACACATGCATCTCTCGACCACATCTTGATTATATCTGACTTCCTAATGATGCTATTGGTCTGTCCTCCTGCCCTCTAACTGTACAGATTCATTAATTATTAACATTTCTCTGTCTGCTCAGAGTGGAGGCATCTACGTCAAACGGCACTCGTTAGATCATGATGCTGCAGGTTGCTTTGACAGCCTCACCTTTGTTTTACAATGTAAAGTGGGTTAGATGCGAACGTTCGATCCATCCAGCAAGCAGCACCACTCTGATTTGAAAAAATACTATCTTCGAGAACGGATGACAAAAAATGCATCAATTCGGATTTTATTTGGCACACAAGTACGAACAGGTGCATGCTGGGGTCAAAAGGAAGTGGCCAGTGAAGTGATCTTGTGCAACGTGGAGAGAAGGCAAGAAGGGGATAATTAAAGAGGGCATCAGCCTGTCTAGTGTAGCTACGCCTCTCTCATTAGCCGACACGAACGGAGTTGAATATTGCTCAGAAAAAATGATTTTGAAATATTAATTTTCTACTTGATTAGATTTGAAACTGATGAGAAACTTAAAGCGTAATTAGGCATCGATAATGTCAGGCTTTTACAGTAGGATCTCAGTGAGAAAGAGAGAATAGAGAGACAGAAGGGTGGAGGAGAATGTCTTTCCTACGCTCTTTTTCTTTTTGTCAGGGTTTTAAAGAAAGTAATGATGTTAGCAAATCACTCAATACTGAAAGACGTTTGTTCTCCTTTTTCTTGCCTTGTCAAAGTGTTTTTGTTTTTGTTTTGTTTTTTTTTTTGCCAAACATCATCCCACTTAAAAAAAACCCCTCTTCCTCCTCATCTCGTTTACTTCTTTACTATTCACATTCAGCGCTTAGGGGTATTACTCTGTAATCACATTAGCAGATCATTTTTGACGGCTTGTTCACAACATGTGGTGTGTTTAACTCCACAAAGATCTTTTCTGTCTCCACGATGTGCCGGGAGGAGGCCTGAAGCAGACATTTTGCCAAAATAAAGACTCGGAGGATACACATAGAATGCACTTTTTGTAATTGTGAATGTATTCAGCGTCAGTGTTTGTTTGCGTGCAGTCGAATGTGTCGGCACATGCGAGAGCGAATAAAAACGATAACGAGACATCATTATCACCAATCTGCTGCCTTTTGTGTGAGACGTGGCCTCAATCCTGTGAGAGAGTATTCCACCATTTGTTAATACACAAAGGAGAGCTGGTGGATCACTGCTGAATAAAAACAATCTCCTTACATGGTGAGGACGTAACCCAAAACCTTTGCAAATGTCACCCTCCGTGTGACTACGTTTACAGCTGCTATTTGTGTCACAACAAATAACCCCTGGATGATGGATATGAATGATTGACAAGTTGTGAGTGATAATTTGTCACAATCTGTCATTATTCCTTTATGCCGACTCCATGTTTATTTGGAAGCGAGCAGCAACGCTGTCAACTGGAACCATGATGACACCTGACAGCGACACACGAGAGAAGACAGCATCCTTTTATACAAGTGAAAAGGTATGAACTTTCAACTCAACTGTCTTGCATACTGGTTGAAAAAAAAAATGCGGGTTTATCCCTTTGGGTCAGTGTGTGTTTGGCTCATCAACTTATTGTAGATATCTTCATTACTGTCAAGGGAGGATATTGTTTTAAAAAGTCTGCTGCCAAATGTGCTTTTAGTCTGACAGCTAAAGATGAAGATGATGCTTGGCGTATGGTGCATGTGCAAAAACCCCCTTTTTTTTTTGGTTGCATAAACAACAGGCCGCCAAAGAAGTGCCTCGTAATCGACCACAGCCGCCATCGCGGCAGTCAGCTCTGTGCGGAGCTGTTTAGCAACTCGCGCCATTGATTGCTTAAAGTGAGTACCCGCCACAATCGGCATCCTATCACACAAGGGGGAAGCGGGGGAGTGCAAGAGGTGCAATTAGCTGCTCCCAGGAGCACTGAGGGGGTGACAGACAATCAGCATGGAGAGAGAGGAGTGAGGAGGAGGAGGAGGAGGAGGAGGAGGAGGAGGGGTGACAAATACAAAATGGGAGGAGACAGAGATGTGTGTATACACATTCAGAAAGACATATGATACAATATAGTTTTATACACTATGATATAATATAATATAAAAGAGTGAGGAAGAGGGGAAAGGGAGAAGATGGTCGTTACCCAAATGGGTTGTTATGCCCCATCTATCCATCCCATGCTGCCATACCCCTCACCCACGCCACAGAAGTTTTAATTGGCCCAGTACACAGTGTTTGCTCAAGGAGTCGGCAAGTTTGGAGAAGGGCTCTGTAGGGGAATGCGGTAAGCTCAGTCATGCTGGAAATATATAAGATGGAAAAGAGTGGGTAGAGGAATGAGGTCTGCATGCGAGCGAGTGTGCGTCTGTGTGTGTGTCTGTGTGTATATGCATTTCTGTGTGTATTCTAACACACCTAAAACTAATATCAACGGCGAGAGTTTTATATCCAGCCACGTGAATAATGAGCAGCTAGAGTTTTGGTGATATCCTGTGAGGGGCACATAAAGAAGAATCAGCAATGTTAAGGGCTCATTATATTTGCTGCTGTCACTGCATTAAAAGTAGTGGTCACTAAATCTAAACTCCCTGCCAAGACGAAGCCTCGCTTATTGCAGAGCTCCGTATGACTAGGGCGTCTACACTGTTTCCAAGAACTGATGCCACATGAAATAAGTTCTCACCTGACTGGAACGGCTCCAGTGCGAATTGTCCCGTATAAAGCTTCTTCACTGACGACTTCACTGTGTGCTGCGCTCACCATAAATCCCTGCTCAAATCCATATGCCTCGCATCGCACGAAGCAGTGTTAATTCAGAGCTGACTTGAACGGACTCTCTCGCCCCTGGCAGAGGGTAGAACTGAAGCTCCCGGTTACAGACATTGTGAAGGAAAAACCTGTGAATTCTTGTCTTTTTCATTCTGTTGAATACCCTACTTGGGATTATCTCACCTGGCAAAGTTGGCGAGTCCTTGGCTACAGGGCTAAACGTCTGTGCTTATGGGTATAACACCATTACAGCTACAGGGTGTATTACAGCATCCAGTTGTAATAGAGAAAAAAAACTTTCTCAAAGAGGATATGGTTTAAACTTCATGGATTTTGATCTTATGAAGTTACTATTTTGAAAGTGTCTTCAGTGTGACAAGCAGCAGTTATCTTTTCTGTCTATATCTTCTATTAAATATATTAAAACCAGAGATTTTAGATCAGAGTCAGAGAACTTGCACAACCCTGAATTCACCATAGAGCATATTTCAGATATTTTAAAATGAGTTCAAATTTGACAGCTTTGGCTGTTGACTAAACAGACTAATTTAATTTTAATTACATTTGAATAATCTTTCAACAAATGCAACAAAAAAACCCCAAAAACAAACACACTGATTTATGACATATTCCATCTGCGATTTCCAGGATTTAATTAACATGACTAAGATAGAGCCTGGAAACATTTTTTAATATCTTATTAACAAAACGGGAGTTTCATTAAAAAGATATCCCTGTTTGCTCCAAGCTAAAGTGTTTGTTTACATCACTTTGGTTTTTAAAATTGAAAGACATCAGATTTGCGTCACGATGGCTTATATATTCAAAAATTTGCATTTAAATTTCAAATCAAAGTTTGTACTTCACACTGAACTTTCATTTTTTATTTCTTTTTCTTTCTTTTTTCTTTTTTTTTAAACCAGATTTGGCTTTTAAAGATACAACAGATGTAAAACAAGTCTACAAATGAAATGGAGCCATGCTGCTAGATAAGTCTCAGAATCCTGACTTACTGGCAAATAAGCTTTTGATCAGCTTTGAGTTTAGCTTCAGCTCTGTGTGTTCAGTCTCTGGTGCCTTACAGAGAGTTTGAACTGCTACAAGACCAACTCGAATGTCTCCTCAACACAGTGGGCTACAGATCTACAATGTACTGCAACAAACATATTCAAAGTCAAAAGTTGTAAAAGAACTTAAAATTGAAAAACAAAGGTGGAAGCAGGTCATTGCTCATAATGCAATGATTTCCTTCTAAAGACGTCTTATTCTGTTGCTTGGCTTGTACGGAAAAAAAAATCTTTTACTTCCTCCTCATTTGCAGTGTAGATAACTGTAGATGATGATTATTTTTTGTTTAAAAATATCTATAAATATGACACAGGACAACAAAGTTGCACAGAGATAGAGTCGCTCGTAGCTGTGTGACTGATTACTGTGTTGCTGTTTGTCTCTGAAGTGGGCTCAGTTATGATTCTTTATCTTTTGATAAATAAAGTCGATACCGTATTTTTACACCATGTACAGAAAAAGATGAAGCTGCTCTGAGGAATCTTTCAGAGCAGGTACTATGGAGGCATCAATAATTTCTCAATAAAAATTCCTCACACTGCTCTCTCTCTCTCTCTCTCTCTCTCTCTCTCTCTCTCTCACACACACACACACACACATATATGAAAATGAATATGAACATATTCTGATAGCCTTGTCCGATCGAGGTATGTCAAAACTCTCTCTCTCTCACACACACGCACATGTCCATAATTTATATGCTCTTAGGAGAGTGAGAGACAGAGCATGGACATGCACTGGTGTGTGATGATGAAGGTAGGGACAGACAGGACTGAAGCCGTGAATGTGCTGAACGGTGCAGACTGAGCACAACATCATGTTCGGCCACACAACACCGCTCAGTTCAGGTGTTGTAATAGCTGGCCCTATAAATACAGCAATGAATCACCGCGGGACAACTGCTTGACATGAATACAATATTCATCACTCAAACACGTCTGCAGCAGAATGACTGTCTGTTGTCCGTTTGATATCACAGAGTCAACAAAATAATTCATTTTTTCCTGAAAGGATGGAACTGATTCTGTATTTCTTAAGTTAAAACTTTTTTTTTTCTCCCTCAAGATGGATGGTTGGAGATGAAATGGACAACATATCTTTGTAAATATAAAAATCTTTGGATTGCTGTTTAAAATGGAGGGCAATTGTACGCTATTTGTTCCAAGTGAAAAGAAATATTGATTATCATCCAAGCGTCTTTGCAAGGACGTTCAATATGAAGCGTCAGATTCCCCACCTGCCTCTCAGCTATTGCCGTTTTTTTTTCAGTGTGATTAGAGCAAGCTCGCAGACTTTGGCGATCGGTCGTCCATTTGTATCGTTAGTCTCTTCAGTCTTTGTTGATGCCGCTGCAGGGACAAACTGCTTTCAAGGTGCAGCCAAAATCCACAATAGCATGTCAATGTCATGTCCATGTCAAATGAAGCATTTAGAACACTGTGGTATGGTATACGCTTTACATACCAAAGGATACCTTAATTGGAGTCCACTGGTGGTAAATTCTACTGACAGGACATGATTTGGCAGCACATGCACACACCAGTCTATATAAGGTCTCATAGCTGACAGTACGTATCAGAGCAAAAACCAAGCCATGAGGTCTAAAGAACGTCCTGCAGGATGGTGTTGAGGCACAGATCTGGGGAAGGCTACAAAAAATCCTGCTGCATTGAAGGTTCTCAAGAGCACAGTGACCTCTAAAATCTCAGACTGGGTCAAAGGTTCACCTTCCAACAAGACAATGACCCTAAGCAAAGAGCCAAGACAACGCAGGAGTGGCGTAGGCACAACTTTAGGAATGTCCTCGTGTGGCCCATTTAGAGTCCTGACTTGAACCCAGTCGAACATCTCTGGAGAGACCTGAAAATGTCTGTCCAGTCACTGTCCTCATCCAACCTCACAGAGCTTGAGAGGATCTGCAGAGAAGAATGGAAGAAAATCCCCAAATCCAGGTGTGCAAAGCTTGTCACCTCATACCCAAGAAGACTCGAGGCTGCATTCGCTGCCAGAGGTGCTTCAACTAAGTACTGAGTAAAGGGTCTGAATACTAATGTGAGTGTGATATTTCAGTTTTTCCTTTTCAATAAATTTACAAAAAAAAAAACCCTACAAACTGCACTACAATGGATGTTTAGCTGAATGCGCTTTAATGAGATTTGTCATAGTCTCAACATCATCCTCTCCTCCACCCGCTGCTCTCTGGACCTGCCTCTTATCCTATTCCTTTATCATTTTTCTTATCATTGTCACTTTAATGTAACTGGAGCAAAAGATTTTTAACGTTATTGAATATTCAGTGAGTAAGTGATCTGGGAGAAATCCCACTGCTGAACTGCGCCTATGAGCTCTCCTTCGCTTGCAGATTGTATCTGGAGGTCAGGCTCAGTCCAGGAGCTGACTGCAAAATGATCCATTGCCTTGGTGAATCAGGAGCTAAAAACACATAGATTGCGGCTGCACATTCATTGAGAGCTCACAGCTCACATTTGAATTACACCTTTTTTCAGTTTTCAGTAAATCTGGCCCTGAATGAACGTTAAAGTGAACATCATTTTTCTGTAAACACCAGAACAAACTGGAAAAAAAGATGCTAGTGCTTTGACATTCATTGAGGAAGGCTGCAAGATTTGGCTGAAGAAATTAATACAGAATTAGAGAACTACGGTTTTAGTATATTGGACATCCTCTGATGGGTGTAGCTTACTCTCTCTGCTCTCTACTCTCTGCTGATGTAATGGAAGCTCTACATTTTTGAAATAGTGTTCATTTTGGCAGGGAACATGTTATAAATTAATGATAAACACAGTAAATAACTGTTTACATATATAAAAAATTCATCCAATTCAGTGGATTACTGTGGAAATCTATTTATGCTCAGCTGGTTGTGTTATACATGTGCCATTGGCAAATGCATAATTTTAGGAGCAAATGCAAAGCACAGGACCATGAAGATGAGTGTTATGAAGCAGAACCCCTGAGTTAGCTTTAACTATTTTTACGTCAGCCCTGCTTGCTGAGGTTTACACTTACAGCTAACTATTAATCCTGCTTGGAGCAACAGAGCTCAGATAAAAGTCATATGAAGAACTGTTTTGAAGGGAAGAGTTTTAATCATGTGTGATTTTGATTGACTTGCGCTTGGACCCAGTGGATTAGAGCAAAGGGCTGAACTTTTGTAACTGACAAAATCTGACTGAACTAGCTTCATGACAGAAACTGGGGAAATAACTTACTCTTTAAAAAAAAAAAAGTTATCCTTTAAATTTGGAGCTATTCATCTTGAGGTCCCTGGTTCGAGCCTGTGTGACTGTGAGCAGCCAAGTCAGTCATCCTGAGTGTGAAAACTCATCTATCTGCCACTGTACAGTACATTGCCTTTGAACGCTGTAAAATATCTGTGTCTGGCAATACATTTTCATTGTATGAGTGCAACTTAAATGGCCTATCCAGGTTTTTCAGTTGCAGCAAAAAATGCCATCAATTTCACTAATGTACCTTACAAGGGCAAAACGACATTGTACTAAGAACAAGTGTGAAGTTAAATTACGTGGGTAGAAACTCACCTCCTGGACACTTTGATATGAACCATTGTGATGAGGTGACCCTGAGTGGGAGAATGGATGTTTGAGGTACTGATGTTAACAGTAAAGAAAAAAAAAAAAAATCAAAGCTGAGCAGACGTGACTTTTACTAAGAGGCTCAAATACCATCTAATAACTCAGTTCAGATGTACTGCAGAGGACCCCAGTGCTAGGTCGAAGACTCATGTTTCATGGTCCAGCTATTTCTCTGTCCCTTCCTCTCCATCCCTCTGTGCAGCTTCTATCCCTTTCTCCTCCCCACTATCTCTGCCTGTCTCTTCCTAAATCTGTTCTGCTCCAGCGGAGTCCTTTCTTTAATCCTATCTGATGAGGACCCACGTTGTGTCCCCCCACCCAACCTCACTAGCGCATGGAGAAATGTATGCTAATGGGGCCCGACTGCAAAGATGGAAATTAGACTCGTACTCTCGCAGCATTCAGAGACAATGCAGCCGTGAAAGACGCGGCATTGTTCCACAACAAACCCCAAGCAGGAAGATAAGAACTTGTCAGATTTGATCAGCAATGAATTATGCATCACTGGCCACTGAGTATAAGCGTTGTGCTTTTTGATGAATCCCCTTTATCTCTTCATCTGTTTTAGCAATCACACACTGCCGTCACACAGTGGGATGTCTTTATGTACGTTTGTGTGTGCACATGCAGCGTCTAATAACTCTATGGTGTATGTGTGTAGATGTATAGATTAGATGTAGCTTTCGAAAGTGATAAAGACACAGAAAACTAATTTTGGCGTTTCTGAAAAAAAAAGAAAAGAAAAACAAAACAAAAAAACATTTAGATCCAATCTGAACGAAGGCAGCTTGTGAACAGCTCTTCCAGGGAAACCTCAGATGTAAGCAGATAGAAACCATTATCATTGATACCTCTCCATCTGGACGAGTGGTTTGGGAAAGAGCTGCTAACAGGATTATGTCTTGCGTGTTCACCTTTACCCAGCAGACAGAGGGGCAAGATCGATATGTGACTAATGTGATCAGTGAAAGGGATATCACCCCTCGTCTTCTGCTTTCAATGAATCCCCATCAACCACATGACTGTGCAGCTGCAGCACAGGACTGCAATTTCTCTCCACTCGAAGCCCTACAGCGAGCTAACTCTTAAAGCACAATATGTTCTTGAAATGGGATATGTCTGGTATCATCCCATCTCAATTTAAAAATTTGAATCCATACAGGGGCAGATAGGAGAATCAGCCACATTGCTAACAGGTCAAGGTTCTTGTCAGTAACAATTCAGCGTGTGATCCTGGTGCATTTTCATTTACCTACAGGACTGAAGGCAGCGTGAGCTGAGCATATCTCATTAAAATAGAGGAGAATGGCTCTGCCGTGCCTATTGTGCCCAGTAATTCCTCTGTGATGTATTCCTCCCCCATCTTGCTAATGTAACAGCGTTTCCGACTCCGAACCCCCTCTTGCCTCTCCATTTTCTTCTTCTCTGGGAAAAAGAGTCTGATTTCTCCCAAGTTAATGAAATTGTCACAGCACCTTATGAAATCGCCACCGTGTAAGCAATAACATCTGGCAAATAGATGGCGCATGTAATGTCCGCTGAGCCTCACTACACACAACCCTGTTAATGGGGGGGGGGACAGACTGACAGACGGAAGCAGATTGACGAACAGAACATATGACAGACTCTCTGTGTCAATGTGTGAACAGAAAGATGGGAAATTGAAAGAGGTTAAAAGGCTGGAAAGGCCTTTTGAATGTTAACATGACACATTGTGTAAGATGGAGATGGAGAGATACTCAGCACAGCCACAAGAATCGGGCTTCCACTTTGGTCCAGACCGAAACATCTCAGCAACTATCAGATGGATACCCATGAAATTTGGTATTGACATTTATGACCCTCCCAGGATTGTTGTAATAACTTTATTGATTCCATGATTCTATGTCAGAAATTGAATTTGTCAAATACTTTGGTTTATGACCAAATACCTGCACAACTGCTTCTAATCAGTCTCAGCTTTACTTTGTGTTCAGTGCCTGTTAGCAAATGTTACCATGTTAGCACGTTAAGCTAAGTGGGTGAACACGGTAAACATGACGTTTGCTTAACTTTAATATGTTAACACTGTCATTGTGAGCATGTTAGCGTGTTGATGTTAGCACTATCCTTAAAGCCCAGTGTGCCCAAGTACAGCTGCACACACAGAGCCACTAGCATAAGAGTGTTTAATCTTGCATACCTGTATACAGGCTACTTGTGCAATAACTTTGCTAACAGCAGTGTCAGTATATATGTACACAATGTGTGTGTGTGCACATGCACTGGTATTTAGAATATAATGAGGAATACAGTTCAGCCTTGGATTTAGATTAAAGGTTGAATAAGGATATAAATTATAAAACATATAAAAAATAAAACTTGTGGGTCAGGTAGTTGCAAAATGTGGTCGTGGTTAGTTTTGTGAAGAGGAAAACTCTGTTTGCATTGCTGTTTATTTGACAGAAAAGGTTTATATGAATCTGAATGGCGCGACACAGCTAATATGGCAGCTTCCTTAGTTTTATGCTCTCCCAAAATTCAGCAGTGTCAACACAGCTTGGATTTAGTGATACAAATTTAAAAGTCAGAGTTTCCCAAAGTTGAAAATCTAAAAAATGAATTTCCCTAAATAAATTAATCTGCTATAATCATAGCAGTTCTGGTCAAATTAATAGTTCTTGGTCAGAATTTTCCTTTTCTCTAAATCCTGCCGTGATTCGCCTCATAGGCTTGAAAGTGAGCGTGCAGGCTTAAGCTGAAGGTTATGGGATTGGGAATATAATCTAGTCACTGAAGACTCTTGTATGTACTGTGTAGTGATCCAAATCTGCTGTGTGTGTGTGCATGTGTTCCCTGTTAATGCAACATGCTGAGCAGAATTGAGAGCGCCCGGCTCCTCGGCAGCCCTGGCAGGCCTCTGACAGTCCGTGCTGGCTGCCCTCCCAACCTACCCTTCCAACGGGACGCCAGCTGGCCCGCTGCTGCTGCTGCTGCCGCCACCACCACCACCGCAGCTCCACCACAGCCATAATCATCACTGGGGAGGCTGGCTGAGTGAAGACACGGTGTAGAAGGGGAGAAAGAGAAGATGGGAGCTGCCATCTTGCACCATCCTCACCCGCTCACTGAGATGTTAAATCTGTTGTCGGCCACTCTGTCTCTCGTCGCTGGCTCTCCCGATTTGTATGCAGATGGTGAATGTAATTCATTGCAGACTGCCTCCTTTACCCATTCTCTCATCTAGAGGTGCACTCACTGTGCATCTCCAGCACCACACTGTTTTGAGAATCATTTATGATAACAACACAACAATCAGTGAAACCCTGTAGGAGTAAAACACATTCAGGTGTCGATGCGGTCAGCTTCCTATAGTGAGAGTAATGATACTTCTGCTCTTTAATGAAGCTCAGCCTGAGCTACCTTTAATCACCCGGAGAGGAAGAGAGAGGGAAACTGATGTGATCATCTATTTATTAAGCGCCCCTTCTTGTTTTTTCCCATGTTCTCTGGCACCTGCATGTCCCATTAGAAGTGTTTGGTCAGCAGTGCTGAGGGCAGCACATTGAACCAGTGTCACACCATAATTAGGCCCCCCTCCGCATATCACAGTTCTGCTTGGCTGTGCTCTCCAGAGATATACTCATCATGTCGGCACACATACCCCAGACACCCAACCCCCCGACGTGCCAGAGAAAAATACACTCTCACACTCACAAACAAGCCCACGTGTTTGGGCACGCATGAACACGCACAGCATAATGTATACACCACTCAGCCGCAGACTGGTTTTAATGCTGTGGCTGATTACATGTTGCACACATACATTATAAAACCATGATGCACCGCTCTTGTTCATTTATGTCCGTTGCCTCGGTTCAGCTGTTTCTGTCTTGTTTTAGGTGGAGTGAAGTTACACGTTGTCTGATTAGCAATTCAGTGTCAAAAGAGATCAAAGAATCAAAGTAATCAGTTGCTGAATTGTCACACCTGATTTTAGTACCGACTGCCAAACTGCCAAATCCTATACTGTAGCAACTTTTGTGTTTGTGTCCCCACTCCGCAGCCGCTGATGTCTGTTCTCATTTCACATCTATTAGCAACATATAAGTCTACAGTGTTGGATGCCTGCCCAGCAATTAAATGACAGGCGGAAAATGTGATGAATGATGATAAGAAATAAATACATACCTACAGAGAAAAGACAGAGATGATTGAAATCTTCTATTCCTCCGCCCATCCACCCACAATTTTGGCTAATGTACTTAGAACATCCATGTTGCGTGGTACATTTGCATACGTGCTTTTGACACGGATCCAAATGAGGTGATGTGCAAAACAACGCTAGCTTTATCTTCAGATGCAATTTGCATTAGCATCTCAGAAAAGATTAAATCTAATTTCATAATGAGCTCTGCAGGAAGATTTATGCTTTGAGAGCTCAGAAAATCTACAGGGAAGTGAGAATTCACCTACTACTAACACATACGTCTAGGAGCATGAATCATCATGAAAATTATGCCTCAGTTGTAACGAGAGCCGTGGTAGACAGAATGCAGGGAATACAAGCTAGTCAGCTATTCGCTAAGAGCCGATCACATGCCGGGTGTTGTTTTGGGTAGAGATTGAGGTTTTCTGACGAGGTCTAAGAGAGATGATGCCATGTGATGAGGTTCCAGCGGCATTGGTAAACTTGTTCTGTGTTGTTGCGGAGCTTACAACATCATGAATATTTGAAGTGTTGGCAGAGCACGTCAAAGTCAGCTCATATCACTCCCCCCAAAAGCACACTTAACTGAAGGTTAAGTAAACTGCATCTTGGAGGACCAATAAACTCTGCCAGACATTCAGATAAGAAAAGCATGAAAGGAAGAATACACTTGCAGGTGTTATGTATTATGAATACATTCATTTTCCCATGTTTATATATGTCATTATTTTTTATATTATATCGTTACTCATCTGTTTGGAAACTTAAATTGATGTAACAAGGCTTTGACCAGCAGCATCACTGAGCTGCTGAGTGTTGCAATATTCATGATGACAGCGTGTGCAATGAACAAAGGTTTTCTCCAACCGCTGACTTTATAGGCAAAGTCCACAGACAGCAAAGCTTTTCATGTAACCAGAAAAAAAAAAGAAATAAATAAAAAGAAAGGATCAGGTCAAATGCATATCCATCACCTGTCATAAAGTAAAGCAGTGGCTCACTTCTAAAATTCCACGGCACATTGCAAAGAGATCGTTCCCCCAGGGCCCTGTCTTCCTGGATATGTTTTGGCTGCTGCTGTCATGGCATTCCTGCAGCAAAGTTTGACTGATGTGAAGTTCAGACAAGCTAAGTATGTTAGAATCTATCAGGACCTATTGACCCCCAAATAAGCCTCTGTTTTAATTAACTTTTACATTTGCATCATGTTCAGCAGCTGCACGTAACAGCAGATGGACCCAATAAGCATAGCATAGCATTTAAGAGCTGGGGAACCTGATATTTTTCTCAGGAATTGTTGGCGGCCAAAACATATAGAGGAAGGACAGTCAGTATTGAACTTGAATTCATCAGGTGGCCAGAAATATGACTGTAAAAGACTTTATTAATTAGCATTTCTGAGCTATTAGCTACCCCATCAGAACTCGACTCATTTGGGGCCAGTCAAAACTATAGTGCTTGTTACTCATGTGTTTGCTTTTTCACACTGAAATGAGCATAAAAAAGATAGATGGGTTAATCAGTAGTCCTGGGTTCAAACCTGCTCTGGCCAGCTGGAGCCTTTCTGTGGAGTACGCATGTTCTCTGTGTGTGTCTGCGCGGACCTCCTCCGTGTGCTCAATTTTCCTCCCATAGTCCAGGCACATTCAGACTAGGTGAAGTGGAAACTCTAAATTGCCTGTAGGTGTGAATGTGGTTGTCTGTCTCGATGTGTTCGTGCTGTGATTGACTGGTGGCCTGTTCGGGGTGGACCCTGCCTTTTGTCAAATGCACATTGGGATAGGCTGCTGCCCCCCACGACCCGCAGCAGAGACAGAAGATGGAAGGATGAAACTTTTATTTTTTTTAAATTCTCTGGTGGTGTTGGTGGTACTTGGAGCCAGAGTGAACACGTGCCAGGCGCCAACTGCAGTTTGCTCTCCGAATGAATGCTTTTGTTTTAAGCCAATAGCAAAAGAAGACAATTTAAAGGACAACCGGGTGAGCAGATGGGAGAGTCGTTATTACTCTACATCTGAACCACAGCGCAAAATAGAAAAGCCAATGGTTACACAGCGGCTGTTTCAAGCTTTATTTGACCACTCGATTACTTTTTAAAGTGGGCACATCAGAAGGCAATGTTGGGTGAAAATATGGGGCACAACATGATGTGATGCTGCCGGAGAAACATTGTTTATCGGCCACGGATGATAGAAACATAAACATGACTGAGCTCAAGGTAAAAAAAATAAAAAATATAACCCTTTTTCAGTGTCCTTGGGAGGGCCCATGTTTATGTTGCATGTCAGGAGGGAAATGAAATGCAAATAATTTAACATAGAGGTTTTTTTTTTTTTTCAAAAATACATGATGAATTTTTTAGCATTCTGTGGCACAAATATCAACTGCATGTTGGTTGCTTTTTCTGCTCCATGTGCCAATGTGGAAAAAGTGATTAGAATTCAGCTTCCATGGAAGTGAATATCCAGCCGTGTAAATCAAATCTACTGGCTTATGAAGGAGAGGCAACAACAATTTTGAGAGCAATATGCAATATTCATTGTTCATAAATAATTAATTTGTTTGCTTGCTACTCAGCCCAAAGTGATTGTGGCCCTTTTTCATTTGGGTATATATCTATGGCAAACTCTGTCCTACTGAATGGAGTGGCATTTGTATTTCATTCACACACTCACACACACACACACACACACACACACACACACACACACACACACACACACACACACACACACCTCTTTACCCATACTTCATTGCTTTCTGCTATTGCCCCTGGCCCTACTGTGGTTTCAGAAAGAGCTCCCATTCACAATGAGGCTTTCACGCAGAATCAGGCACAGGATCTGCAGCAGATACAGAAAATAATTATACCGTAATGGCATCTTTCTTATGAAACACCCAATTATCTGCATCTGTTTGTACACTCACACAGGTACAAACAGTGATTACTAGTGGCCTTTCGAGTGGTACAGGTTGGACTGCTGTGTAATTTAGCGCCGATCCGAGGCTTGCCAAGATACAAACCAATAACAGAAGTTTGCTTTTGAATGAGGATTTCTTCTATGTTGCTCTTTACCAGCAATTTTAATCTGAGTTAGTAATGTAATTTATTATCTGTCGAGTGCAGTTGTGTAGTGTAATGAATGCGCCCGGGATGAGATCTGTTCTGAAGATTTCTTTTCCTGCCCCCGTGCAGCCAAGGACACGGAGGCTAACATGGGCTTCACTTTAGCTTCTTTACAGAGAGATAATTACATTCTCAGACACTAAGCCAAGTGGCGCTGCATACTAAACCGGAAATCACATTTACTACGCAGCTGAAGAGTTTTTAAATTGGAAACCTGATTGTACTTGTGCTTGGATCATGGTATTTGTGATTAGCGCTGCACAGAAAACACACAGCGGTATATTAGTACCACTGTTTCTGATTGTAATAGTTACACATGCCTGTGTGTGCGTAATGCTCATATGTGTGTGTTTGCTTACATTTGTGTGGGTTGAGAGCTACTTGAAGCTGTGGTCAAGTCCCTTGTATGTATGCACATACATGACCAGGAAAGCTAATTTTTCTCAGTGTTACAACATAAATGAACTTAATGAAGTAGTTTGCTTTGCTCTGCTCATACTGCCGAACAGAATTTAAAGGTGGATCTGGCCACGTGAACATCCTGTGGTGCCTTTTTAAGGTGACTTAATCTTTTTCCCGGAACACAAGCATGTGCACACTAATTATATTATTACATTAATTGAATCTGTCTCCATGGCAGCTTAAGCTGAGGTCACCAGAGTCATGCTTTGAAAACCTAGTAAGTGGACCTTGATTTGAGAACCTTTTGTCAGAATACACTAAACCTTTAAGCTCCACAGTTTCTCCCAGTACCAGTTACGTAACCATTTTTTAAACAGACTGCTTATAAAGGTCTAAATAGGGAGAGGAGGGGTTGCTTAATTGATATTTGCACAAACTGAGCAGTCTTTATTTTTTATTTTATTGCTTCATAATCTTTGAAACCAAAGCACATCTCAGTTGTCTGTGTGTGATGTAAGGTATTGGGTCATTTCATTGCTATAGTGGGTTCATACAGCTTAATTAACGTGCCATGTTAACTCTGTGCTGTCTCACCAAAACAGCCATGACAGAATCAATCTGATGAATCACTTGGGAGCACAGCTGATCAATAGGCCAATAGGAAGTTCTCCTGTGTTAAAATGGATAGCTGCTGTATAGCTAAATTAAGGGAGGCGTAAAAGGTTTTCTTAATCACAGTATAGACATATGAATAAATTCATCAGTTTGTACTATTGAAGGGTGTCATAAAAATTCCTGTGTCCTCTCGTGAGCAGAACAGATGAAAGTAGTTGGTGATTTACAAACTTGTTAAGGCTACAGCTATGAGTGCTGCATTTGTCACACAGTGGTAGCAGGTTCTACAAAGCCTCAAATGTGCAGGTAACTCTACACAACTTCACTGAATTCACTGACAAGCCGAGCTCTGTGGAGACCAGCCCCCATATCTCACCAGGGACTATCACAAAGGCCTGCGGTTTCTGGATTCTGACGGCATCTTGATACCAGCTGCCATGAACCGCTGCACCTCATTGTGAAATCTACCTCTTTTCACCCCAGTTATGTGTGTAAATACTGCCGACAGGCTTCCTGCTGCCGTGAATACTGAGTGTGTCAGAGTGCCGCTACCCAGTGAAAACGGGGGGGTGTCAGAGGGAACATTTGTAGAATAGAAACGCACGTCATGCCTGTCAGAACTGCCTTTTGTTTTTATAGTCAGACTACGGCCTGCCTCTCAGCATGAGATCCTACACTAGTCCATGTTAAAAGGCTGTGCTGAGGATGAAGCTTTCCTCAACAGAAAACTAAAAACTAAACGGAGTCAGCTCTTTTCATGTGGAAGGGCATGCAAGAGCAATGAGAACAGATGCAGTCTAGATCCCATTAACAGAGAAGAACCTGTTTGTTTCTCTCTTAGAGCATCGACAGTGCGAAGGTTTTTTTATTCGAATAGAGATTGCACTTAGCTTTTGCATCTTGAACTGCAGCCTGGAAGAGAGTGTTCTCGTTGGATGCATTTTTACCCGCTGTCACTTTCCCTCCAGCTGGACTCGGATAAGCCACATGCAAGGCATTGCCTCACTGTAAACGAATCATGACATGGAGAAACCAAATCATCTGCCCACTTTTAAATTTCGCCCCTTCTAAAATCTTTCTGCCAGCTCGGAGGTGACCTATTTTCCAAGTGAAACATTTGTCAACAGTGGCACACAGTGATGCTGGGTTGTGTCCTGAGAGTTTGCATACTGTAGTAAATATGCATGGGGGGGGGGGGCGACAGGAAGTCAGGCATGTGCAACTTTTGAGTGACAGCCAAAAATGTATATCCCTTACCCCCATGGGTGCTTGTGTCCTGGATGTTGCAGATTTTAGCAGCATGCTTAATGACTCTTCAGGTTGTTCAGAGGAATAGGTAATTGCAGTGTGTTGGAGCCATTAAAATTCTTTTGAATCCAAACGCTCAAGCCTATGGAACTTCTGTCTCACAATTCCCTCGGGTTGTGCCGAACGACGTTCCTCTTGTTCACCAGATAGAAGTTTAAAGTAATCATTCACTTCAAATGCCACATTCGCCAAGTGATGCTGACAGTTTAAATGAGGCAACATTAACCGAAAAAAAAAAAAGTGAAGAAGTGAGCATTGCTTGACAAGCTCTGAGCCACAGTAGTAGTCAGTGGAATGGTTTCCACAGGTGGCCACTGGCTGTTAGATGACTTTTAAGGCAGTGAAATGGAAAAATACGTATTGTTCCATTTGAGATTCGTCATGTGTGATGCCATCCAGAGCAGAATATTGTCAGAGCACCAAAGCTATAACACTTGTTGTGTTCTTCCTCACACAAGTGCATTTACACAAATGCAGCAGACCCGCACTCCTTTCCGGCTGACCCCGGCTTTGCATTTAGCTGTGACGTCATTTAGGTCTTTGCTGTCTTAGAAGATGAATGCGAAGCCCAGTAGAGGCTCCCCCAAAAGCCAAATTGTCTTGTTTCATACCATATCCAACACCTCATGCACTCTATGACTGAATAAACTTAGTGAAATGTCATAGAGCTTCAACTACAATAGTACTGAGGGCATATTATATTTATAAACTCCCACATGATGCTACATGTAGACTCTGTACTCACAGTGGGCTTTATAATTGCATTCCCTCCAATGTCAGTGCACTGTAGTAGCATTAGACATCATGTATATGAAAGGTTGCATTATATTCCACAAAGGAAGGAGAAGACAGACAGAGTGGGAGAAGCAGAGAGCAGACTTATCCACAAAAGGCAGATGGGGAGTTAAAGTCTAAGCTTCCCCAGTTGTCTCCCACTCCTGTCCATATTGGATGGGTGATGCAAAGGTACAGTAATAAACACAATGATTAGCCGCAAGCAGATGGGAGATAAGTGACGATATGCACGCTCACACATCACCACCACAAAGCGCATTTTTTTTAATACTTGTCAGGACAGTCAGGTGACTTACATTCATGTCCCAACTGTTTAACTGCCGTCAACAGTCCTGACAACCAAATATGTATTTTTCTAACATTGGAGGTTTAGGTGGGTTAATGTTCAATCATATCAAAACCTTAACAAAAAGTTGTATCAAGAAAATCCAAGCTGAAGTCAGCGCTCATTATTTAATGACTTGTTTGAATGGAGGTTTTTATTTACCTATCTGGCAGCGAACGGGCCCATTTTTCTTCCACCTGCACAAACAGATGCACATGTGCTCTCACAGAGAGTGGGAGTAAAAGACAGAGCAAAATTGAAATAATAACCATTGCTATCTCCGCTGCTCCAAGGACATCTCACTAATGACAGTATAAAATGGATGGATGAGATTAATCATTTAGATCCTAAAATTAAATTTGGAATAGCCTATATCAAATATTAACTCCTCCAAATTCATTTTACTCCTCTGTCCCACTGAGAGGTCCCCGTCTGAGGATCAGATATTGACGGCTCAGCCAAATAACAACTACGGGAATCTCATGAGGCAATAAAAAAAATCATGATGTCATCTTTTTTAAAATTTTCTATTGAGCATGTACAATTAAAATTATAGCCTGATCACAAACTGCACATAACCTCCAATCACAGCATGTTAATGGATTCCTTTAATTGAATCCTATAGAGGGCGCCAGATCAGCCACTGGTGCTCTAGCAGTCGCTTCCCCAGCTGATTCCCAGCTGCCTAAAAAGAAGAGGCTCAGTCTCAGTGCTTCCAATGGTCTTTCTTTTCTGCCACAATAAGTGAAATAAAGTCAAATGTTTTTCTTTTACTTCACAGGAAACATTTACTCTTTTACTCAACACTTGATAAATTACAGTGTTACAGTTTTTGGATAGGATGATCTGATGCTGGACTCTACTGTAAAGCTGTTTCAGCCTCACTATACCACAAAAAATTGGACCAGCAATCTGGATGTAGTGTCACTTCGAAACTAACATCTTAACTGAATAAAAAAAAAAAAAATGCTGTTAAATTTAATTATAAATTGCCACAAATCACAGTGGCTCTAATTGAGTGCTGATTCACAGCCACATGCTTTTAGTGTTTGTTTGATCGTGGATCAAACTGTGGTGCCTGACATTCATCCCCATTTGTCCCAAAAGCCTTTGCTTTTCCACTGGGGAAAATATCACACTAATTAAGACCATTACATTGAAAATTGTGTTGCCAGGAAACCACTGTAGTCCAACTTTTTTTTTTTTTTTTTAAGATCCTGTCATCTATTGATATTACCAATGGGAAATATAATAAAGCAGACCAATAAAATGTTTATGTTGCTTTTTAATTGTCTGTAAGACTACGGTCAGAGAAGTCTTTACTGCATGTAGTGCTGGGAAATTTATAGACACTAAATATGACAAAAATGAATATAATGAAATGGAATTTTCTCATTTTGCCGGAGCCCTCCTGGAACTGCCAGCAGGACCCCTGAGGGCCTACCGGGACCCCATTTGGGAACCACTTAAGCTGTCCCTCTTCAGAACTTTAAAAGTTATATATTGTTAAAAAAAAGTTGCCAAAAAAAAAAAAGTAGGCCTGTGGCAGCGGCAGTGTGTGCTTGGACTAACACAGACGTCTCACTGTTTCAAGCCAAAGAAACCTGATGTAGCAGATGAATGCTACATGACAGGCAGCACCTCATCCTCCCTGTCTGATAAAGGAGGCATGGTGAAACATGGGCAGACGGGAGTATAGACTCTGTTTGTTGTTGATTGCAAAGGTCTGTCAAAGCTCGACCTCCTGAATTCCAATGGTTCCATCTCTCTCCCTCTCTCCCCCCCTCTCTCCCTTTCTCTCCCTCTCTCTCTCCCTCCCTCCCTCTCTCTCTCTCTCTCTCTCTCTCTCTCTCTCTCTCTCTCTCTCTCTCTCTCTCAGCATCCAGCAGCTGCGCCTCTCATGCCTTTCCTGACGCTGAGCGAAGCCTCCCATACAGATGAGCGCTGGAAGCCACGCACCTCTTGACGTAGCCACAGACCGTTTGCGGTGCCACTCGGTCTCCGTAGCACGTATTGCGCAACGTGACTGATGCTCAACTGGGCTCCACGGCGGGCACATCCGGCTCCCACCGTCGCGTGAATTCATTAGAAAGTGGTCTCACAACGCCGAGACGAACAGCAGGCATCGCCGAGGAGCTGTAGAGAAACCGTCCGCCGCTCCTCACCGGGGACTGGACCCTCCCCTTGTCATTGCCACCGGGAGAGATGAGTTGAGCGCGCGGCGTCGGGCTGCAGTCGTGATGTGACTGTGTGAGCGCACGAGCCTTCACTTCAGTATCGCCAGCAGCTGCTTGACGACTTCATCGCCCCAGAGGATGAAAACAGTGAGAATTTGACTGTGGCTTGTTTCCGTGCAGCAAAAGGTGATGGCTTCGTTTGACAGCATACAGTCAATGCAGCAGAAGCAGCGGCAGCATCCGCGGAGCGAGCCGTGTCCACAGCAGGAATAGAGGAGCTATGTCCGTGGGTACCGAGCCTCCGTCCGCCCGTAGTCGACAGCGTTTGTGTGCCCCCTCGGTTTGCCGCCTCGGGGGTCTTCGCTAAAGTCCAGGGACACACGGTTTCCGAGGAGCGCGCCTACCTGGAGCCGAGGAGCGGTTGCCGTTTGTTGTAAGGCCGGGGCTCTCTGCAGCCCACTCCCCGCGCCCTGCCTGCGTCCTCGCATCCTCCGCGGCGTGTCTCTGTGCCGCGAGCGCTGCGCTTTTTGACTTCATGGCAGAGGACATCAAAACCAACCCCACCTGAGTCCGTTTGCCTCCTGCGCCCCATAAATACCTTCACAGTGTTTACTGAGACTAAATCAGTCGACGCGTGGATCGGAGCAGTGCTGCGTCTATGCACCTCAGTTACACCTCCCCAGAGAGGACTTCTTGCCATTGAGAGCTGGATATGCAGAGATTAACGTGAAAGGATGGATCTAATTATCTGTGTTTTGGGGCTGCTGGCGCTGATCGTGGAGAGCATCCGTTGCCAAGGAGTGTATGGTGAGTGTGTTGCAGTTTGCTTCTGCTGAAACCAAATGCGATCATGACCTTGTAAAACAGTGGTCGCTCATAAATCGCCACTTATTCCCTTTAGAATCACAAGGTAATGAAAATAATACATAATATGTTTCAAAATCATGCAGCATCAGCTCATGTAAGGGTGACAAAACCAGGTCTGAATGTCATGTTGGAGTGAGAGGCTTCCAAATGTTCTCAGCAACCCTGAGGTTATACAGCAAATCGCGTGTGTAGCCAATCATGCACAGCCCCTTTTCTCATCCAATCCATCAATCAGGATGGTCGGTGAGCAGGCTAAATTTAGTCGGGTACATTCAAAGATTATTACACTGGAACCTGGTAGATCTGCCTGGAAGCCTGTAGCCTCTCAGACTGCCCACCAACATACATGTAATTTGATGTAAGGCGGGTGCCTTACATCAGGCCAAATGTATTTCTGAATGTCATCATGAGGACTGTAGTCTGTGGAGCAGTAACATTTAGTATGCACAGTCATGAATGACTTTTAAATGTGGTTGATCTGTCTGTCTACCTCTTCCTTATGTCTGTCTGAATCTCTCTCAGTCTCTCCCTCCAACACACACACACACACACACACACACACACACACACACACACACACACACACACACACACACACACACAC
>JBBMJY010000011.1:12965829-12993020 GCA_037833715.1 Toxotes lorentzi
CCCCCCCCCCCCCCCCCCCCCCCCCCCCCCCCCCCCCCCCCCCCCCCCCCCCCCCCCCCCCCCCCCCCCCTCCCACATCTTTTGGTTTAACTGGCTATTCAAATCATTACAGTGACCTTTACCAAATTTGCTGGTGAATTCAAAAGTTGCTGCTGCGTGTAGAAATTGTATTATATGACGCATGAATTCTGGTTGGAAATCTCATGCTTTTCCTTAATGATTTTTCAGCTCATCATATCTTGTGACCCGTGGACTTGAACACATGTTCCGAGCAATTCTTCCAGAGTGAGACAGGTGCGATTATAACATATCATCTGTAAAACCGTGGAATTCGGTCTTTGAGTCGTTCAGTGGTCCCAGACTTGAACAACTAAACAAATCAATAAATCAATGAATCACATGCCCATACATGTGCATACGGACAGACACACGCAGTCCTGCTTCCTTGTCTTTCGTGTCAGTTAGATGTATTTCATCTGAGGATGACTGAAGCCTGAAGGGGGCCCTCTTCAAATGCCACATTCACAGCTTGAGCTGACCTCCTGCCCTTTTTCATCATTTCTGCTTCTCCTCATTTCCCTCCATTTTATGTCCCTTGTGCCCTTACGCTGCCTTTTCCCTTGCATGCAGTACTGTTACTCCTTTAGTTCTGGGTGTCAGCCATGTGATGTCCGGGCGACCTGTCCAGGCAGTACCCTTCCTCTCGCCTAGGCCTCCCCGTGACCCTCAAAGAATAAGTATAGCTAATGGATGGATAGATAGATGGTTGTAGGTGAGTACCAAATCCCTCAGAGAGTAGCATCATCTTTGATTAATAATAAGGAATGGCCTTGTCAGACCTCCAGTGACCCTTCATTGGCATGATTACCTTGAGAAAGTAGCTAAAATATATGTTGAGGCAGAATTTATAATTTATATATAATTTATATATAAGTCACCTCTTGGGCTGTAATCAAAGGTCTGTGTGCAGCACAGAAAAGCTTTCCTGAACAGCAGCTTTTTCTTTACCTGACTGCCAGACTCACCATGGATTTTATCCTCCAAAGCTCAACTGGGGGTAAGGTTGATTGTGTGAAATTGCAGGTCAATAGCTGATTGTTTTGGGACAGCTGTGCCGGTCCTTGGGTTCCCAAGAAGAACACTAGTATTTACTTACTGAATGTATATGCTGCTCCTACATGTTAGGGCTTTATTTGGGGTCGAGACCCAAATATGAAGAAATAAAGTTATACATAGCTTCCCAAATGATTTTGAAAAAATGTAACTTCTGAAATTTTACCAGTAACCACATTTCCTTAGAGCGGAACAGCTTTGACCATAATCCATTTTTAATCCCCACTTCTAGGTTTGAATTTCTGATATTGTAGGTGTGTTTGCCAAAATGTAGAGTCGTTTCCCCACTGGTGGCACAGGTGATGTGAAACTACACAGATATTAGGAATTTATCAGCTTCAATAAAAGAGAAGCGTTGCTTCGGGCCATTTCATCTTGTTATTAAAAGAAATGACGAATTTTGTATAATTAAAAATGTACCACAAAATCGATTTCATAGTAACATCTGGTGAAGTATGATTTCCCATCGGCCTTCGGGCTCCTGTTTTAAGGAAAGAGGAAATATTAAAGTTATTAATCTGTGTAGGTAGTAGTGAAAAAGGAAAAAAAAAAGTCTGAATGTATTAATTCCAGGATGCTGTGTTTTAAATGAGTTGGGTATGGCTGGGCTAACTGTTTGGTGTGCTGATGTGGGACCATGCAGTTATTAAAGTTTGTTGGTGGGGATATTAAACAGCTGAAAATTCCAGCTTTTGCCACAGAACAGAAGACTTCAAAACAGCTTTGAAATGCACCAATAAACCTCAACATATTAGTGGATCCGCAGGTCCTCTTGGCTCATCAGAAGAGCCCATGCAAATCCAGTAATAGCTTCTCTGAATGCATTAATAATGCTCTCCAAAGAGGTGAGACCTGGGTGGTGTTTCCATATTGCTATCCATATTTATATCATAAGCCTCATATCAGCACATGCTGATAATATTCATGAATTCCATCGCAACCGATCCAGCAGAGTCAGAGTAGTGAAATTTGGCTGCGCCCCCTATGCGGTGGGAGCCTCCTGCAGTGGGTGTCTCACGGGTTTGTGTGTGCGTGGGCGCCCGCGTGCGTGTGTGTGGATGTGTGTATCTGTCTGTTTGTGTGTGCACTCCCCATGGATTTCTGTGATGCTACCGAGGTAATTGGATGTGTGACGCCCACCAAAAATCCCCTTTAGCCTTGGGCAAGCGCTCTTTCAATCCCAGCGTGCCTCTGTGGAAAGCACAACCCAAAGGAAGGCTTATTCTTTCAACTGGCAAACATCAAATGGTTCCCTGTTCTCTCCATCACAGCCTCCGCCTCTCTGCTCTGCTGTAGCATCAGAGGAAAGCCCATTAACATGTCATGACATGACCGTACACATGTGTGGCAGTCTCAGGGAAACATATACAGCTGAGTGTACACATTGCGCTCACCGCAATTCTTCTAGTTAATAACTGTTGATTTTGCAGTGAGAATAACTTTGGGAGGACTGGGGAACTGATTGTTCTCTCATGGCGCTCATGGAGTCTTAAATTATTCCTGATGGATGGAAATGTACTTAAACCTTGGCTTAAACCTTGGCTACTGTAGGCTTTGCAAACTTCCCAACATTAGCATTTTAATAACCAGGAGATTGAGCAATTAACAGATTTGTATAGTGTCACATTATCATACTAAATATTCATTTAGAGACGTACTGCTGTATTTGAGATGATAGTGGTCACATGGTGCATGCAGTGTGGACGGTTGGGTTGCAACTGCAATCATTTTCATTGTCTATTAGTATGTCATTTTTATTGATTGTTTAGTCTATGAAAAATGTCAGTGAATAGTGAGAAATTACTTCAGATTCACCCAGTCATGTGTTACACCGTCAAATTACTTGTTTCGTCCAGTTAGCAGTCTAAGACTCCAGCGTATTCAGTTTTAGGGCTGCAGCTAGTTTATAATTTTTTTTTCTCCTTCTTCATCTTTTGCAGACTTTGTCAATAACTTGATCAATTCTTTATTCTGCAAACTGTCGAGACACTGTGAAGATTGTGTGATGTCCAAAATGACATCCTTAAACTGCTTGTTTAGGTCCACGAAACCAATGATTATTTTGATTATCAATTAATCTCATGGTAATTCTTTAGGCTTCAAAATGTCAGATAATAGTGACAAATGATGATCATGAGCCTTCGTCGTCAGATAGCTAAGGCTAAGGATTGGATTGGGAGTGCATTTTATTAAATCTGAGCCCCAGTTTGTTTATTGAATCCAAATCATTTCCAGTTCCTTATTGAACCGTTTGTTAAGTAGTTCAGTTGCTTAAAGAAATTTATGGTACTTCTTTGAAATTTGACTCTGTGTAGTAAAAACAAAAACACAAAAACACATTTCAGCTCCTCTGTGTAACAAAAGATATAACTTAATATTTAAGAATCACGCTGCTCATATCATGTTAATAACACAATTGGTCATTTTAATTGTGATTTAGGAACCAATTACCAGACAAGCATGACACTGACACTAATGTAAACTAGGCTAATTAACTATCAAACCATGGATATGCTACTGTGCTGAAGGTTTGTAGGGTTTTAACCACCCACTGCTCTGTGACATTTAATTAACCCTGTCCTGTCTCATTGTGCTCTGTTCTGCTCTGCTGAAGTTAAAAAAAAAACAACACAGTGAAAATAATATTAATTTTGCTTCTTCATTCGGTGAATATCAATAGTTGTACTTCCAAAGTTACCAAAAAATAACAGAAGTTCTTACTTTATTATGTTATACGGTACATGGCAGGATGGTATGTTCTCGCTTTAATAGTAATAGTAATACATGGTGCCTGCATTTAGCTCAAACCACCAAAGTGCCCAAGTACAGCCTCACAGAACTGCAAGCGTGACTGTAGACCCACAGTTTGTGATTTATTTCCCTGACTAATTAAGCATTCAAATATTCATTTTCTGGTGTAATTGTCATTCCCTCCCTTACAAAGCTGTATAGAGTTCACAATAATATTTTTTAGATTGCTTGCTGTTTTTTAAGTCACACACATCTTTCTTCTCCTTCGCAGTAATTGGTATTGTTAATCCCCTGTGCAATGCAAAAGCAATGTGTGTCGTCCTTTTAGCTCACCAGGGCTAGTTTTTTTAACTAGAAGGCTTATTAATAATGCATGACAAAGAGGGGGTCAGAATAAGGTTTCCTACTCAAGCGGATGCCTTGTTTAGGAAATTTGATCTTAACTGTGGGTGAGTATTAGTCTTCACAGTGATAGACCTCTCTGCATGCAGCCTGATTACACGCAAGCACAAGAACACGACGGACCATGTCTTGTTGAAACTATCGTGATTTCTCCAGCTGCCAGTGTCTGACATGTGTATGCGTCAGTGCTGTGCTTGTGCATATTGTCTGTGTGTGTGTGTAAACGTGTGTCTGCAGGCATTTGTATGCGTTAGACGCTGCAGGCTCTCTCATTCCACTGGTCTGACCTCCCGCTGAATCACACACTGCAATGGGTGCGGGCAGAAAGAGAGGGCGGAAAAGGAATCTTCCCTCTTTCCTTTCCTTCCCCTCCTGTTTTCTCTGCTTTGATTCCTCTGTGGATATTTCAGTGACCTTGTTTTTGAAGTTGCATAATATGCTGCTGGAGGTTTAGGTGGAGGGCAAGGGGTGTGGAGGCAGCACGGGTGGAGGCAGGACACTGATCTAAACTGTGATGACAGATGAGGTTTTCTCCCTCTCACCTCCTCCGTGCTCTTGAGGGGAGGTGGGAATGTGGCGACAGGAGGAAACCTTAAAGACAGCAGGGGATTTCGTCACAGCCACAAACACGGTTTACTGAGAGGGATGTGAGTGAATAAAATGGCACCCTCTGAACCGTGCAGTTCATTCACACATAGATAGAGAGGATCACACTTGCATGGGTTTGCTTTCTGTTCCTGTATGTTTTACTCCCCTGCTCACACACCCTTTCTCTCTCTCTCTCTCTCTCTTTCTGTCTTTCACACACACTCACGCAGGCAAAACAAGAGGGAGAAGACCTCTCACTCATTTATATCGGCTGTTGTACATGTCATCATGGCTGCAGCGGAAGTAGGAGTCAGCCATGATCATAACATCATTAAAACGTCAACAGGGGAACAGCTGCGGGAACTGCTCACTGCCCCGTCTGATGACATAATGTGCTCACACTCATTAACTTATGGAATAAAACTGCATGGTCACACATATCTCTGCTGCACCAGCTCAAGCTGAAATAGCTTTGTTTTTTTTGTTTTTTTGTTTAAAGGAAACATTGCAATTAGGAATGGAGGAAATGGATAAATTGATTTAGAATGAATTTCATTTATGAAAAATTGATTAAGAAACTGTGAATGGAAAGAATAATTAGATGCGAATGCCTGTCTTTGTCTAATCCAGTGAATTGAATATCTGACAAATCAAACTTCACCACACTGATGCACAAATCATATTAAAATTCAAAATGACCATAAATCTGATCCTGCTCACTCATTGGCAGCATTGCTCACAATGGCATAGCACACTCAGAAATATTAAAGGGATAGTTTCTATGGTATAAATCATTCCTGTTATTTTGTTTACCCTCTGAACACAGAGTACATACAGTACATTCAGCTTGAGAGATTTTGATGTGGCTGCTAAACCAAATGTCTGCTTTGTGAAGTTGTTTATTCTGTCTTTCAGATTACAGGAAGTCCTTTAAAGTTCTTCCCCTACCACTCATAACTGTATTTTTCTTTTTATAACTTCACTGGGATGTTTGACCTTCACTGTGCAGAATGATGTTTGTGCAGAGTTTGATACCGGGAGGCCGTTTCTCTGTGCTCACCTTAAAGCTCAGCAAATCTCAACAAAGAAGGAGACAGCTTGTGTTAAAGAGTAAAACTTCTGAAAAGAAAAATGTTTTTCACAGATTTAAATTTTTTTTTTCAAGTAGGATTAATTAATAGAAGGATTAGATGTAATTTTTACGATCAGACACAAATTATTATTCAAAGCAGAGTATTTGTATATGTCTTTCAAACAAGTCTGGTGGTTCTTTTTAAGAAATTGTGCTGCTTATTTGGCATCAGATAGTGGTGTGATAGAGATGGTGCACTTAATTTACATATGAAGACCTTTCTATTAATTTGTATTTTTATTCTCATTTGCAAATGTTACACACAGAACATAGTGGAATAAAATATAATATTAACAAATGGCCCAGCTGTTCTTAAAAAAATCAGAACAGCTGTGGGATATATATATATATTTATAAAAAAATATATATTATCTTATGAAAACTGCCTCTCCACAGTTGCCCAGAAGAAAAAAAGAGGTGGGTTGTCTGTAAAGGTCCATCATTGGTCTCCTGTAGCAGTCTGCTTTGCCTGATCCTTTCCTGCACTGTAGTGACACCTCTGGCCGATGAAGGGCATGAGATGCTGGATCCACCACATACTCCACTGGGCAGTCCCCTCCCACAGGGAGTATATGCTCTTTTTCAGACCTCCTTGAATATATGTAGGTTACTGCCTGTGTTCGTGGTTATAGTACAGTTTTGTGGGAGGCTGCGTGTGAGTCTTTGTCTAATATTTGCAAAGCTTTCTCCATATTTTCTCAGCTTGTTTTTGGCCTTGTAATCCAGGCTGCCACAATGCAATGCAGACGTCTTTTGCCCAAATCCTTAACGTGTAATAGTCTCTGTTTTGTTCCTCGCATTTGTTTTAAGTGCTGCTCTGCTCAGATACGCGGTGCCCCCCAGATGTATCGGCTCCCTCAATAAAAGCTAAACTCCAAATGCTGTAAAAAGATAAAGAAGAAAATGAATGGACCATATTCTCAACTTGGAAAAATAAGCTGCCGTTAGTAATCACTGGCACTCAGGAATACACAAAAGACAATTGTTACACGTGTTGTACTACAAAGCTTTTTAGACTTAAGTCAAACCGGCACCCATCAAGATCAAGAGATCAAGCTCTTGTGTTCATATGCTAAGTGTTCCTTGCAGCATTTGAATGGATTTAGCCTGGATTTGCATTTGTTTTCAATTCTGTGTCATGTTGCATTTGATATTTGACGTCGACTTAGCTTTTTTTTTCTGCTTGAATTCTCTCTAGATGAACTATTAATGGATCTTTTTATAGGTTTACGAGTCTTCTTAATGCGCTTGCATTATCAGCTGACATTATCGCATTGTTAACAGCAGTATCTCGTCATGAGTGCTAATATGTGGCTGCTGTGTGCTGTGAATGTTTTAGTGGTATAAAGGGAATATGTTGGTGAATCTATTTACATAATGGAAGGTCTTTTATGGTGGGTTTCATTGGAGACAGCTCCCCTTGGACAGAGGTTAACTGGTTCCTCTGCTCCCACCACATCATCTGTGGCAATAAAACAAGAGGACATTTAAGATTATTACATATTAACTTTCATTTTGCATGCAATAATTCGATCAAGTGGCGTTGTATATCAGAAGTGAAGCATTGTGGCGGAGTTTTTCTGAGCTTGGTAGCTTTTGGTATGCTGTGCAGTCACTGAATAACGAGCATCAGCTCTCGCTTTGACAGTGCTCTCCATGGCGTCCCATAAACAAGTCCAGGATCCAACAATGCTCTCCTCATTTGTTGGCATCACCGCGGGGCGCCAGCTCTTTAAAGAGAATGAAATCTTTCAGCAAGATAAAGGGCACATGGAGCTCACTTAAGAGCACCCTGCGCTTGTTCTTTTTGCTTGTTTGCAGGCTTACAGTGCAAGAATGGGGACAGAAGAAAAAACAGAGCACTGCAGGATGATAATTTTTAATGAGGGAGTTTTTTTTAGTGCCGCACATGATTCTCAGCAGTGGAGAGATAACCCTGAAAGGTAAAAAGTCAATTTCCTCAACAACTATCCCCCTGGTAACATTATATGACCACTCAATTTACATCCATAAAGAGAAGAAAGGAGATTCTCCATCAGCTCTGTGTTTATCTCCCTCAGCGGTGTCCTGAATCTGGGGCTTATTTCCTCCTCCTGGTTGGCTTTACTTCCTCTATCATTTCCTGTTTCTTCTTTTTATTATCCCAAAGCCAAGGTGCACAATGTAAGCGATGGCTCCTTTGACTGTGGTTCTGAGGGAAAGTATTAGGAAGCGTGGAGAGCAGAGGAGGCTCAGCAGGGAGAAGATTAAATTATCTCCTTTGAAGGTGTGCTGGCGCTTTCATGAGACAGAGGCCATTATTAATATGCAGTGACACATGCATACATCCAAAATGATCCTGGACGCTTCGTCATGGATCATAAAACTCCCCAAGGTGCCTTTCACTCATCGCATACTGAGAGCTGCCACCACAGCTCTTATGAATCATAGCGGTTCAGTTAGGATATATGGAAGGAGGGCAGGAGAGACAGAAAAGGGGGAAAATGGCTCTTGTGTTTTATTAGATTGCCCAGACGAAATTATATTAGTTTTGAGCAGTTTGATTCCACCGCAAGTCGTTGTGGGGCTCTGACCACGGGTGACAGGAAGGCCAGTGAACAGATTGTGTGAGTTTTCATGGCTTGCAAAAAGGTTAAACGGGTCGTGTAAGCTGCTGTCAGTCTGGGGCGTGACGAGGTCATCTTTTGATTTGTTGCTGGCATTTAAAGTTGAACTTTTGTCTCAAACTCCATGTACTAAAATGGGCTGTATACCATATATTGCTTCAGACAGGCATTTGACAGTATAGCATGCTGTTCTTTAGTTATTCTAATCAGCTAAAGGTAGCCAGGTTCACCCGGCTATATGGGATAATTTGCCTGTCACAGAGTGATAGCGAGATAATACCTGTCGGTGATCTCCTCTCTCACCTTCTTGACTTCTCCATAGAAGCACCTGAATCTACTTCACAATACAGTATTCACTTTAATCTTCTAATACTTAGCTCCACTGAGTAAGTTCTGCCCACAGCACGCTCATTATACAACTGGGCGGAGGCGTCAACAACGTCAGCCAGAGGTTACACATATCCATGGAGCAAATGGGCATTGACTGTGTAATTGGAATTTCTGCCCTTTTATTCCCTTTCCCTTCTTTCCCCTGGTAGATAGCCAAAATGAGCTGTCACCCATGATTGATTTTCACATTTCAGGGATGCCTACTTTGACTAAGCATGGGCTATTAGAGAAGCTCTGTCGTGCCTGTGGCGTGGAGTGGGCTGTTAAGCACAGAGCAGGAAACAGTTTGGTTTGGGTGCTCTCGAGCTGAACATGTAATGCACATACAAATAGGCACACATTTAGCTGTGTGTGTGTATGCATGTGTGTGTGGCGATGAACTCTAATGCACGAGGCAATAAAGGCCTTTATGAGCTCCACACTACTCTGACTGTTAAAATTCACCTGCTGGAAGTGTTCACGTTAAGAAGGCATTTTTGAATGGCGCTCAGTGGAAAGCCAGCGCTTGAGATAGCTTTACATGGTCGCACTTTATGTCTTTGCATGTCACAGCGTGTGTGTGATGGCACACAGCAGTGTAAGAAACAATGTGTAATTTGCAGACAACTTAATTAGAAGCCTCTCATTATGAGGCAAAGTTGTAATTTCTTTGGTTTAGTGTTATAATAGTTTTGCTTCAGTGCACACAAAATAATCATAAATGGTACATTTAATGCTGTGTGAAAGTCTCATTAATCTGGTTTAGCTTCACCTCAGTTTCACAATGATTTTATCTGTATCCAGTAGCTATAATGAGACATTCTGTTGGTTCAGTTGGTCGTTTTCCAGAAATTTCAAACCCTTAACTGTGCATGTGTCATTAGGGATCGCTTTGCTTGTAAACTAGTGGCAAACCTTTGTCACTTGGCAAAATAATAACTGCCTATCAGTTCTTATAGCTGGTTGGTGGGTGCAGTATCTTGGGTTCAGGTACAATGGTCCAGTCTTGGTCAGATTTCCAGAGTGCTATTCCCAAATGAGTTAATCAGGAATTATGTCTTTATGTCTTGATAAATGACTTAATTCTTGGGCATTTTCTCTCAGTAGAGAGATGCTGGGCCTGAGCAAGTGTGGCAGATAATACAGTTCAGTTCATTCACATGATTCAAATATGGTTGGGTGATATTCAAGCGCTTTGCTGGATCGTTCATCCGATAATGCAATGCATGCAAATCTGGAGCGAAAGCTATGTTGTTTTGATTATACAGTCACTTCCACATATGCTCCACCCCCAAAAAAAAGAAAACAGTAAACCGCTTTGAAGGCATGTCCGTAAAACTGTCCAGTTAAAAACAAACATAATATCTGATGTGTGTGTGGTAGCAGCTCGGTGCTCAGCCTTTCCTGGAAATGATATACTTTGCCTAACACTGTGCAATGCCAGACCTCCCCTTTGACCCTTTAGGCTTTATGACTGGACATTGATTTACTCCCTCTGTGTTTTCTGGATGGATGAGCAGGGCAAAGGCACTTATCTCACTTGCAGCGTGAAATGGAGTGTGTCCAAAAATATGATTCTGTATGGCAGATACACTCATGCCTGCTCATGATACATGCGCACATGCACAGGTATGCAAGTGCAGACACAGATTCAGAGCAACAGGATGACATGGCATGATCAGACACAGTTTACTGTGCGTGAAATGAACAAAATAGACATATGCTCCTCCCCTGCAGTGAGCGTCGAGTGTTTTAGCTCGCTCCAGGCTAACATGATGGCCTTCTCTATGCTGCAGACAAAAGAGATTTTGTCTCTACTTTGCAAGACCACATTATTTTCTCTAGATTAACACAGCATCTCATGAATATGTTACAAAATGAAACAGCTGAATTAAATTTGTGTTCTAATGTTGTTTTATTAACTTTTTTTCTGTAAAAAAATGTGTCTTAACTTCCAGCATCATCACAGATTGCTTTGTAAGCACCACAGTAGAACAGGCCGCTGGTTGAGGCCAGGACCTACTCAGTTGTTTAAAACATTGTGTTATCTTTACTGCTTACTTGTGAATTTTGGAATAATTTTGTCTCCTCAGGATTCAAGCAAAAGAATCTGTGAAGGAGAAATCACTCTTTGGCTGAACTGATCACAAGGGGTTGCAAGTAAGCATTACATGTGCTTCCACCTACCTGTTTTATCAAGATTTTTAATGAGCGCATTAAAAAAACCCGAGTGGCAATGTGGGAAATTCAAAAAACTGTACTTTTGTGTATGTACACAAAATCTAAATTTATAATGTACATATTTCACATATCAGGCCCGTAAGTGTAACTGTAAGTGTCTCAAGTGCATGTATGTGTGGGTATGTAGTGGCTGTGGTGCATGACCTTTAACCTGAAGAGATGTGAAATATTCATATCTTTCCTGCTCCAGGCTACTTGCTTCCTGAAACCCCGTAGGTGCCTGTGATGCCCTCCAGGGCAAGGTCCTGCATTATAAATGCACAAGTGGAGGTCATGGACAACAAATCAGATTATGGGTTTGCCAGCAGGGACCCTGAGGGTCTGCTTTAATGATGGCTCGGTAATAGTCGGAAAGTCCGGGAAGAAAGTCGGAAGAAAATTTTTTTAAAAAAAGGGCCTGCTTATAATGGGAGGGGAACAGAGATGGTGCAGAGATTAGCAGGTGAAGGATTTTTAAAATGTCTCTGAATGACAAAAGAGGTATTGATTTTGGCCTATTTTGATGTAGATTGTATCTGCACTGTGATTGATGATGATTTTGATCCTCTTATTTACTCCACTACTCTTAATGCCAAGTATTATGCCAATATTTTGTTAGTGCAGGATGAAAACACACAATCTCTGCCAGCTTTACCTGGAAAAAAAGCTGAAAATAACCCATTAGATTTTCTGATCACGAATCAAAAGATGTAATTTGGCACACAAGTAATTCAGCATCAGCTCCTTGTACTTATTTCAGTGATTTAGATTGTCTATAAGGTCTTTGCCAAAACTTAAATGCAATTTCTGAAGGAAATGAATCATTTAAAGGGTGTGATCTTATGTCCCTGTGAGGCCTGCTGCCATTTGTAATATGAGAAGTTGCAGACTTGCCAGGTACATTGAGGGAACTGTTTCACACTTGTCTCATTTTTCATCTTTAATACCCCCGTATGTCTCTCTGCCTCTCCCCCTGATATTTAGGTGAATGTAAAAAATAAAGAACAAACAAGGAATCATTTCAATCAGAGCTAGCTTGGAGCGACAGAAGAGTAGAAGAAACGGATTGTAAGAGATGTTTTAGCATTGCAATGCCAAAGGGAATGGCCACCATCCTCTAAAGGTTAATACAAAACTCTAAATTTCATAATGTTACTATAAATTGCAGATTTTGGATAAAATATCAGATTTTCTTTCAATTATGTTTGCATTGTACTCACACTCAGCATTAACAGGGTTTTACTTGCTGCAATCAATCTTTGACTCAAATCACCGGTGAACACCTTATACTTTCTGTCACAGCTGCCAGAAATATAACAGCTGGATGAGTGATTACCGGGCTCAGTTTCATTCTCCTCCTTTTGCTCCCGGACTGATCGGGCTACAGCTCTCCTTGCCGTTTGGCGGCTCCTCAGTCGGAGAACTGAGGGTCCTGGCCTGCGAGGAGACATTACAGGTTGCTCCGCTCTGACAGGTATCTATAGATGCCATTGACTTTAAATTAAAGCGAGAGTGTGAGGTGATCAATCATAAGAGTGCACTCAGGACACAGCTGCAGTGTGATGCATGGGCTTACCTCCCTGGGCTTTCACGACAGTGCACCGCGATCAGAGCTAAATTACCCCGGCGACCCACGCTCCCTCTCCTCTCCCCTACTGTCCTCCTTCTGTGCACACTGCCAAACCCTCTCATTTTACACTCCATAGAGAAACACTGTTTTTATTACCTTACTACACCCCTCACGCAGCCACTTTCGAAATGTTGCTGTTTTTATTCTGCAGTATGCTAGAGCTAGAAGTGCACTATATGTCGACGTGGAAGTTTATTACTCTGCTCAGGTCAGGTACAACCAGGGTACCGGCACATTAAGTGTAACATTTTCCGTAATGTCCAGACTGTCAGTGTTTGTAACATAGGCCTGTTTCCATCTGTGGATACTCTTTCTTTGCTTGTGCATACAGCTTTTAGCCCAGTGGAGTGGAGGTGACAAAACTCTCTCCACGAAGGCTACTGACGAGTGTGACTGAAGGACCATACTACTGGTTGTTGCACATTTCTCATGTGAAATCACAGATACTCAGCATTACCATACAGCACACTGTACCATTCAACATATCAAAAGTAGTTAGATTGACATCTTTTATTTCCTGTCATTTTACTATGGTGTAAATCTTACAGAGAGAGTATACAACTCATACAAGTCTCCTTTTGTCTCCTCCTTTTTTTTTGTTGGCAAAGTTACATTATCGTCACATCATAATGTGAGGGGCACTGCTTCAAAATGTCCCTGAGTACACAAATAAGTGTACTCAGGGACATCTGTGATTTTAGAGCCTGCCTTTCTTTAATTCAAGAAGCTTCCAAATTAAAAGCATCCTTCTCACTGCTCCCATTCTCGCCTATCGTGTGTCTTTTGGGTTTTACTTTACAGCAGTGTGCTCCAATTGTGAATGCAATACGCTTTGGTTATTTCAATATTGACATATGTATAACTCAATGTAATTAAAACTGATTATTAATCTGTTATATTACTAGATTTGGACATTTAAGTGGGATCGCATTACTCACAGGTTTGAACAGGCAGTTTTAAACAGAATATGTGGGTTTTAAGTGTTCCCAGTGGTGGAAAGGAATACAGTACATTTTCTCAAGTACTGTACTTGAATGCAAATTCAGTCCTTACATTACAGAGGACTTATATTACAGTAGCAGAAAAATATTTCTGCCACTCTGCATAATGAGTACAGCTTTGATATTCGTAATTTCCTTATGTAAAGGATCAGAGCACTTCCATCGCTGTTTGATCCAATGATGATTGACTGATGAAGTGCACTGATTCTTAAGTAACTGGCTGAATGCAACCTTTTACAGAAGGAAAGTGAATAATAACAGCTTAAGATAAAAATGGCGCAAAGCAGCTGTGACAATAGAGAGGGTGTGGGAGGGATGCTGAAAGTAAAAGTCCTGTTTATTTCGGTTAAGGGCTTGAAAGTTAATCTGCATTACACAGAAACACACATACAAACAACACAGCTTGTCTGCTTCTCATTCTTCCTCTCTCTCTCGTCACTGTATTTTCTCCTTTCTCTCCCTCAAAATTTTTATACAAGACAAGGTAACATTGCTCAATTTCATGGTCTAATGAGCCTCTCATTGCACGAGGTATCATACTGGCGCACAACATGTCAAGTTAGTTATGGGAAGGGGAGAAAAAAAAAACTTAATTTCAATTAGTTTCTTGTACTAACTGGTGTGGAGGACTGCCCACTTCAAATAACTACTGGGACAAAGGAGAAAGCTCCTCCAAAACGAGATGCGTTTTGTGCCACAAAGTGGGACTGAAAGTTGCGCTTGAGATTGTCAGATCTCAGAGCAGCAAATCCATTTTTATGAGTGTGAAACGAACTGTACGACGGCCACTTGAAGGTACTTGGATAGGAGAAAGGAAAGAAAACGACTGAAGGAGCATGGCCCTGGTTTTAGCAAACACCCTCACTTGAGGATGCTCCACTTGTGTGCCTTCGTCACTCTCCGGTAAAGGAAACGCACGCTTGCACACACTTGAAGAGATGATGAAAGGATTCATAATCAGAACTAGTGAACTAAAGAACGAGCTAATGAGCCTATACACTGTTGTAATGCAGCAGCGGTATCCTCACATTTATGAGTAGGCTGCAGGCTAACATGCTTGCCTGCTTCCATTTACTGCATCTTTAAGAAGTGTAGCTCCCTAAGTCCTGATGTGAAGGGTTGCTGGAAGAACTGTGAGATCCTTTGCTCCCTCCTCCAGCTTGTGTCGGATACGATGAACTGAGAACATGAGAGCGTACCCACAACACTGTACGCTGTTGTTGTTTCCTTTGCTAGAGCACAGAGGTTTCCTATTTTGGATTTATTGGTGATTTGTTAACATGTCATCTCATTTGGAGTTTCAAACAGCTCGAATAGATTTTTTTTCTCCCCCTTTCCAGAAGTAGAAAGTTTGTCCAGTTGCTATAAAAGTACAATGAGGACAAGAGGAGAGGCTCGACACAAGAACTCTGTTTAGGAGTTTTTTTCCTGAATGAAAACATATTTTCAAGTGGAAGCAGAATGTGATTCAGGTGTGCCTTGAATGACTGGAGCTATGTGTGCAATATGAACTAAAACAGGCGGGCACTGTTCACATGAAAGGAAAAAATCTTATTTCTCCTGCCTGTGAAAATGTTATTGCTTCAATTGTCTCTAGTACCCAGAAGCACTCACTGTACACCCACAAAGAAACTAACAAAACGTCCCCATAAAAGCCTCCCTCTGCACTACACACTGTTTGACCTTTCTGCTGATTTAGCATGTCCTTGTGGACAGTGTGCTTTGCTCCAAGACAGAGACATACATTGCCTGAGCGGATGTTCATGTGCTCTCCAACCCATTCATTCAACGAGAAGAAATTACATTTTCCGATTGTCAGCGGCAAAGATGATGGAAGCGGACGGGGGCAAGAGGAAGTGTGGAGACACGCAATCAGCTCAGAGGAGAGCCCACAAACACGCCATCAAAGCGAATTTCGTCGAAGTAACATTTTCAAAGTGCAGTCACCAACTTTTGACCTTTGTGTGCTTTGTTTTTGGTGCTTTAGCCGCTTTTGCGAGGAGCTAGATCCTGGCTGTTTGTTTGTGATATGCGTTAAGTTTCACATTTTCCTGGAAGCACATTGCTGCCGCATTAATTACAGCTTTAATTGGGCAATATACAAGTATGCTAAGTTAAAAATATCTTAAATGTGCAACACATCTCTGCGGGGACAATATGTCCTCCTAGGAACATTATGTTGTAAACAAAGAAAAAAAAGAAACATTTAGATAAAAAAAAAGAACATAATTTCCCCTTATTGGCTAAATCTGGGGCCGTTAGAGCTCTACAGGCGTATTTGTTGCTGTTTAACACTTAGAAGAAGTAAACGTCCTATCTTTGGGGATCACTCACTAATGCTGCTGGGGATTTCTTCATCGTTGTGTCATCTCATCATTGTCTGCCCGTTTTATTCGATTTTTCATCTGCACTCGTGGTACAACTGTGCTATGATTAAACCACAGTTTGATTGCAAATGGCGATCCAATTTATCGGCTTAAAGGTCATTTGGGAGCCATCGTGGAAGAACTTAATTAAGCACATTCACCAAGAAAAAAAAAAAAAATGGAGAATGTATAATCAACCGTAAATCACAAACAGCTGTCGGACCATCACGATCCACCTGGGTTTACTGGCAAGTCCACTAAGGACAAAGAAAGTGAAGTACAGCCAATTGCCACGATAATTAGCTGAAAAAACTAAGGATAGGCACCCTGCCTATGAAAGCAAGAGAGGTGCTATTAATATCACGTGGAATAAATGGCCTCGGAAGACTTCATGGGGATCGGAAGCTGTCATCCACTCCGCTGCTCATAGAAGTCAGACCTGTGTAATTGCCACAAATAATTGCCACATTTCAAGGTTATAATTATATTTCTATAGCAGTTATTATACAATCCCACCTTTAGAGTGCTCTTTAAAATGCACCAATAAACTGCTTGCATACAGTACATGCTCACGTGTACACAGGTGCATACACACTAACTTTCCAACTTGCTTTCAGCAGTGGACACGTGGAGAACAAGCACTGCTCAGTGTGTATACACACACACACACACCCTGATAAATGCCACAGTATTGTGATGTACAGAGGGGGACCATGTCACATAAAGGTTGCTGATGGATGGACGTACCCACATAATTGTATGCAGAGTAAAAGCTTTAGCGTAATTTTGATGTAAAATGTCTTTTACTGAATTCTTTAATACTGCAAACTGATGTAAACACATTTGATGTCCTGATACAGTGATGAATCGTTACAATTAGCTGAGGCGGAACTCCCCTTTACCCGATTACACATTATAAGGTGAGTGAAAACATTATAGGCTGTACACTTGATGTAATTAAAACACCGTGGACTAAATGTTGATCAGAACACTGATTTATAGCGGCGTGCACTGTCCTTGGTGTTGAATAATTTGAATGTAATCAGTCTTTCTTTTCTACTGCGTTTATGTAATTATGTAGATGCTTTTATTTCTAGTGTGTCAGGTCCTCAGACTGAGTTGTATTAAGTTGTGTAGCAGAATATTGTGTGGATGATGTTTTGTTAGCTTAAGTGGCATTCTGGTGGAAATTTGGGCTTTTTTCTTGAACCTGAATGAAAGTCCTGTGTATTATTTAATATCACCAGAATAGTCCAGTATTTAAGAGAATCTGTAGAGAACTCTGTCCCCCTCTTTCTTTAAATGTAATGACGATATGTTTTTAATTGACATATTTGCCATTGTTGACGTTGATAATGAACGCATTGGTTAATTGTTCTCTGCCAAAATCTCGCAGTACAATATGTACTTGTAGTGACCTCAGCATTATGACACTTTTTATGGTTATGTTTAGACTCTCACAGCACTTGGTCAAGGTTTGAGAAAGATTGTGGTCTGGTTTAATACAGAAGGAGTTAACCAAAACCACAATCTTTCCCTGATCTTTGTGCTTCTGTTGCCTAAACCTAACCACAGATGGTGCTAACCTCTGTCAGTGCCAAAAACCAGAACGAGAGATCTCATGGTGGCACATATGCATATCCTATTATCACATCTCTAACTACTACAAACAGCTGCCTCACTGCTGAAATACACTTTGTAAACTGTCAGCTCTGTTAATTGTGTAGACAGTTTACTTGACTTTCAGCGTCAGATTGTTTTCTAATCAAGAAATCAATCAGCCCGGCTTATTAACTGTGGCTTAATATACTTTAGAGAGCTGCTTCTCTCTTTCATGGCATCTAAGCCTCCTCCTCTCTCCTCACCTTGTAGCACTGAATGAAGTGATCTCGTTTTGCGGCAGCTGTAACGTGTCTGCGTCTTTATCCCTCTGTGATGCACGTAGCTTGGTTCAGAGGTGAAATGATGTGCAGGATGAGAGATCAGTAACTCCCTGTGAATAAACCTGCCACTCTCTCAGGGCACTGAGTATTGTGTGACTTGCTCTTTCTCTCTTCTGGCTCTGGTCAGCTCAATTGCTTCAGTCACTGCTTTGATTCATGTGTTTCTCTGTTGCCTTTCCCTGATTACTGTCCCAGTCGCTCCTCCATGCTCCCCGGTCTCATTGTTCCCATCTCTATTTGTCTCGTCTTATCTCCCCTCATCCTTTTTTCTCCCTTAACTGTTTCCCACTCTTTCTCATTCTCCACGCCCTCCCCCTCCCGCTCACTCTCTCTCTCTTTATCTTAACCCCTCCACTGCCCCGTTCTCATCAGACACACACAGAGAGTGATGCACAAACACCATCCCTCACATCTCCAATGAGTACCTTGTTATCATCTTGTCCCCACAGCGGCTTTCTGTCTGGCTCCGTCTCAGTTTGGATTCCGTCACTAATGGGACCGCATCATTTTCGACAGCTGCAATTCCTCAGCGCTGACAAACAGAGATGTGGTGCAGCTCTGAGAACACAGCTCAGAGGGATTGTAGACTAATGCCTTGGTCTGATTTACGCATTTACAAAGGCCTTTTTAAAACATCATTTCTCTTTGACACAGGAAGACTGCTGCTATAAAGAAACGCCACATGGCCTGTGAAGACAGCATACAAACGGGTGACAAACTAAAGGAAAAACCTAAATGAATGAGAGAAGAAACGTGGCGAATGCAAACGCTTCCACACAGGTGCACTGCATGGTAGAATTAAGCAATTAACATCCAATCCAGCTCTGTGGCATCTCATAAAAATGCAGAGCAGGCCCAGTTTATGCTGATTTTGCATCAAGATAGAAAGAGAAAAAGATCCAAGTAACCAAGGGATCCAAGGGATCCAAGGGATCACTGCTGGGTCACGGAGTTTCAGTCACAAACACTGTTCAACTGACTGGAGTCTCAGTAGGAACAGTGACAGCTGCATTTGATCTGTGGGAAAGACGTCAGTAAACAGGGTCAGAAACTGTGGTCGACAGCTCACATTTGATGATCGTGATGCTCATGGATTAGTGCGAAGTGGGGAAAAACAGAAGAGCAGCTCTTCCTCAGGTGATGTTAATACAGGACGTGATCAGACTGTGTCATCAAGAACAGTCCATCGACAGTTACAAAGACAAGGACATTAGAGCAGGGTTGCAGTGGATAAACTCCTCATTAGAAAGATGAAAGCACAATTGAGAGTTCAGTGGTGCAAAAACCAGAGACACTGGTCCAAACACGTGGAAAAAAGTGATATTGTCAGATGAGTCATCTTCCTTCCTTCACCATGTTCTCATGCATGTGTGGTGTGTGGTGTGGCTTGGTACAGCCCTGAATGTTTGACACCTACAGTGAGGGATCCAGTGGCTCTGTTATGTTGTGGGGGGTCATTTTGCTGCCATGGTTTGGGTCCACTTGTCCCCTTAGAGGGAATAGTCACTGCAAACCAATCCAAAGTTGTTCTGAATGATCACCTTTGTCCTGTGATGAAACACTTCTATCCTGATAGGAGCGGTCTCTTCCAGGATGACAGTGCCTCCATCCATAGGACATGAGGGGTCACTGAAAGGTTTGATGAGTATGAAAATGATGTAAACCATATGCTGTGGCCTTCACAGTCACCATATCTATGGGACATTTTGAACTGACGTGTTGGATAGTGCTCAACTCCACCATCATTAAAACACAAAATGAGGAAGAATGGTCTTCATCCCTCCAGTAGAATCCTGAGACTTGTAGAATCAATGCCAAGGAGCCATGACGCTGTTGTATCTGCTCGTGGTGGCCCAGCACCTCACTAAGACACCTTTAATTTGTCACCTGTCTGTTCATTTATAGAGCTCATTCCCTCATGTTTTCTCTTTCAATCTTGAGACAGAATCTCTTCATATTGCCTCATCTCGCTGTCTTCTGAAATGTCCTTTTAGTATTCAAAGTAATGCCAGCCGCAATCTCAGTTTCAGGGAACAAAAATGCTTGAAATATTTATGAGATACGCGAATGCAGTGACAACAGACAGTAACTTGTCAGCGTGCTATTTTAGGTTCAGACATCTTAGAAGTTTGTATATGGCTCCTCAGGCTCCTCAGATCTGCAGAAGAGAAGCTGAGTCAAACTTCATGAAAGCTTCAACAATAACATGTTAGTTTCGGTGCCTTCGATCCCTCGACCCGCTAATCGTTTCTTCTGGGCCCCGCAGGGCAACAACAAAGACTTCCAGAATTTGTATTCCAATCTGTTCTTTCGTTTGATTTCGTCCTTAACTAAATTTACTTGTTTTTTTTTGCGAGCGCTGCTTTCATCTCTCTCAAAAGGGGCACTTAACAGCTGACTTGCTTGTGACCCAGGACAGGCTTTGAAAGCAGATGCACACCACAGATTGCAAAATCAAATGATCCACACAAACAACTGTCTTTGTTGGGGTTTTTTTTCTTTTTCTTAAATTCCTCTTTGTTATTGCGCGATTTAATTATGTTCAGGAGGAAGCTAACAAATGTTTTTTTATTCGGCTTAATAGCTACTAAAGGGCAAGTTCACATCTTTCCAAGTGTATCTTAAAATAATACTCACATGCACATGTGCACAATTTAAAGAGTTTAGAAAGAGATCCCTTTAATAGGATGTTAGAGTTTGTAAGAGATTTTTGTTCTGTGTAAAAACAACTTGAGCTAATAAAAGTCTTAAGCAGCTTGAGTCCGGCAAAATCAAGTATTAGTATTTTGAAACATATTAAGCTCCTTTTTATGTGTTTTTTTTTTTTAAGCTGAGCTACCGAAGGGAAAGTAACAAAACTGTGAACATGTAAACATGTTTATTACACTTTATGTAAACATACCTTGGATTCAGCAAATTGTGCAATGGGCTGCAGCGTAAGACCTGTTCTTTGTTTACATTTTGGCACCATTAAAAATAGGACAAATTAGCTATTTGCAGTCTCTGGTTGCAACATAACTATGTTTGCTCACACAACTGTCACTGAATTACTGTGGTGAAGGAAACGTGAAAATGTGAGGATTCTCAGGCAGGTTCTGGACGTATAAAGAGCGTCTTTCTCTATGATTTCTAAGCTGATTAATGGGCGTTTATTTGCAGCGGACATCAGAGATAATGATATCCTCAGAAAGTCTTAGTGATTATGAATGTCTAGTAGTGACTCTCAGAAGGAGTGCTAACTGGCAATAGGGTGTGAAAAATTATTTTGGTGTACCTGGACTTCTGAAGCTCAAGTTTCACTTAAGAATGCACTTTTGCACAGAGAAATTCAGTGTGGATTTTGTCCCTCATCTCCTACATGAGAGGGATCTCTCCGTGGATTTAAAACAGGGTGAACTCATCCTTTAAGATTAAGATTAAGAGTTACTTTATTAATCCCCGTGGGGAAATTCGGCTATCCCCGTGGGTTAGGGTTTCCCCAAATCTTTAAAAGCAACTAACTTGCATTTAAAAGTGTAAAGGACTTTTCTTGGTCTTTTTATTTTAAGGTGTTGTGTTCTAGGAAAAAGCCTACTTTGTTCACAGACAAAAACTTGAAACCGTCTCCAAAGGTGGACTGGCTAAGATGGTGGCACTACCCTGTAAGAACATTTTAATTTCCTATTGGTGGGTATTAGGGAGCTCATGCAGTGAACTGAGCAGAGCTGTGTGTTGAAGCTTATCGTGTTTGAAGAGAGGCAGGTACACTGATCTGTGTTAATAACGTGGTGGTAAGAGAGCTGCTCAGCCAGCCAGCAGTTATGGCCTGCCAGTGTATTACCAGTGACATTACAGATCAGACTGCATTTGGCTCCGCTCGGCCTGCTCTCATTAGACCAGACATCCTACAGGAGACTGCGCTGATCATATACACACTGCCCTTTAAAGCATGGTCAAAGAGCATCTGTTAGAGCTTTACAGACAATGCTTTAAAGCTGTTATCGAATAACAGGCAGTAATACTAAATGTTAGATAATACACCACAGAGCAGGCTTCTGTCTATTAAATTTTATTAGGCTTCAGTAACAGCAAAACCAAGGAGGGCACACTTGTGCACAATCAAAGTAAAGATCAAATATTCCATATGATGTTTACATCAGTGTCACAGTTCACACAGATGACTCTCATTAGACTTCACTTTTTTTTTTTTTTTAGCCACAGTTTGTTCCAGTGGTGGCTTGTTTGTACTTCAGTTATGGGATCTCCAGCTCACTGGTAATCTCATTTTAATCAGGATTCAGAGAAATACTTTAATTTACAGCTGGCCAAAAAAGTCTCTCTGAGCTTCTTGGAGCATGAACAGAGTCGGAACGTTAAATATTTCAATAAACAAGTAGATTTTAAATATTTCATGAGCAGAACGATAGATATGAACTGAAACTACTTTATGAAACATTAAAGGCCCTGTGTCCATCTGAACTATACAGATTCACTGGCTTTCTCGGAGCGCTGCTTGTGCCATGGCCTGTTTAGCTTGTCTTTAAGCCAGAACACTGCAGAAATACATGCAGTGCAGTCAGATTGTTAGTGCACTCATACATCATGGGAGGAGGAAAATTTGCTAAATAGGAATCTTGTTCTCTCTCCTAGGCAATCTTCCCTTATCTCCCCCCGAAACTCCCCCGCTCCTCCTTTCTCACCCAACCCTGCTCTCTCTCTCACTGGGGTGAATACAGAAGAATAACATTGTGTAGCATTTCAAAGGGTGGGAAAAAAAACAGACATCCAAAGAGTGTGGGATGAGGCCAAGTGGAAAAAAAAAACAAAATAGAAAAAAAAAATTTCTTCAGGGTTAGGGAGAGCGGTTTATCTTATGTCCTACCACATCTATGCCTTTCTGCAGAGACACAGCCCTGCGAAGTTTGGCTCGGTGAATATACTGCAGTACTGATTCACTCTGATTAAACACTGTACTCTTCCATAGTGTACAAATCCCAAACTTAATTACTATGAGCAGAAATGGAAATGAAAATATTGCCGCATATTTGCCCTTCAGTCATTTTTGAAACTAATTAGATTTCTTTTTTTTTCTTTGTCTGTGCCAATATTTCCCAACTTTGTTTTCTTACTAAATGTAATATGGAGAAATAAGAGAAAACATAGTAATAATACATAAAGTGAAACAGTTTTTAAAAGTGTCATTTTCAACAGGATTTTACTGTAACATAAAAAGTTGTTCCTAATAAATGAAGGTAAATAGAAAATCCGTCTTGTGTCTGTAGAAACAAAAAGAGTAATTTAGGTATTTAATGAATCTGCTGAATCACTGTTAGCGCAATTCAGAAAGATAGAACAAGAATAGTTCGAGATACCCTGAATTGTAGTCCTTAGTATTGCTACGTTTCCCAGAATGCAACTCGATAGTGTCTTTTGTTAGATCTTTGCTGCCTGAATTTGTAGTCTCTGAATTACTAAATTGACTTTGATATGTAAAATCTGTGTAATGCCCCTTTAAACATCCATTCTTGCTGTGATAACAGACCCCAAAAATGACACATGCACTTTGCTGTAAGTGACAAGAGATTCACAAGATCTCAATTTTTTATTATCATACTGTCACATTGATGTGTCAAGTGTCAGAATCAAACCACACTGCGGTAATCCTCTATTCGATGTAATTTTAGCACCTGTAGAGCCTGTTGATCCTGAGAATGTCGATGTTGGATAGGCCATCTCTCTGGCCGATGGGAACAGAGGGGTCAGGGATGGGAGTTATGGTTTCCGATCCCGAAATTCCAAAGGCAGTTCTACGTGGTAATGAGACAACATATCGTTCAGAGACGTGTTTCCAGAACAGAATCAGATTCAGTGCTGACTTCTTCGATTTCACGTCACGTTGCTGTTCTACCTTACCTTCCGTAGTGCATGACAGAGGAGTAGTCGTAGGGAGTGTTGAGATTATTTGTGTCCATCTTTTGGAAGTTGAAGACAAAATCTGTTGACAAAAAAAAAGACAAATAAATAGCTGACAAACCAAGATATCGATCAGTTTCAATGAGTCAGTCATAAAGTGAGATTCTTACTTTGGTCGATGTTTTCCCAGTTGATTCTGACGTACAGGTCGCGGTCGCTCCGAGTGTGTTCGTGGTAGAAACCCAGTGCGTGCAGCAGCTCGTGCTGGATGATGCCTTGACTTATGCAGCCAAACCTCTGCAGTGACAGCACCTGCTTGCTTCCAGTGTAACCCAGTAAAGAGGCGCAGCTAATAACAGAGAGCATCAAAGAGAGACAGAGATGATTAATATGCAACATGCAAGTGATGTAATTTACATTATCAGCAACCCTGTGTGTACATTGTCAAACAATTAGCTTTCTGATGATGTTTGGGGAGGTTTTTTTTTTGTTGTTAGCATAGCTGTGAGCTGAGTTGTGGCTGTCAACCACAGTGAGAGATGACTGACAAATGTTGGGGAGGTAGAGAGTGATGGATTAGAAAACACTTCCTGCCTTAGTTAAAAACATAACCTGCAGCTTTTAACTTGCGTGCAGGAATATGCCACACATGTAAAAGACCCCCCACCTCTTCTACACAAGAGTAAGACCCCCGGAATGCATTTATTACAAATCACACATAAATTTGCATTTACCTCTTTTTATTTGTTTCGCGTCTCTTTGTGGTTGTTTTGTGTCTCTTTGTGGCAGCTTTGCATCTGTTTATAGTCAATTTTGCATCTCTATATGGTTTTGTTTTGCATCTCTTTGTGGTTGTTGTGCATCTTTTTGTGGTTGTTGTGCTTCTGTTTGTAGCCAGTTTTCCTTTTTTGTATGATTGGTTTTCATCTCTTTGTGGTCATTTTGCATGTCTTTGTCATTTGTGCCTCTTTGTGGTTATCTTGCATCCCTTTCTAGCTGTTCTGCATCTCTTTAGTCATTTTTGTTCCTCTTTGTATTGTCACTCCTTTGCAGAGATATTACACTTAATACAAGAGCACACTACACAAAACATAATAGCAAACTTTACTAATGGTACTGTGCAGTATTTGAATGAAATGTTAGCGTAGCTTCATTTATGCACGTATACTGTGCTGCTTTGATATGAAGGGGGGAAAAAAACAGAAACAAACACTGGGTTAGATTTGGTTTTCAGATACTTAATCCTGAAAGCAAAAAAAAAAAAAAAATGATCAGGACATCCCTACTTAGAACTGAAATGTTAAAAGCCACTTCAAACGGAGGCTCATATCAGGGGCCTCCTGATGCCTTTGGCCTGTGTCAGGTAGGCCTGTTCAGTAATCCATCCATGTCAGTGTGTAGCATACGTATGTCTGTATCAAGGCAGTTCAGACACATTGTGCTCAGAAAGTTGCCATGGGGGCACCCTGATGTTTAACTACATGGCCTAAACTGGAACTCAGTGTGCTGTCCAGTGTTGAAATCCTGATCCACCTGGCGTATAGATGGATAGGTTAGCGTGAAATAAAGTAAGTTCATTTAAGTGTAGATATATACCTCTTCTGCTCACTTTTCTCTTTACAGATGCAAGATTATCTTGAATGTCCCATTACTTTTATATAAACTATGTTATAGGTGTATTTACCACATGTGTACGTTCTCTCTTTACATGCAGGAGGTGCTTTCGTTATTGACTTACCCAGATCTTGGTTCGATGCTTAAGTAAGCCTTCTGAGTCACTTGAGGAATGAAGCGAATGCAGGTTTTAGATTCAATGTCCTTAAAGGCTCCTAAAATCTGATTCTTCTCAGTGTCTTCTACAGTTGCGGAGAAAAGGATTAAATCAGTAATATCACCCACTCAGTAGGTGAAAGAGACGTGTTAACATACACAATCCAGTTTCACTAACGTATTACATTAAAATTTTAAACCCACCGTATTTTTCACTTAAAAGGAAAGGGATTTCCACACTCCTGTTATTAGACTTTGGCCACAGACAGCTATACGCGTCATTTAAACACTTCATAGCATTCCTGGTTCTTGGAATCATTAAATCTCCCTCCAGCAGAAAATCCTTAGATCCTGTTAAAGTAAAAGAGAATATGCGTTTTCATCCAAGCATCAGAACATTAGCAAAATCAAACTAAGAAAAAAAACAAGCTTTCCTTTATTGAATATAGAAAATGTGTAAATGTAAAATGGTGATTGATTACTCACCATTGTTCATTCTCAGAATAGTTGTGGTGATGTCCTCCACATAAGACGTATCCACCAAGATCTCTAATGAATGGGAGAAAAGCAGATGTCATACAGTTGTGTTTTGACTATGACAAACAGTGCGATGCATGACAGATATGGTCTGTTAGCCAGGGCTGGAAATATATGCTCTGAGGTTTGGTCACTTACCATCAGCAGCACCATGATTCTGTGAAAAAAAAAGATGGAGAAATTAAACCTCTCCACTTCATTTTACAGTACTTAAGCTCAGTCTACTAAGACAGACGCCCATGGTATGGGAAATGTGACATTAATTATGTTCATTGCGTTCAAGCTGTTCTACACAATATTTAGTGAGTTGTTTCTTACATTTCCATGGTGAGCATTACAGACACCCAGAAGCAGCAGGAGAAGAGGAGAAACTGTTGTTTTAAAGTCCATTTTCGTCTGAAGGAGTCTTCTCTCTACTCACAGAGGACTGATGCTGGAGCCCACTCACGTCCAGGTTTATATGCAGGGTGTCAAGGTGTGTCTGTGTACAGAGATTAGTGGTAGGGGTTCAATGGGCTCTGTCTCCGACACACAGCTGATGGGAGTGCCCTGCCCGCCGTGGCCCACTGTTTCCACACAGGGATAATCTCATTCTGGGAGGATTAGAGTGACCACAGGCTGCTGTCAGCTCGCTTAGCATCAGATTTCAGATGGCCTTTTTAACCAGCAGGAGGTCCGTGCATGAGATCTGGGTCTGTTCCAAAGTTTTATCCCAAAAATAACAGATACACCCTTTGAAACAAACAATATGACATTTCCATAAAATATTTGCAGGCACTGAGGTGAATTAGTAGTATTTAGGGGGGGGGGGGGGGGGGGGGGGGGGGGGGGGGGGGGGGGGGGGGGGGGGGGGGGGGGGGGGGGGGGGGGG
>JBBMJY010000011.1:12993120-13011485 GCA_037833715.1 Toxotes lorentzi
AAAACCGAGGGCGAAAGAGGAAAAAAAACTCTTTCCCTACACTGGCCTTTTTCTGTCTAAAAGGGTTGCAGGCACTGAGGGGGAGTGGGGGGGGTTAGACCCCCCCCCCACCCCCCCTTTTTTTTTTTTTTTTTTTTTTTTACCCAGTAGCAACATGCAATGATGACTGTTTTCTTATATGGGTAACAATACAATGACGATTAATCAAATAAAAAATGTGCCGAAACTTGTTTATCACCCTTCATAAAATGAAAAAAAATGTACAAAAAAAAACTTTGAATATTGTGTAGACATTTCTGTTGATTCTGTTTCTTTTTTTCATCCAATATTTAATATGAGTTCTCAGATTAAGTGCAGGAATTTTAAAAAGTAAGTAAAAGAAAAACAACAACTTTATTTTGAAGTAAAAAAAAAAAAAATCAAGTTAATTATTTAATTTCTTTTAGCTGAGGGAGCTGCTCCACCACTCTGAACATCTCTTTGGTTTGGTGCTGCTGTGCTGGAACTCCCCACAGCTCCGTGTTTCTCTTCCAGCCAGAAAATGTTATTTTGTGATGCTAAAGTGCAGCTTATATCACTATTGGTATCAGAACTAACTTTCGTCTTTGATCCAAGTGTGAGCTTGATCTGTGCTACTAATACCGTCAGTGCATCTCTTAACAAAAAACAAAACTCATTTCCCATTAAACTAAACAGCCTCTGTGGCATTTACAACCATCTAGCTTCACAAAGAGCTTTGTAGTTTACACTGGGTGTGACCTATTGCTTTGCAGCTCAATTTAAGATGTGTTGTTTCAAATAATAATAATGGCTCAATTAGCGGCTGGCTGTAAAGTCCTGGATTCATTATTGAAGAGCTCCTACTGCTGCTGCTGCTGCAGCAATAGAGATGATCTCAGTGGTAAAGACCGGGCCTTGGCCACCAGACTGTTAGGAAGAAAAAAAAAACTCTTCTAAAAACTCAAAATCCAGAAATGGGTTGTTTAGAGAGATGAGTATTCAGATTTATTGGATGACTCGCTCATAAATCATCAGGCTTCTGTGGATTGTTTACAGGGGAAGAGGGATGCTGTCTGGCTTCACAGGGCCATAAACAGTTTTAGGATCTGATTTCACATGTCAAGGCCGGCAGCTTCAAACAGAGATTCCATCACGGCAACCTTTATATGATGTGGTCCTCCGCTGTACATCACAGTAATGTGGCATTTATTGTTGGGGAACAAAAATTGCTCTGTGTGTGTGTGTGTGTCTTACAGAGAGGTGGACTGTAAGTGTTGTATGTGAACTCCCTTTATTGCAAACCCACTAAAAACCTATGGATTTGTAAATTTTACAGTGTTTTGCATCATGCATTTTGCACATGCTTGAATATTCTGCATGTACTTTTTTATGTCTGTGTGTGTGTGTGTGTGTGTGTGTCTATGTGCTGTCTGTATGTCTTTGCCTGTCCAATTCGGGTGATCCGCGTGGGTGCACAGGTAATCCAATTTGTGTTTTAGAGTCACAGCACAGCACGGGTAATGCTCAATGATGTATGACCCATCCATTTGGTTGAGTTTTATTCCTAATGCCTCTCCAACTGCAGGGGGAAGTAGATCTTATTCAATTGGATGTCAGTCTAGTGCCACACACAAAAAAAAAAAAAAAAAAGATTTTTTATTTCTCTCCAAACATCTGCACTTTGTTAAGCTGAGGAAAAGCTTCAGAGAACCCTCAGTAGTCAGAGTAAATGGGGAGTGTAAGCTTTGGTTTTCATTCTTTTGCCTTTGTCCTCTGTCATGCACATTTTCTTTTTTTGGATTTCAAAATCAGCTGGGAACAGCATTTAGAGCGTTTAGATTCTGCTTTTTGTCTCTAATTCAACACATTTCTGGTTGCAGTGGCAGCAACGTGCACGAGATAGGTGGCTGTCAAAGTCTTTTTTGTAAACAGAGTGCAGGTAAAACACATCTGAAAACTGTTATATGTCTGGAGTTTTTGAATTTTGGGGAAAGAAATAAAACTGCCACCAGGCTGCAGCCATGCTGACTTGGTAAAAGGTTTTTCATGGGTGAACACACTGTCACACCATGAAGCCGTTTATCATTTTCATCCACAATTTGCAGGTGTATGGGACGGGAATGGCGGGAACCACGACAATATTAATGATGATAATATTGTTTGAAATTTGGTGTTTTGTCACCTACGGACCATAAAAATATCTTCTTTCTTTTTTAAGCCCGAAATACAAAGTGGATTCTGTTGTAAAACTCAATATCTCTTGTCTTTGGGCCGTTGTTTAGATATAAAGCATTCTGAAGATGTCACTTTGGGCTCTGGATAAAAAATATGATGTGCATTTTTTACTTTTTTTCCTGGCATTTTGTAGATAAACAAAAAACAAACAGAAAACAAAAACAATCTGCAGATTAATTGTTAATGCAAAAAAATCCTCAGTTGCATCTCTACACTTGATGTTAAATGCATCACATTTCAGTGCGACAACAGTATTAGCGGATGGATTCGGTCGGTGGGAGGAAGCGGAGCAGATGGGAAGTTTTGGCACATTGTTCCTGAGCACCAAACAGCAGTGATGGCATACCCTATTAGCCCTCCACTGCGCTAGAGTACATCTCTGTCTTTTTCTCTGACACTGCGTGGGCAGCCAAGGACAACAGTCAATGAGCAATATCAATTTACGTAATGGACTATTAAACAATGTGCTTAACATTTAGAATTGCTACACTGGTGTTCAGTGAGAGTATGTGCCAGGAAGTCCGCTGCCATGATAACCACCCTGTGAAATGAAACACATTAGCCTGCTCTGCTGCCTCTTCTCTAGCTCCTTCTCCTCCTACGGTTGGCTGTCTGACCCGACACATATGCCCTACTTACTCTCCCCTCACTTGCCTTTTGCTCTGCGTGTAACTGTAAATCAAAATAATAATTAACTATCATGTGCACTGCATTCACACCGAGCATCCCCTGCGATCCGACTCATTGTGTGTTTTTACATGCAACTCTTCTAGGAGCCAGGAGCTCCTGTTATTTTCTCACTGGCTGACTAATTTCTCATCTAGCTGAAAGTCTGTGGGTAACAAGTTTTATTTATTTTAATCGCGTTAGGAACTCTCAGTAATGGATTTATTTGTTTTTTTCCTCAGACAAAATCTTTGAAGACTTTCTAAAAGTAGCTCACTGCCTGTCTCCCTCTGACTCTTTCTCTCTCTCTCTCTTTCTCTCTCTCTCTCTCTCTCTCTCTCTCTCTCTCTCTGTTTGTTCTCGATACCGGAGTCAATCTAGGAAGGTAAACATCTTGTTCACACTAACTGACATGCAGACAAACAGGAATAAATATATTGAGTATATTGAACACCGTTTTAATTGGTGTGAATTACCGCACTTGTCAGAGACGTGCGAACAGTAAATTAAATCAGGTGCATTATTGTAGTAATGCAATTGATTAAGCCACGATCCAGTTGCACAGTCCGTTCAGGGAGTAATTGTGTTTGATGGATGAGGTGTCGGGTGCTTTATGAGGTGGATTTGAAAATTATACAATAAAAGGTCTTTGTGCTCAGAGAAATGGCCGTGAGGGTAAAAGGAGATGGTGTAAGTGAGAGAACTTTTTTAAAATCAGATCTATCAGGGTCTGTTGCATGTCTGCTCGAAAGGCTCCATTGGAGAGAATAGGATACACAAGTATTTTATTGTGTAAAATAAAGTTCACAAACTCTGGTCAGCTGTTGATTTTTTAACAATCACCTATTTTGTGATTTTTTTTTCAGACAAACTTGCTCCACATTCATAAAATTACATGTCATAACTCAACATCCCACCCAGCACAGGCTTAATCTGTGTCCACCGAGCAAATACACTGGAGCAGCTGCAGTATGTTCCTTGCTCAAGGGCACATCGAAACTGATCTTTAGGGAAGGAAGAGTGTGACTCATTCTCTTTGCCCACACAGAGTGTCCAGGACTGCTTATTAAAGAAACCCATTTCCTTTCCTTCATGTTACAGCTTCTGATACGAACCCTTCTGTTAGCACTTCAGTGTGCAGAATATGATCATTTTGAATGAACTTTTATAACTCTTTCAAAATGATTGAAAATTGAACTATATATATATATATATATATATATAAAAAATTCAATTTATATATAATCGTTCTGTGATATACTAAAAATTATATATATATATATTTTTATTTTATTTATTTTTTTTAAACCAGTGTGTAAGATTTCGTAAGGACGCAAATGGCCCTCTCCAGAGCCAGTATGTGGTTTGTCCATTCTGGGCTACTGTACAGACATGGCAGCACAACATGGCAGCACAACATGGCAGGTTGCATGGAAGAGGACCCGCTCCCTATGCAGATCATAGGGCTCATTCTAAGCTAACAAGAATATGTCTCTTAGTTTCAGGTGATTTCTAACTAAAATACATCACACAGGAAATTATATATCAATATTCTTTTGTTATCCATTTGCTTTTAAAGATCCTCTCCAGACATGTAAAGACACATAAAACCGCCTGCTCTGAATAATAATTTGTTTCTGATAAGATTTTTCTCCAAAACCCTTAAATTACATCTGCTCCTTCTCCATCACTGAAAAAAATCTTATTTTTCATCTCATCCATTTAACTGCTGGACACTAGAGGTCTCCTACATCAGTGAGTGTTTCAGTGTGTGAGGCTACCATACAAAAACACTCTGTATGTACACAAACCTCTGAAGTGAATTATTTTGGACAGTAAATAACATGATGATACAATATGCAGAGCGTCTGTTTTTAGGTGTGAACCTGTAAGTTAAATCTGTGAGGACACATGGTGTTTTACTGTTTGTATGGCTTATGTGGCTTCTGTTTACATCAGTCACACCCAGGCTAATGGGTGGTGCACATGCAGCTTACTGTATTGAATTACTCAGTGCAGGGGTTTTATCTGCCTAACCAGGTTTAGGAGGATGTTTCTGAAACAATCTTCTGGTTTACTTTAATGGTTTACTACACAGTTTTGGCACAGTATGAAAGCGTTCTTTGAATAAAAGATCAGCTGATCTGTTTTTATAATATCTTCTCCCACGATACACTTATGTGGTTTAATATAGTCGCTCTCCCAGTCAGAAGTTATTATTGCTTTAAGTGAAATTACAAGCGGCATTATACCGAAATTCATGTGAAATCAGCTTCCTTATCCTCTTATTTAACTCATCTTTCATTTAAACTCATTTTTCAAATCAGAATGCATACATATCTGTAGTCGAAGAATAATCTCGTGCAGTATACTTTTTTTTTTTCATATATAGCTTTTCTTCTTCTTCTGTCGTCTTCTGAATCTTCGTCCTCTCCGCCGCCTCCTTCTTCAAATGCCCCAGTCGGTGCATGCAAGCTAACTTGCTTAAGTTTTTCACCCAAATGCAGAAAATCCCCTAATGAGGCTTTAGGCGCTGCTATTTTTCGTCTTCATCGTTTCGCTGAGCTGTATTTAACATTACATGGAATAAGCACCCTTCAGTTAACAAGACTCAGTGGAAAAATTCATTAAATCTCAAAAACCCTCAGACCCAAATTAATTTGCACAAGACTGTAACAGTTTGTGTTTTGTGATATTACTGTACGTGCCTAGTCAGTTGGTTTAGATTTGTGGTGAAGTGCTGCAGTGTAGCTAACTTGAACTAAAGAGGCATTTCCCAGGTCTGTGCTGCTGATATTGGAAGACCTGTAGCCCTCATTTCCAAGAGCATAGCTCAGTGAGAGATCTCTAAAACCCATTTCCTGCCTGGCTTAGAATAATGAGGTGTTAGAGCCTGCTGGCAGGGCTTAGTTGCACACCTCCCCAGTGGAAAAGTTATGGATGGTATACAGTCACACACTCGCTTACACACACACACGTACACACACACACACACACACACACACTCAAAGACATGGACATATGCCCCCTGGAGGTGTTATGGATAGTTGCATATTGCAAAGCCAGCCAGCAGGCAGCACTGTCAGCCAGCCTGCACTGTGGGCATTGATAGGACAATCATTTCTCTCTGGAGTTGCCACAGCCAATCATGAGACAGTTTCTTGGCGGGCTGCACCCAATCTTCCGAGGTTTGCCAGATACTCTATCCTCGGTGAGCTGTTGCTGGCTCGCTACTAGCCAACCATAAAGAAAGCTGCTGCCATGCGTCAGCCAATCGTGTGAGTGTTGGCCAGAGTTAGGCCTATCAACAGAGAACTGCTGCACGGTTACAGCCAATCTGGACTTTATCCTTCCCTACAGATGTCCGATTAGTGTTGTTTAGGGAAATCAAAGTGCCACAACAGGACTACTATGCCAATGCAGTGCTGTGAATGGAGGGACTGGTAGAATGGGATAGGGAAAAACCCACAAAGGCTTACTTCACTGTACCACCGAGATACTCTGGCTGTCATACTGTGGTACTCTGTCAGTGAGTGTTATATAGTGAGAGACTATGTATCAGTGTTGGCAGGCGAGTATAGCTTCACACCTCAGTTTGATGACCTTTCTCAATAATACCAAGATCTAGCAGGCGCTGCTTTGCTGTCGAGGTCTTTCTTTTTAATACAATTCTGAATTTACCAGCGTGTACTCGTAAAGGCCTGGAAGTTTATTCCTCATAAAACTGTTCGGGGCTTACACCAGCCAAGGACGCGTTCAGTGAACTCTGGGCATGTTCTGTTTAATGGGCCCATAACACACGTCTGCACCTTAAGTTGATGTATGCATTAGATCAGATGAAAGTGCAGAGGGTTCAGTATCACTCAAGCTTTCTGTTTCCACAGGAAATGTACTTAATATTGGATGTGTATGCTTGTGTTCGTGTGTGATTGTGCACAGTTTATGTTGATCTACCAAATATGTGCTGATTACAGACACATTTAGCACTAGCTCAACATTACATTTTTTCAATAAAATATTTGTGTTATATTTAATGTAATTAGAAAACAGCTCTTAGAAGAAGATGCTACATTAGATTGGAGCAGCCCGATAATGTTTCAAATTACAGTTGAAATATTCTAATTATCACTTTAGCAGATTATGGTGGGAGAAACGAAGAGGATAACTCTATAGACCTTTTTCATGGAAGACATTTTGGCGCATCATAGCAGCAAAAAACACGAGTGTAATTAATAACAGTAAGGACTCACCTGAATTTACGGGAGCTGCTTCCAGAGCCCTGGTTTTGTGCATGCTGTCTCACCAGCATGGCTTACTGGGACACTTGGTACGGTGCCATCACTAATGGTATTAGTCACACCTGTGCCTTTCCCGCTATGATAAGTCAGAATATCTGCTATGAGATGCGGGTTGCCAATTCTGTAAAACTGGGATATTTTATAGTCTTAGAGAAAGTGTGTTGCAAATACTTGCCCACACCAGTAAACTTTTATGTGTCTAAGAGAGCTGATGAACACTGTATATGAATGAATGAATGGCAGCTGAAGGACAGGAGTCTGAATTTTCATCATGTATTAATCTGATATGAATCTATTCATTATTTTGTCTTTAAAATAGACAAGAATTTAAAAAATCGCTATCGATTAATTGGCCAATTTGCTGATTTAAGTTTGTCAATCCACTAATCAATTAACTGAATAACTGTTACAGCACTATTTGGAAAACTTACACTAGCACAGAAAACTTGTCTAAAATGTTGGGAATTAAAGGTTAAATGCAGGTATAATGTTACATTGACTCCCAAGACTGTGGACTGAATGCACTGAGTTAGATGTATTTGCATGCTGAACACTGCTACAGGCAAAATAAAGCCTGTGTGGTGTGGTTGGTTCCATGTTTACATTGTGTGTGGGCAGCAGGCAGGTGTAGCTGTGTTTTTTGCAGCGGGCCCTCCCGGCAGCGGCTGAATGTTTCAGCACCATGGACAGAGGCGGCACCAGTCACAGCACTGCTTCATGCCTGAAACGCTTCACAGCGTTAACCTCGAACATTTGATGTGGAGTCAGAACCACGTATCTGCTGATCGGCTTTGGTTAATACATCAGATGAAACCAGGCTCTTTTGTACCCCCCCCCCCAACCCTCACAAGATGACTTGCATGACATCAGGCTCACATGAACATAATGGATGCAGCTGTAGGCAGTCAAGATCCATAACCCCCGCTGTGGAGTGCAGTAATGTAGGAGCAAAGATGAATCTGTCCTCTAAATCTCCCCACCTTCACCCTCCACAGTCATCTCTCGATTCCCTCTTCCCATCTCAGCAGGACTTTGGCAGGTTCACACTGACCTAATTTTAGAGCAACAAGGTGTGTGTGTGTGTGTGTGCATGGGTATGTGTTTTTATGATTTTTTGTGTGTGTACATGTCTGTATTGCCCAACTATAAATAGCACCTCTGAGAGCCACAGCTGGGCACAGTTGTTTTGTGCTCTCATGGTGTTCCATGTCCTTTGAATGATTGGACAAACGGACCCCTCTGCTGTCTTAATAAGCCGTCTCAACTCAAGTACCCAATTTATAACAGTAAGCTTCAGTTTGTCTCCTTGTGCCACAAAGAGACCACCTGACCACACTCTTGATTTTAATAATGACTGTCTTCTCCTTCTGCTGAGCTGGACAAACATGTTGTTGTGTTTTCTGTGATGCTGCAGTCTCTGCCTCTTATGAATGTCTGTGTTTTCCAGCTCAACAGTACACGCTGTGTGATAGATGATCTGTGCTGATAGTGCGAAGCCGGATCTATACAGAGTCTCATTTACAATAACAGTGTAGGCCGAGGAGTGCATGCGAGTGCATTACAGTGTGTAATCAATACGCTCTGACAACCCCTGATGTAATAATATGCATGTGCTGCTGGTAAACCATTTCAAGGCTTTACACACATGAATGACCTCATGGATGAGTTGCTTCTCAATTATACAGCAGGAAGGACGGGGTGTAGTGTTAGGTTATACTTTTGAAAGTGTAAGGCACGGGGGGGAAAGCATAGAAAATAATAGATTTCAATGTGTGACGCCTCAGGCAATGGACCATGTTTACCCATTTTCAGTGTTAAAATCAATTGAGTTCGCACTGGTATAACCAATGGCAATGTTCTGCATCATCTGAGAGGACACAGGAAATACTTTTTTAAACCACTGCGTCGCTCACGTTCAAATTTAACAGGGATGTTCAATATGATTCAAAGTCTCCTTTACAGGTTAGGAAAAGATAATATCAGTCCAGGTCTATGACTGCTATATGGCTGCGCTAATCAATATTTTTACATTAGCCATGAATCAGATTACTGTGTGTGATGTGAGAGGAGTCATTCTGGTTGGCACCAGGCAGCTGCGTTCAGCATATAGGGTCACCTGCTGCCCTCAAGTAGCCAAAAACATAATTATTGCTGCTTCAAAGATATTCTGTGTAATTCTTTAGTTTAGCAGTGTGAATGGAAGTCTTGTGTCTTGTGTGAGCAGTGATGGCTCAGGACCGAAGTCAAACAGGGGTTAAATGTGTGTTCATTATCCCTTAGGTAATCCCTCAAGACTGTATGTGAAATTAACATTAATTAAAAACTGGTTTTCGCTGTACAGTACTTGACAAGTTTGAGCAATCGCTTTTTTCACAACCCTTCGTTTTGAGGGAATATGGAAAACATCAAATATGACTGTGCAGACTTGTTAGGGCCGCTTAATAATGCTGAACTTATTTTCATGTTATCACTGGGCTTTTTTTTTTTTTTTATCATATGGGTGAAATTGACTTTTCCCCCCTCAGTCCCTTTATAACCAACTAAAAGTTTACTTCCGGTAGTCCTGGCTCGGAATTGATAGTGAGCGTGGTGCGATAACAACAAAAAAAAAAAAACAATTATTTTAAAAAATTGTTACCATATGCATTTTGCATATGTCCTTCTCCTTCTGTTTCTCACTCTCTCTCCTGTTTCTCAGTATCTGGCTGGCCCATTTTAAGAGGGTGATTGCAGAGCCAGAAAACTAGCAGGATATGGTTAGTGATCCTCAGGGGTTGGTCTGAGGACATTAAGCCCACGGCGACAACGAGCCCCAGCTGTTGGAGTTTTTTTTTTTATTTCACATTCATTTGTTTGTCAAATTTAGAGTCTCCACCATTGCCAAGAACCCCCTCTGCCACTCAGGCACTCCAGAACTGTGGTGACAAGGCTGCTTTTAGCCAAATCCAATTTAATCTCCATTGGCGGTAGTGGATAAAGCTGTCTCCATGTCCCCCAACTGAGGCCAAGGAAGGCTAGGCACTCCGCTGGGAGCTGCTCATTCAACACAAGGACATAATGCACACTCAGACACAACTTAGCACACACGCACATGCACATGTACAGGCAAGATGAAGAAAGAGCACTAAACCAACAGTGTAACGGGCACAATTGAATGTGCAGAGGCACTCCTCTCCTCTACCTTCCCTCTCCCAGTTGTGTGTTTCTGCAGAGGGGAAAATGATGTCACTGTTATGGAAATGAGATAATGAAATGAAGAAAGAGAGGCACATCTGAGACTCCTGCGTCTAGCCTGCAGCTCCTCCGCTTCCTCTTTTTTTCCTCTATTTTTTTTTATTTTTTTTTTTTTTTTTTTACTTTTAGCTACCAAGAAGCAGTGTGTGTGTTTCTGGGTGTGTGTGTGTGTGTCTCACACACACACACACACCCACACTCTCTTTGAGTGCAGATGGTTGGATGGTTTGGGGAAATGCGGGGGAGTGACACTACAGCCGGAGATGCACATTTATGCAAATTTAATGCCTTAACCCAAAGGTTCGTGACAACACTTGCTCGACATTTGCAACGTCGTTTAATCACAAGTGCTTGTAGAGCAAATAAACAAGTGATTTCGGAATAACTCTGCATTATTTTGACTGTAAAGATCCACTCAATATTTAGCATTGATTTTTTTTTTTTCCCCTCCACTGTTTTGCACTTCTCACATCAGTGTGAGTGGCAGATGTGCTTCTTATGCCAAAGCCAATTCTGCAACTGGCAGACAAAAAAAAAAAAAGAGATCAGAAAAGCATCCAATTAACATCCAAATGTGCCACCAGCAGAATAGTTATTTTTCAGCTCATTGCTCCCAAATGACCTCTGCTCAACCTACATGACCACTCACTCACTTAACATCTTGTGATTTTGCTCTGGAGGGATGTAACCTCGTAATGACAGAAGGAATAGGACAGAGTGCCTTAGCCAAATTGATTATTGATGAATGGACCTATATATAAACCATTATATAATTATAAAATCAGATGCATGGCTATATATTAGGTTACCTGATAGTATATAAAATAGTTATTATTACCTCGATTTACTCAATTTCAACTAGTTCCACTGAAATGCTGCTTATATGCACCAGGAATAATATTCCATTAATATTATTTACTGTATGTGTTGACGCTCTGAATGGGGCCATGCTTCATAATAAGTAGTTTTATTGTGGATAGTCCATTTAGCGAATTAGGTAATACTTCTTCATCTTACACAATGTTTTGATAAGTGCATACCCGCCTGTGTTTGTAGGCTTATGAGGATGCATGGATCAAGTGCACAGGCGGCACAGTTCAGATCCTGCTGTCATTTTTAGGCTGTTCTGCTGACTGATAGCAATGCACCAACAACAACACCAGAAATGAAGCAAAGAAGAAAACAACAATGTAAACAATGTGCAGTTTTAAATATTGCAAAAATTGGCTTGTTTAATGAGGAAGGAAATAACTGTAACATAAACACAGTTCCTTTTTGGGAAACAATGTAAACTTTTGTTGTTTATTTACAAGAAGACTCTGCAGGGCACCTTTAAGAATTATTACACGAGGGAGTTCAACAACAAGAGATGTGAGTATGTCTTCCACCACTGAAAACTGGTTTGAAATCCAGTATAGAGTGTTGTACAATATGTAAAGTAAAATGGTTGATTCAGGAAATTCACAAGGCACAAATGTAGCAAGTCTGTAAAAGCTGATGTTTTCGTCCGTGTTTTCCGGAGTTAAGTAGATTAAATTATTATAAGCTGTCTGTGCAAAACAGTTGTTGCAATTTTATACATCATTACTTCCTTCACCACTGGACATTACATGAATTTAAAGCAAAAAAAAAAAACAAAACAAAAAAAAAAACATTCACCCAGATTCATTCACTGAATGAAAACTAAACATTTCCAGAGTATAAGAAGATCCCAGGCTACATAATGAGTTTGTATGTGATGTATTTAAGATGTCAAAGGGTATCACCGGCTGTCCTGCTGTGATGAATTCAAAGCTTTGTCTACCTCCCGGATCCCTTCTGCCAGGACATCTTTTATCTCAGACCTGTCAGTGCGTTGACATTTCACTTTATGCAACTCCAAATCCCACAGCATTAATGTCTCGTTATCTATCCTGAGATATCTTTCCTGAATATACTATGAGTAGTTACTGTCAGCGGCGCATCAAGTGCCTTCATGAATGCTAAACAAACAGGAAATTATGCAGTAATGACGGGGGTTTTAGTTCATGCTTTGGGCGAAGTGATCTGAAAGAGACAATCTCAGCTATACAAGGATATGTGCGGCTGTGAGAACATCACTGTGCTCATTATGTATACTTAAGAGAGGGTTATTTGCCTTTGTCGCTGTAAGCTTAGTGTTTTCTGCGTAAAGAGCGAGTGTATGTTTATGAGTGTGTGTGTAGCAGTAGCAGCCATAGCAGTTGAAGATCATTAATTATGAGTGTTTCCCTACTTTCCTCCAGGACTGATAGTATGCTGCAGAGATACTGGCTCATTGGAGTAAATGGCATTAGTACTTTGTTTGGCTAGTGCCCTGAGGTCTTGTTTCTAAGCCTTTTTTGTTTTAAGTGGCAGCCTTGTGTGAAGCTCCCTTACACTGAGCCTATTTCTCAAGCCCTTATCCCCCCCTATGGAATTCACCACCAGTGTATTCATCTCCAAATGGAGGGCGGGAGGCAGTGAAGGGTAAGAGCAAGAACAGTCCGACGAGGCTTTATAAGTATCCAGTTAGCATCTGTATCAGCATTCATCAGTCTGCATAGCATTCAGACGGGCAGCACAAGCAGGACGGGGCATTAAGCTAACAAGCTGAATGAGACAAACAGCATGGTTGGTAACAGGGAGGGACAAGTGGTTAGCGCGTGGCTAAGGATACACTCTGGCTGAGACTCCCAATGCAGCGTTAGGGAGGAGTGTCGCCATGCTCATTAGCATTGCAGCCTGGATAGAGGTAGAACCGAGTCTACTGCCGGGGCTGAGTCTGCCGAGAGCGGCCCACACAGGAAGCTGCTCCTCCAACATGAAAGGCACACCACAGTCCTTGTGATTTCTGCCTGATGATGATTTTTTTTTTTTTTTTTTTTTTTTTGTACTCCTCCTCCTAATCATATCCCGTATCCGCTCTCTAAATCATCTCATCCCAAACCTCTTCTCTAATCATGTAAGCTGGAGAGGAAGAAATTCTTAACAGATGCTAGTATTGTCAGGGGTCGGTTACATGCAACTGCGCTTTCACAGCTCAGTGGAACTGAGCATTTTGGGCAGTTTACCTAAAATGACTTGATCCTGCCTTCAGTTTAACACCCACCACTTTTCTCTCATTGTATGTTGGTGTGTAGATAGACTAAAATATCTTTACTGTCTCACAAGGGTCAACTAAGTGGTGGAAAGAGGCACCAGTGCAGAGATTGCAGCTGTCGACAGGCATCTGTGGGTAGTTTAAAGCCTTGAACTTGCACTGCAGTGTTCCTGTGCTGCAAAACAGTGAATATAATTAGCCCATATTGCAGTTTCTGGCATTTTTATTTCCCTAATTGCATTACATTAGGAAATTATGATAAAATGAGTGTGCTAGGATGCACCAGTAGCTCACCTGCTTAAGCTTATACTATTAATCAAGACTGAGCCCTCACTGTAGCAACCCAGGTTTGAATCCAGCCTGGGCCCCTTGCTGCATGTCATCCCTCCTCTCTCCCCCCTGCCTTTCCTTGTCTCTCACCACTGTCACTGTCATAATAAAGGCAAAAATGCCAGGGGAAAAAAAAAAAAAGAATGTGCTATATGATGAGTTCTGTTCCAGAATGAGATATCCACTCATTTAAATATGGACACCAACTGTCCATATGGCCTAATGATAGCTGAGAATATTTTAGTTTAAGATTGACATTTTGTGAAATCGATGCCACCATAACACATTCACTTTTAAAATAATTAATTTTTTTGAGCCATTGCAGATTAATTTTGTTTTCTTCTAACAATTTTGTAATTAAACTCCTCCGGCGTGTCATTACACTAAGTTGTAAATTCAATCTGACATTTTCCCATAGCAATGAAGTAAGGAGGATAAGGAGAGATACTGAGAGAAATTACTTGTCTTGCGACCTATCATCAGTTGTTTACAGCTGGTCATCTGCTCGACACTGCATTTGAATTATTTCTGCATACACTAGCTAATTTGGTTAAGATGCAAATTGAGTGTCACACTGATTCACATTGGAGTGATATTGAACGGTTACTGCTTCTGCCTCAGCAACATCTATCATCTAACATCTATTTTCCTCATTCTTCTGTGAAGATTAGATCAGTGTCGTGTTGCTTTCTGCGTCAGGAAAGGTCTGCTCAGGTACTGTAGAGCATCACTAGGTCATTTGAGGAGGTCAAATATTGACAGAAATAGATCAAGAAAGAAAATGACGTGTGGCCTCTTGACACCACTCGTGATAGGAATACTCCTGAGCATCATTCAACCTAAAAATAACTCAAGACAGAATGAAGTTTTGGTGAATTAAAGGCCCAATCTGTCATTTTTGATAAATCACACTAATTTTAAATTTACTCTCATACATCACTGAATTGTACATGGGAGAAATCAGAATGTGGGATTATAATTCAAAATATAAACCTATTTTACTCTTGTGTTTACAGAAAATATTAACTTAGATGAGTTGTAAATGTATCAATATGAAGTTTACTCTGTTTATTGTGTTTTGGTGTTTGATTGTGGAATGACCTCTGTGTTTAAACTGTGCATTGTGCCTTTAGGAGCCAGTCAAATTCTAGGCTGTAGTTAGATTGTATAGTAATAGTTTATGCTGAAATCAAGTAGCAGTACAAACTATTTGCATGATTTTTCAGATCTTTTTATGCTACTTTGCTTAAATGCATGAACAGAAAAACAGTACTAACAAAAGTTTACAGTTTCCAGGTTTCATCTTTTTTTAGTGCAAAAAAAAAGAAACATAAAACATGGAAAGTCTTGGTTGATCTTGTGCACTCACTAATGCTGATGCTTAGTGAAAGAAATCATACTTGACATAAATAAGATTTGCTCAAGAAAAGGGAAATAAAACCTGACATTGTTTTTTTAAAACATGCTCGTAAACACACACACAAACACACACACAGAGCGAAAGCCCTATCAGCACCACATGTCTATAGAAGTGCTGCTCTCATAAGTTACTTCTGATGAAAACTACAAAACACTGTAAGGCAGTGAATCACTTTCCCAAAGTAACTTTCCTCGACGTTTGAAAAGCTAAACAAAAGTGGATGCTATAAAAGTAAAATATGTGTCTGTTCGTTTTGGGGTTTTTTTTGGTATTTTTTATTTTTTGCTTCTACAAATATGTCTGGTTGGCGGTGCGCTCTGGTGTTGTGCAGTACAAACGTGGCCACGAAGCTTTGGAGGAGTGAGACACCCTCTTAATCAATACGCCATCTGTTGTGCTAAACTACTCACTCCTTCAGGGATGACCAGAATGCTAACGCACTTTGTGCTTTTTCCTCTGCAGCACCTCCGACTGTCCGCATTATACACTCAGGGCATGCCTGTAATGTTGAGGAGGAGAGGCACACGGAGAGAGTCTACACCATCAGAGAGGGAGAGACCCTGGAGCTCACCTGCCTGGTGACGGGGCATCCTCGGCCACAGGTAAGGAGCTCAGTGCCCATTTATCTGCCCTTAACTGATAACATGGACAAAATTAGCTACACAAGAGAATCATGGGACAACATGCTGGTTTTGTAGCCAGTCCTTCCTTCAGCAGCTTTTTTTTTTTTTTTTTTTAAATTCTGTATTAGCGTCATTGAGTGGCAGCAGCTTAAAAGTTTAATCCCTTAATTATTGATGGTTTAGGTTGCTTTGTGCACCTGCATGTCGATAATGAAAGCTTCCAAGTATAATGAGAATGCAGAAACTAAACAGCAGAAAACATCTGCCAAAACAACATTTAGTGAGCGAGAAACAGGCCACAATAAAAACAAAAACAATAAAACTAACAAAAAAGACTCTGGGTCGTGTGAATGCACATGGGTCCTCGGCATCTGAAAGAGAGTTTTTCCTCAAACTCTTTTATTTACTGTTGTGATCTGAACTAATTAAAAGACCTTCCACCTTTTTCTGAAGAAAACAGGCTTTTAATTTGTTCCTGCTGTGCCTCTTTTCTTTCTCTTTGCTTTCTCTCATCCACATTTTGGAAATGTGTGTGTGTATATAAAAGAGAGAAAACAGCAGAAAGCCGATCCGCTCTATTCTCTTAGACAAAATACCAACTAACGTGATCCATGCAGGTATAAATGTCAGCTCTGCCACAAATTACCTGACCATCACATTTTGTTCTGGTATTAATCTGGGCAGGATTTGCACACACTAACCTTTCCAACATTTATCGAATGTTGTTTCCAATTTGCTTGGTAATACAAATTACATGGAATTCAGCACTATCTCCAGACAGGGCTAAGCTCATTTACATTAATTAATATAATTCACCCTTTTGATCGATAGACAGGGCCATTCGTTTGTACACTTACCCCCTGGATGCCAAAGCAAAAGAACATATTGATTTTTATATTTCTATTGAAAAGGTGAGGCCTCTTAAATTCATTTACATTAATTAATAGAATTCCCCCTTTGATCGATAGACAGGGCCATTAGTTTGTACACTTCCCCTCTGGATGCCAAAGCAGAAGAACAAATTGATTTTTATTTTTCTATTGAAAAGGTGAGGCCCTTTAAATTAGAGAGGTTCAGGAGCACGGTTCATCTCCTTCTGTCGTCGGGGCGGTGGGTGGTTGGTGGCGGGATGGGGGGAGGGGGCGACTTCGCACTCATCATCTCTGTCTTTCCTCTTAATTAGAATTTCTGAAAAACAGCAGAGTGAGAGGAGAGTGGGAGATCAAAAGCCCTGCATGGCTGTGGCAGGAGAGGCAGGATCTCCTTTGAAACGGAGTCATTATGAGGCTCACGCAGATCCCCTGGCACAGCGGGTCGGCTGTGTCTCTCCGGACTATGGGATGTGTCAGCTTTGTCCGCCTCTGGTAGTGGCACGGGACCGCAGGACAGTGCACACTCATTTCTGAGAGGTTTCGGAAGCTGAGGAGGTTATCTGTGGTGGCAGTGAGACCTGAGGCTGGTTTTGTGATGTTGGTTGGAGAAAACACAAGGGTATGCTACCTAATCGGAAACAGACTCGCAAGTTAATACAGCAATAACCGCTCATCTTTTCATTAGAGTTAAATATTAATCCTCAGAACATGTTCAGAGTCTGTCTTTGTCCCAAAGTTCCACATTTTCATTGAGCTGAGTTTCTTCATCTTTCAAGAGAATATGTGGGAAAAAAATTAATCAGTGCTCTTTGCAAAGGTTGTAGTGCACTTTCAGCATGTCCTGTCTTGATTAATGGGCGTATGATTGGTTTTATCATTGGTTTATCATCATTTTTTCTCTTACACAATCAATATGAACAGTTGTTTGTGTTTGTGTGTGCTCTCTATTTCATTTTTATGATGTGTGCATGCACGTACACATCATCTACATACACGCACAGACCTCGGTACTAAATGACGTTAGTTATACATATTTGCTTGTATAACTTCCCCTGAGTTGTATCACACTGAAGATGTTTTTTGTTTTCCAATGCTATACGTGTTCCAGTGAATACACATACTCCTGATGCACTTTTCGTGACAAAATGATCCATGGCATTCACAGGAAATTCAATTGGGCACGTTATGGCAAAGTTTACGTGTAGTTGATGTTCATGTTATAACGATCCATACATTAATAACTCATGAGCCACTTGTGATAAAAGGGAATGAGAGCTGGTTTTCTCTAGACTGATGGTGTTGGTTAGTAAATTATGTATCCTGAGCATCTTTAGCACAAAGTCCTAAAGATGTACGTCCTTATGGATGAAAACAATGCTATTTTAAGGGTTTTTAAATATTCATGCTTCACAAACTACAGATGTCAGAGGAGACATTTGTTTGCTTATCTTTTATCACAGAACATTTTCAGTTCAGTTCAACTTTATTTATATAGCGCCATCCACAATCTAAATTGTCTCAAAGTGCTTCACAGAGACCCAGAGCCTGACCCCAGAGCAAGCACTTAAGGCGACAGTGGCAAGAAAA
>JBBMJY010000011.1:13021248-13093854 GCA_037833715.1 Toxotes lorentzi
TATATTCATATTTTAGACTACGTTAGTTTTGTAAATGTTTATAAGTATATTTTTCTATACAGTATAGAGGTTCAGCCTATATAGTATAATAGTATATATGGTGTAGAATACTATGAAAGATATTAATGAGAAGAAAAGACCTTCATGGAGCATATTAAGTAATATGATATAAACACACAATAAACAATGTAGTACTACTATAGCTTTATTATATATATTACTACTATAGCTTTATTATATAGTGATACCAGAGAACAACCAGAGATACCAGAGAACAATCATATATATGTATACATATATTTTTTTATAGCGTAGCATTTCCAATTGTTATCCCGTTGACGTTCTTGCGTCTGGCCTTGCTACCCAGTATGTGTGTACTTCATTAGCTGGCACACTGCTATGTTGCACATCCAGCAAAAGCACATCATTCCTCCTAAGCAATGTTATAACTGTCCCCTGGGGGTGAATTTAATTGATGGGCCTCTGCAGTACGAGCTATTTTTAGTGGCTTGCAGCTACGATTTTTAATTAGTGCTAAAACTGGTGTTTTGGAGCTGGACCTCCAAACAACAACACCTTGCATTACGTTTGCTGTCTCTTTCAGATGTATCTGGCGTGTGTCTGTTCATGCCACATCTAAGAAGTAACGCTAGGAGTTGTAATGAAATGCACCATTACGGTAAAAGGAAGATATTCTACATAACCAGACAAAGGGCTCCAGCATGTTTTACTTTAAGAGCCTTAAAACCTGAATGATCGTTCTCCAGTCTCTTCCTTTGGTTTTCTTTTGAGACCATTTATTTGCTTCTGCTTCCTGGAATTAAGGGTCTTGTTTTCAATTTTCAAAATAAACACTAGAGATCTTATTCATATATGCAACTTTATTAGATCAAAGTGTGTTTTCTGGGAAAAAAAAAAAATGCTTGACTCAGTTCCAGTGAAATTAAATGAAAGAAATAAGAAAGGCTAAATGTAAGTAGATAGATAAACATGAAGACCGACACACAGACAGTAAAAGTTTGCTGTTCTCAGAGTTGTGTGAAGCCGATGAAAACAGGAAGGATAATTAATGGTAATAACTGACCTCTGTAGCTCAGAGGAGCTGATATTAGCTATACAGCCAGCTCAAAGCTAACGTATTTACAAAGCTCAGAAGTCCATCTAAGGACATTTTATACCTGCTGACACCTCAGTTGTGTTTGTCTGCAGTTAGGTCTGTGGGGAAAGTCCTCTGCAAAGTTAATAAAGAACCTTGCCCAATTCCTACACTGATCGATTTTAAGCTTAAGATGCTCACTTCTTTTTCCTACAGGGGAGTCTTTTCAGTGTTTTCATTTAATTTCACCTGCATTAATTTTGCTGCAGCATCTAATGTTTCATTGAGTGACTGATCAAGGAGGGCTTAAGAGTTCTGCAGGGGCGGCTTATTGCAGGCTCAGAGAGTTCATTGACCATCGCCAGCACAATATATGTGAAAGAGACTTGGCAAGGAGGCTTGCAGAGGAAAGTGTGCACCCAAGTGACAGACCAAAAAAGATCAGCCGTTAGAAAGGTGTTTCAGGGCATGAAACATTCCTATTTACAGTGTATTGCTAATGAATTTTACACAGTTATCAAAACACATACTATTGACTTGATTTGGTTAATTAGTGCTCGTATTATTAGTTGATTAACCAGAAGTGACCAACATTTGTTTTTTTTTATTTTATTATTATTTTTATTATTATTTTATCTTCACGAATGTGAGGATTTGCTGCTTTTCTTTCTACTGTTGGTCAGACAAAGCCAACAATTTGAAGACGTCACCTCCGTCTCTTTATGAGCTAATTGTTCAGTTCATTCAAATGATTTCATTTTTGGCAAATAACTGACGTATTAATGAATACTGAAAATAATAGATAGTTGCAGTCCACTTTTTACTGATAAACAATACAGTCAAACACAATTCAAGTCAATTACTGGTGCCCAAACATACGGGTTGTCAAATTAACTCAGAGGGAGTGAAACAGAATGATTTCAGCTGATGGAAGAATGGAAAATAAATTGCTGTGCCTTAAACCTGCTCAGTCCAGGTCAGCATTTACTGTACAGGTTGTGATAAAGGACCACTTTAAAACTCACTTTAAAATGGTCTGAACAAACCTGGCAACTCTGAATAAATTGAGAGCACAGAGATACAGAGCAGAAGGGAAAAAACAAACAAACAAACACACGACTAACTTTTTAACAGGAGAGAAAAAGCTGTTTGTACCATTTGTCCGTATGCTAATGTTGGACAGATGATATTAATGTTGTCTGCCTAGTCAGCCAGCCCCAGTTTGTCAGTGACTGTGAAATAGTAAGAATCAGGTGGTGCATATATTGTGAGAAACAACCTACTGGACTGTAGATATCATTTTACTGAAGCTTTCACACATATCTTCCCTCTTCCCTGATATTTCTCACTACATTCCTTCAAAAGAAGGATTAGAATAAGACAATAGCCTGCTTTCTCTGTGTTATCTGTGGAGGGACTTACACAGCCCTTAGTCCACATTGCTGGTGCACAAGCCAGAGAATTTTAATGAGGATTCTGTGTGTTTGTGTGTGTTTGTCAGCACATGGACTGGAGTCTGAGCTGGAATCATTTTTTGGCAAGAGCAGCGTTCATCTAGATTCGAGATGTGTGAATGTGTGTGTCCATTTCTTTGTGTGCTCATGCGTGCAAGAGGAAATAAAAATAGAGGCTGCCCATTGGGTTCATGCACATGCTTATGCATGAACACACTCTCCACCAGTGAGGTCCTGACTCACACACACATGTCAAAGGCTTAACTTGTCTTGGCATACGCCTCCTCAGCTGTGCAACGCTGTGCAGCAGCGTGCGTTGCAAGGCCGACTTGGGGAAGTGCGTCTGCTTTATGTTTGCCTTCCATCGATGGAGTTCATGAAGGAGCTGATGGTGTTTGTTTAGCGGCCGTGCAGGCTTTGCTTTATCCAGTCGGTCAGTATAACTGCCGCTTCCTATCTCATCAGGTGTACAATTCGTGCCGCCCTGCTGCAAGGTGCCTGAGTAAATGTGTGCGCAGAGCACAGAGATGGCAGAGGGTTTTGGAGAAAACACTGACTCACACACCATGGCGGAAAAGAAGAGTTTTGACTGAGGCTTATGTAGCTCCTATTAACTCCTGTATCCCTTCATTACTTGTATTTGCACCCGGGGCTTGTATTTTTATACCCTGGAGAGACTCTTTTAAAGTAACTAGGTAATATATTTGGGTTTATGCAGAGGGCTGTGTGGGATGGTCATCTCAGGGGAGCCCATCGATTAGCGGGTTCAGTTGGAAGAAGCAGGTGCTAGAGGCAGGTTCAGTGGGTTGAGTTGTGACTCAGATTGAAAGACGAACTATATTTAACTGGTGGACCAATTTCTGGTCATATAAAGCTTTTATTTTGACTATTTAATGGATAAAGACAGATAATACGTCCATTGATCTTTACCTGCTCTTACTAAGCATGAAGTGGGTAAGAGGCGGACACACCCTGTCTAGACTCACACGTTTATGTTAGAGTGGAAAATACATTTTTTTCTCTTGCTCATTTGGAAAAATCCAAAGTTTGACAGGCCCCCTCTGCCTTGTTAGGGGTGCTAAGCTATGATTGGACAATCGTTGCTCAGGGGGAGGGATTTGGTGAATAGTCAGTTCACCTAAACTGCACGTCTTTGGACTGTGAGACACGTGTGTTAAAAAAAAAACAACATCAAACTAAATGAGTGTGAAATATAGCAAATTTTCTATTCCATCCATTTCAAGCACAAACTGAATCCAAGCATTACCAAACCTCACATGACATCTCCATCATCAAAAAACAGTCATGTGCCAGAAATGTTTGAAGAATGCCTTCTTAGCATCCCAGTATGATGTGATCCTGTGAAACAAGGTGATGTATTATACAATCTTCTGAAAAGATCCCATAATATATGTAGACAAAGATATATGTGCAGCGGCTCTTAAGTGCTTTTGCATGTAAATGACCTGGTGTGATGAATGGTGTGATACAGCCACGCTGAGTTATCTGAGGCTTGTTTGAATCAGGACAGAATGAATCAGCACATTATGTGTACATTATGTAAATGTTTGCTAGTGTGGTTAATGGAGGTAAAACCAGTTCACGACTGCCCATTACTCTTTCAAGGACTTGCTCTGGGGAGGGGCCCTTAATCAGAGTAGTGGAGTCAACCTCATCTCTTCCCTCTGTTTTTCTCCCCATTAGGAGCTTAAAACATACTACAATGTGTTTGTTCTGTGTATGCTAACTCACTGAATTTCATTCTTATCTCCCTTTTGTTTTTCAACATTTTGTCTCTGGGTGAGGAAAGGCCACAGCTGACGGTTATTATTTATTTTTTAGCCAGTATTTTGGATATAGATTTTTTTTTTAAATAATCCAATTATAAGATTTTAAAAAACAGTAAAATTTGTGATGAATAATGATGATATTGATCTGGAAATCTGCTCATTTATATAACGGTGGCAGAAAAAAAAGAACGGTAAGCAGAACAGCATTTAATGATTGCCTGTGAATGATAAGATGTTGTTTGAAGTGGTCTCACAAGGATAGAAGTCTTGAAATGTTCTTAGGCAAAAATCAGTTGAAGAATATTGCTTAAGCAAACACTGTATGCACAGCTTTGGTTTGTGCAGTATTACCAAAGAAGACCAGGGACACAACAAGTGATTTACTTATTTATTAGTTTTTTTGGAGGGATGTGAAACAATAGAAAAGAAAAAGAGAATCAGTAATGATTGTATGAAATATAACATCCAACAGAACGCTAGAGGCGTTCATTAACGACACTATAAAATATCCTCATTACTCCTTAAAATGATGTAATTCCTGTTGGAACAGCATGTTGTGGAGGCGAACATAATGCAGTGAGGGATCATTCTAAACTGTAAACCAGTGACTTATCCTTTAAAAAAAAAAAGCAGACCAGAAAAGAACTCCATCATGTCACTGCTGTTTCGCCTCCAAGTCTAATGGCTGGTTTCTAGGTGGTGGTGTTGTTGTTTAGACCACTGGTCTGTGCCCTGCTTGTTTTCTAGGGAGATGAATTAGAGAGGAGATGGGCTGAGGCAGACGCCGCTGTCTGAGGGAGAGGATGAAGAGGAGATTCATTACTACTCATCCCCTAACACATACTTACACACACACACACACACGCACACACACATATACACACACAGAGCAGAACTGGGCCTCATTATTTCCTCATCTCCATCACCAGGAGGAAGTGAGGGGTTACAGGCTCTTCTGTGAGGCTGCTGACGTTTGCCCCTCTATTTATCACACACATTGTCCACGTGTGCAAACACGTACACACACTGGTCTTCTGCACACACCTACAGACGTGCAGTGTTCCTCCAAAGACAACATAATTGGAAAAGCACTGTCACTGAGGAAGATGGAGGTGCGGCAGTCCTAAGTGGGCTGCAGCTTCCAGAACACAGCTCCAGCTCTTAAAGCAACAGTTTAAGCAGCACAGTTAAAGCACAGGATGACTTCATCCGGCTGGAGGGAAACATCATCCACTCTGTGAGCTTTACGTCACGTATTTGCACAGCTTTGACTTCAAGGGAAAGGGTGCTAGCAAAAGTCAATAGTTCGGCTCCGGAAGTTTGTTTACAGCACAAACAAAATGATTTTTTTACTTCCTCACTGCAAATTATCAAAATCATTTTTTCACACATTAGCAGCCAGTAGCTCAAGGGGACAAGGCCACTTTACTGTACATTAGCGCATCGTCTTACAATACTAGCAAGATCATTGTCCTTTATATCCTCTCTATATCCTTTTAAGCTACTTTGTCGCATGCTGTATTGTTCACTATCGCTCCATTGACTCCATTTGGCTTTGCTACTTTAATTGGCAGTAATTACAATTAACTAGGCCTGACGACTGTGGCCTCAGAGAGGGAGTTAGTTACCATTACCTTAATGCTGAATGCATATCCTATGATGGCTGAAGAGATAGAAAGAGAGAGAGTATGTGTGTAAGGGGCTGGGGAAGTCAAGCAAAGGAGACTTTATAGAGAAAGAGAAAGAAAAGCAGCTTTCTCTATCCAACCCTCCTTATAGTAGAAATTTTTTAAGTTCACGTCAACACAGGAATGTGGAAATGCCTAATGAATAATTCAGCACTTGTTACACAGTACCACAGAGGCATGCCAAGCAGCAGCTACGGAAGGGGTGGTGTGTTGCCCTTTACAAACCTTAACCCAACTTGTCCAACACCCCCCTCACTGTGTTCCTGGCAGAGACAGAGGAGTAGCCTTTAAACACCCCCGATCTCAAAGGTCTGTCCCTTTACGGTGTATTAAAAGAGTTGTTTCGACCCTTGGCAACTGACCCACTGATTAAATTTCAATTCCAAACTTCAAATATTAAAGCCTGGATGGGGAGTTGTGCGATCAGTTGTACCCAAGACACTGACTCACACACACACACACACACACACACACACACACACACACACACACATACACAAGTGTCACCTAACTTAATAAAACTGCAGTGTTTTATTAGAGATTTGGATATTTGTTGCTGTATTCATGTAACCAGAACAAAAACACTTATATAAACATATATATATATATATATACATGCGAATAAATGCAAAGCGGCTAAGGGGTGTGTTTTCAAAAGTGAATAATGTTTGTACATTGTTTTAATACAATAGTAATTACAGGATTGAGTGAATAACTTAACTAAATGCAAAAATACCACAAACATGTACATATTCACCAATACATTGGAAAAATATAAAAAAATACTCCTCGTCCGACTCAGCAATCAGCAATTTTCAGACCCTAAGCAAATAACCATGTTTCCTACAAAGACCTTTACAACAGTCTGGTCATCTGATCGTGTGTGAGGGGTAGCCTTAACTTTCCTCTAGACAAGCACTCCTTAGCAGTGTTAGAAATCATATGATATCTTAAGTGCTTCAAATTAATACCTCAATCTGGTTATTCTCATGCATGCATATGCATGGGGTGATCTGAGAAAGCTGTTATTTAGATTATATGATAGGCTGTCACTGTACTGTGCAGTCTAGATATAAGTAATAGTCAATCATAAAATGTCATAAGAGCCATAAAATATCCATCAGTGCTGGATCATCAGCCATGTTTGCGTTACCGTTTTAATTATGTGGTGAGGTGCACTCATCTACCGTATGATGTGTCCAATCTCTGTTGGTGTTTCTTCAACACAGAAATGTGCGTTACACTGTCACAGTCAGACATAACACACCGACTGAAAGTATCTCTCCCTGGATTCTGTCCTCTCCCTCCTTTTATCCCCACAACAGCACTGAGAGCGGTGCAGCACATGAAGCTGCTCACAGTCATATCTCACGTCTCAGAGAATGATATTCAGTTTACTGAGATATCTCTGTTACACAGGCGCCGTCGTCAAAGTGGACTTATTACAGAAATAGATGCATCATGCCCTCGCCCACCCTCCAAACACATCCGTCCACCACCACAATCACACTTAAGTATGAAGCTACGGCTGACACCGAACAGATACAGCTAGCAGGAACTAGTTATTGTCGAGTGTAGCCATGAGATAGAGGTCACTGTTGCCAAGGGGTTGAGAGATGGAGGGAAAGGAAATGTTCTGACAGTAAATTACATGCCGCATTCACATTTTCCATCAGAGGCCTCCGCATGAGGTGGATGTTATACTGTATATCACCAATATGGCTCATTAACCTTTTGACCCACATAAATGAACTGCATTGCAGTGCGCCATTCGACAAACTGAAATTACACACCATCTGTATCGTGTCTTATTTTTACTGTCTTATTTGATAGAGTGTGTTTACACTCTGTATACTGATGTTGCATATTGGTTGCGGTTTTAGGTCTTCTTACAGTACATTAATCCCACGTATTATGCATTAGAGTGGAAATATCTCAGACGCTGAATCTCATGTTCAGTCCTCTCTATACATTATCTTTCTTTCTTTTTTTTTCTTTTTTTTAATTTATCCGATGGTTCCGGTGTTTTTTGTTTTTTTTTTTTAAATCACCCCAGCCAGTCTTTATATCTAAAAGAGCCAAAATATGAGTACACCTCTTATTGCTTCCTATTTATGTGGAGGCGGTTCTGTTTTTTTTAGGATTTGCTTTTAGAGTCCAACTTCTTAAAAAAGAGACTTGAAGGTGAGGTCCTTTACAGGGCAGGCTGCCAGGTAATAGCTTCTTTAATCGCTTATGCTTCGTGCCCATATTTCTACAAAAAAAAAAAAAAAAGCCCTGTAAAGAGAGCAAGTCACCATTATTTGGAACAAATGTAGGCGACAGCTGCTATACAGTATCATCACCTCATTAACCCTACATCTGGATAGCAGCAGTTATGAAGTTTTAACATGTTCTCAAGCCTCCTTTTCCTCTCCTCCTTTTGTCTCTTTTTTTTCTGACCATGACTCCCCTCTTTCTCTCTCTTCCTGTCTCTTGGCACAAAATAAAAGCAAATCGCATATCTGTGACATCACAGCGGCTGTTTGCTCATGAAAGAGGTTGCACAAATGTCATTCATATCAGCGGCTCCCGCCAGTAATCAAGCTGCGACAGTGATTAAGGTGAAATTAATCGCAGGCCTCTGTCACTCGCGGCTGACAGCCTGGGAGCCTGATAGGTGTTCTCTTCCCAGGTGACTTCAGCAGATCAGGCGTAGAGAGTGAAAGACATCAAAGCCAAGAAAAAAATAGCAAAACCCACATTAGATTAACCCCCGAGAGAATATGGGTCTGTGCAAGGATGCTGGTGTCTGTCTGTGTGTGGGTGGCTGGGTGTGGGTAGGTTGAGTGAGGTAATGCGTGTGAGTTTTTGTGCTGGTGTGTGCTTTTTTTTAAATTTTATTTCTTTTTTGGAGAGGGTTGGGGGACTTGAAAGGAAGGAGCTATGGTTTGATGTGATAATGAAGCACCTTCTTTAGTCTTCATCTTCTCTTTTATCCAAACCACTCACTTGTGCCTATTTGTCCAACAAATGTTTTGGTAGCCCTATAAAGTAGAAATCTGCCTATCTGCTATTCAAATCGGAATATCGGCATCTTCAGGTTTTGTTTGAGTTTTTCCTCATTTGAGAGAAAAAAAAAATAAAGACTGGTGATAAAAGGAATGTTGTACTTTTTTTCAGCTTGTCTTATGAGACTTCCTCTGACTCACACACGCGATGCGTCTAGCCTTTCCACATCCGTGTGTCATGCTGCCCCGCCCCCCTGCGTCTTAATATCAGAGAAACCCAGAGCTTTGAGACTTGTCATGGTTGGGGAGAGTGAGCAGGAGTGATGCTGGGGTTAGCTCGCTGGAGCGTTTAGCTGTACATGGGCAGATTTACCGGCCTGTGAACCCATAAACCTGCAATTACAAACCCTAACAACTCTGGCGCAGGCGGCCTGTACACCACAGTTTTCCTCTGGGCTCTGGGATTTAAGCTTCACAATCAGTCAAGCGTGACTTCAGAGGCTAATTGCACAAGAGTGACACACACACACACAACATCCTTACGGGAGAAAGACTGATGGTGGAGGTGGAATTTTGTTTGAAATTCATCAAATTTTAATCCAGTGCATACATTTCCATATTTCCATATTTATCTCTTCGCTCTCCTAGCATCCACTTCTTCTCTGAACATCATTTTGGCCCTATTAATAGCTCAAACTGCTCCTTCCTTAATACACAAACACACAGAGACACACACTCACACTCTTGTCACCGCAAGGGGAGAAAAAACAACCTCCTATCAGGTCCAGCTCTCAAAGACACGTGTATCACAAGGTAGATAGGGCTGTCAATGAATCACTCCATTTCTGACACACTTGGTAAATTGACTGTTTGATGCAGGAAACAGATGAGAGGGAAGCTGGGAAGAGCCAGAGATAAGATGTAGGATTCATACTCTCCTCTCTATAATGAATCAGTGTATTTACTTAGAGCAATCTGCTCCTCTAAAATGGCCCTGCAATCTTCTCTGAAGCGTTGTCACCCCCCACCCCACCCCTGTTTTCCCCCACCCCCAAAGGTAATTGCTCTTACCTGAGACACTGTAATGGATCCTGGATGAAGTATTGACCGCTGCTAGATTTTGATTAAGGGGCTGTAGGGCAGAACATGTCTTTAATGAAACTGAGGAATCAGCATTCTCTGGCTGGTGCGTCGAGGCTGGATGCTGTGCTCTGTGGCCCACAGGCACCTTGATTAGGACCTGATCCTCAGCAAATCCAGGGGTGGGCAGCTACTGAATTAAAAGTGATGAATTCATCCATTAATATTACCTCAGGCATGTGTAGTTTTTCTCTGGAGGCTTATAATCGTTATAGATTTGGATATTCATTTACTGTAAACTGTTTGCACTCTCACTCACATACTCACACACCAGCTCTCTCAATCACTCAATCATTCACCTTGTTGCTCACTCACTGATACACTAACTCGCTCATTAATACACTCAATCACTTTCCCCTTCATATGCAAAAGGTCAGCCTTTATCAGTTTGAATTTTAGTGTGAGGGATAACTTGCATTAGCTTCTCTCATCCTCTCCCTTAAATTGCCTTTTTGCTCTTGTTAAAAACTGATTGCATCTCGGACGGAGATGAAAGGGAAACAGCTAGCTCCCCACGTTCTTTGAGCGTGCAAATGGACATAATCTAAAAGGCGAGTATTAGCATGCTAAAAGACACCACAGCTATGATGAACACCATTTGCCAAGGCTTAATGTGATAGCCGGGTAAGATGATTAACTTTGAATCCATTTAATCAACCACAAGCACTTTCTCAAATAACCAACTGTCTAGTGTTGGGGCAAAACTTCCCTCAGATCTGTTGGGAAATGGGTAGAGTAGCAGATGTGTCAAATCACAGAGTGCGGAAATCAGAGCGGAGGCCAGTCACACATTACTCTTTGAAGTGACGGGCGTCAGACATCATTTTGCGCACAGTGTTTGTCATCCTCGCTCATGTTGGAAGCTCACAATGGAGTGCTACTTGGAACACATAGCAGCTCGCTCATCGACTGGGAAGTCAATGTGCCCTTGGGTTGTATCCTATTGACTTAAGTAGTTCAAGTAGTGGGCCTCTCACCTTCTCTTACACATCGACCCCTGTCTGCATGCCGATAACTGGCTCTCCTAATGCAATGAGAATTCTGACCCCTTCGGTCAGACCTTTCACCACAATCAAGCAGCATGGAGGGAGCTTATATTTGTGTTCTCTGATAATATAAAGATCTCATACCTGATTTGCTTATCACCACTACAACAGCTTGGCAAATACATATTTATGCCTGAAATGTGGTCAACGTGATTGACTGATTGACCGACTGGAAATTCTGGACTCGTCCATCAATTGAACAAACGACTCATGGAAAAGTGTTTATTGATAGTTTCCTCCTTTCTGTGTGTGCTCCCCTCACAGACCTTGATGACCCGGTGGTGACGGTGCACCAGAGTATAGGAGAAGCTAAGGAACAGTTCTACTATGAGAGGACTGTGTTCCTGCGCTGTGTGGCCAATTCGAACCCGCCTGTCCGCTATAGCTGGCACCGTGGGAGAGAGGTCCTGACGCAGGGCTCAGACAAGGGCGTGGAGATCTACGAGCCGTTTTTCACACAGGTAAGACAGAGGCAACATGGATGAAAATAGCATACGACCTGGCTTGAGGACTTCAGCAATCCCGAGTCTTTTCATGGTGTTTTATATCGGTTGCCTTGAAGACATGCAACTATTGCCCTTCCTCTCCAAACTAATACTTTGTTGTGTTAACTATTGACCGCTGTCTGTGAGCCAAATTAGATTTTACTCTGCTCTACAGAGAGAGAACAAATAGGCTGATACAGAAGTGAGAGGATGGGAAACATTTGATGTCATAGCACAAAATGAGTTCATCAGGAGCTAAATTTGGTAAAGCTCATTCAGACGCTGCTCTCTCATACTAAGAGATGCTCTCATGACCAGTATTATGTTGCCACTTGCAGACATTTTTGTTACAACTGAAGCATTTTTTTTTCTCTCTCCACGAGAGGGTGCTTGTATTACAATGCATGTTTGTAACTACGTTTGCTAAATATTTTTGCTACACATAAAGTAAACCAGCATATCATAGCAATATCAGTAATCGAAATTCTGATGCATTGTAACACAGTATATGGAGGATCATGCTTTACATATACTGTAGGGCTTTAAAGAGACGCTAAAAATATTTAAATGATGACCTTTATCAAGTGCAATAACATGTCTTCACATTACACACGCACTCTTACTGAATGTGTGCATTTGCATTGTGAAATACTGTAATAATAGTGCTGCTTTTAGAGTTTGTAGCATTGGGGGTTTGCTTTTTTTTGCACCTCAAACCCTAACACTACCCCTTGCTGTGCTATGGGGAGGTAAAAGTTGTACTCATTAATCCCTATGAATAGCAATATCAGTTTCACTAAGTCCAGTTTCACAAACTTGCAGACGCAGAAGGATTGGGTTCTCTCCAGAATCAGCTCCTGCAAGAGAGCGAGTGGATTTTCTTTACAATCTGAAAACTTAGAGGCTTTGTTCTAAAAAGGACCTTGTGCAGTCAACAAAGAAACTGACTGAGATTGTTCTGTCACTAGTAAGGGAATTGTAGTTTTTGAATTGAGGGAATTGAATGTGATTTGTATGTGGAATTGGGCGTCACAGAGAATGGAAATCTACGAGACAGAGAAAAAGACATACGAGAGGAGAAAAGAGGCTTAGGAAACAGAGAAAGAAAAAGAGAGGGGGGGGGAGAAGGAAGTGAAATTGATGTTTGGCCAAATGGAGAGAGATGGCTGAGAACTAATGGAGTGGGTGAAGGGGTCTGAAGAAGCTGCGCAACTGGGCCTCATCAGACACTCCTCCCGTCTCCATCCTGCTCTTCATACCTCTCTGCTCCTTCCCTCGCTCTTTCGTCCTGCCCTCTATTAAAGCTTTAATTGGGTCTGAAAATTTGAGTGCAACCCAAACCCAGAGATTAGCATTGTGTGAGTCAAACCCTAAATAAATCCTGACTAAACTCCTAGTAATTTGCTATTATAAATGGCTAATAACATTATTTTTCAACAATATACTTGAACTGGCCTGAAATATCCACAGACAATTAACAAATTCAAAAGTGACCCAAATGAAGCCCATAGGGTTATGTCAAGTCAATTTGAATCCAGTCAGTCCAGGATTAACGTGTTAAATTCGTCTTTTTACCTTCCTCTGTCCATTTTTCTTTATTCCAGCTTCACTCCAGTGGCCTAGCACCCTTTTCAGCCGAACAAATGTTTTTTATATTCCCTCTGTTACTGTGTAAATGCAGAGGTGGCATGTCAAACTCTTTGTGCGTGTGTGTGTGTGTGTGTGTGTGTGTGTGTGTGTGTGTGTGTGTGTGTGTGTGTGTGTGTGTGTGTGGAACTGGTTCATAATTAAGTGAAGCCCAGAGCTGTGCTTTCATTGTAGAAACCCCTGTCCTGTTCTTCTATCTGTTTCTTTCTCCTCCACCTCTCGCTCTTTGTATTTTCCCCACAAAGTGCCTCAGAATAGCACAATTATCAAAGGTATAATGGAGCCATTTCTTATATCATCTCACCTCCTTACGGTTGTCTTTATGCTTTAAAGTTTGTGATGGGGTTTGATGTTTTCTTGCAGTGTGATGTTCTGTTTTAGCGTGTTGTCTTGATCCTGGGGAGGTAACCATTTAAAGTTAGCAACATAACGCTCATCACTCAGCTGAGGCTCACATCACACTCATGTCAACTATGGCATTTCTCTATAGCTCTTTGGTTCAGCTTGCTCGCTCATTTTCTTGGCCCCCACGTAGCCAACACGTTTTCCTGCTGCTATCATGAAAAAAATCATTTTCATCTCTACGGTTCTGTTCTTCATCTTTGTTCCCAAAGATGAGCATTTAATCCCTCAAGTGAAGTTAAAACATGAGAACGAAGCTGGGGACAAAATATTTTCACCTGACAGTGACAACAGACTCCTCTATAATTTCTTTGCCCTTTACCGACAGTCATGCATCTTGTTCCAGAAGCTCCTGTGTACTTTAGCGTTCAATCTGTCCATCAATACGTCCATCAATCGTCCCTCTCCAATTCGGTTTAATGTGTTTGTCCTTTCCATTCCTTTCTCTGCCTCTTGCATTTTCCAAATAGATTTTCCTTCCAGTTGGCCCCCCCACCCCCACATTCACCACCCCACTGTGAGTAAAGCTTGCAGACTGAATACTGCGGACCTCATCTTCCGATATCTGCACCGAAGCAGAGGAGGTGACAGAAGAAAGAGAGGAAGTGGCGTGTGGGCTGCGTGGCTAATCTAATACAATTAAGTTATCCATGAGCCTCATTGGATATGAAAGGGTTTGAAAGACGCGATTGATTGCCATGTTGTGTGGACTGCCTCAGCGCGTGGCTGACTCATGTTTTAATCTGCCGTGCCCCCTCCCACCCCGACACCCGCACTCTAGTCAGCCAGATCAAAGGTTCACATTCTCATCGTAGCCTTCTGGGCGGTGCTCATGGCTGACAGGCCCAACTGGAATCAAACACACATTCTCAGTGAGATAGCCGTTTCTGTGGAGAGATCCCCTACTGAGCCCATCCATATTTCTGTCGCTGAATGGTAAAAATACTGCAGGGCCATTGACTAGAGGGTAATCCACACGTCGGTATTGAGCAAGCTGACACATTCATTTTCTTGAAAAATACCCTCATCATTTTTTCATAGTGATTTTACAGTAATATTCTTGAACTCTGCTGCCTTTTTCTTTTCACTTTTTGCTTCATTAAAACTGTATACATATTCATCTCTTTGACCTTTCTTTGGAGCTGTTCAGCCTTTGTCATCTCCTTCCCAGTGCCTAGTTTTCTGCATTTCTTTTACTTGATTATGTTGATATTTTTGCACACATTTGCATACCAGTGTTGGTTTGGTCTGAGCTGCAGGGGGAAACAAAGATTTTGAAGCTGAAGAACCTGCGTCCTCAGGACTACGCAAACTACAGCTGCATCGCCTCTGTCAGAAACGTGTGTGGGATCCCTGACCGCAGTGTTATTTTCAGACTCACCAACAAGACAGGTAAGACCTTACTTCACAGTAAGCATATTCCAAATTGCTGTTTTTTGATAATTTGATTAATATTTTGCAATCTAAAAATCCACAAAGAACACACATGGAAACAGACAGAGGAGGTGGTGTGCACTGTCTCAGCAGAGTTATACTGTAACTGTCAGAACTGCCAAAGTTGTCCATCTTTCTTAGACTCCAAACTCTGTTCCTCCACAGCCTCCCCATCCATCAAGCTGCTGGTGGAGGATCCAATCGTGGTGAATCCGGGCCAGACGGTATCGCTGGTGTGCATCACCACAGGTGGTGAGCCTCCCCCCATCCTCACCTGGGTCAGCAGCAACGACAGCCTGCCTCAGAGGAGCGTGGTGAAGGGGGGCACGCTCACGCTACCAGCCATCACCTCAGACGAGGCGGGGGTCTACAGCTGCGTGGCCAGCAACAACGTGGGAAACCCGGCCAAGAAGTCCACCACCATCGTGGTGCGAGGTGAGAAGACACTCAAAAACATCTGCAAGCTACCAACTAGCTCATGTTTTTACAACAGACTGCTCTGTTGTATCTTTCTCTGAGAACATTAATAAATTGAAAATACTGTCAAGGTACCTCTGAATTAACCACCTAGCACCTTCTGCTAACACTGACCCTAAGCACTCAAGTCAGCCAAGCTAGTTAGTTCTCTGTGAAGGTAGCATGCACCACTGTGTTAAACTAAACAAAGGTAGAGGTTAATGAACGTAAACACAGTTTATGCAGACACGTAGTTAATGTAGACACATTAAGTAGCCTCAGCCTCTATTTCAGAATACCTCAGAAGTGCTTTGACATTATCTTTGCTCATGAGCTGAAAGATGGGGGTCAGTGACAACACCACTATTTTAAAAAAAGTGTCTGTGGGAAAAATATTATTCTGAAAAAAAAAGGACTTTTTGCAACAAAATAATAAAAGCCATTAAGACCCTGGTACTATATAAATTATAAGGATTTTTTGGTGAAGTGTTTTTTTAAGAGTGTACACTTTGTATCACAGCACAAATTTTATCTCGTTTAATTTGTTATTTGTTAAGAGATGAAACATCGCAGCCATATTGCAACACGCACTGTTAGTTTGTTTATAATATAAATATATAAAATTTTAATTTATCAATTATAGTGGTATTATAAGTTATATTTAATTAATTCAAAGCATTGCTGAATGTCCTTCAGATATGATTTTTGTACAGTTTGACCTTACAAACTCTCAGAGTATCAGATCTCTCTTTTATTACTGCTCAGGCTACTTAAAGACAGTTCAGGGGCAGTGCTGGAGGCAAGAGTGTGGACCCATTAATTAAAATACACTGATTCAAATAGTGGTTAACACCCGTTTAACAAGAGCAGCAGGGCGAGGGCCATTGCTGCCTGTTTGACCACTATTAGGAAAATAATTTTTTCCAAGTTGCACCTGAGTGGAACAGGAGGCAGAGGACCATCTGATGCTCATTAGGGAAATAACCATTGTCAAAGAACACATTTTTGCATACTTGTCATATTTACAAAAAGATTTTAGTTAGAACCACACACGTGCATTGTACAGTAAAATCCTACAAAAAATACTTTGAGGGTTAATACTCAATACAGACTATTTCACCATCTGTAAAAAAAAAAAAAAGCTGTTTTGTTATTAGACCCGCACAGATGCGAACATGATGCATGAGGAAATTGACTTTCATACTCTTAAATCGACTGCTTTTACTAAGCTTGAGGATTAAGGGTGGTGTGTGACTAGGCTTTCATCTGTGACATAACAGAGGATCCCAGCGCCCTGAATGTGAAACTGCAGGAATCTCTTGCAGGTGAATAAAAAGATGCATTAATTAGTGGACGCCTGACAAACAAAACAGTATTCATGGAGGATGATCTGAATTCAAAAAGCTTATCCTGTTTACATTTTCACTTTCCAAAGAATATCGTACACACTGAGATGGAACATATTTGAATCAGAGTTTAGTTGATTGCCTTAGAAATATAAGTTTGCCACAGAGTTTTCTCCTTTCATCTCAGAGATTATGCCACAGCTCCATCATCAGGTCGCCTCTGTGCTCAGCCTCTTTGGAAGCATTTATTTAAGCCGCCACATACTCCCAGGGATGAAAATCAAATCATCAACAAGTCATTTCTGATGGCCCCCTTGACAGATAAACCCATTCTCAGTATTGTGAAAGTGCCCATATAGTTGAGGTCTTAAGAAGTGAGAGGCTTACATCAAAGAGAAGGTTTGTGGTGTCCTGTGGGAACAAATAAGTCAGAGCACACTCACTGCAAAGCAATCGATAAATCTCACCTTCTTATTGATGTGTCATATGTCTGAAGCTCTCAGTCGTTCTAATCTTGGTGAAATAGTATTTTAAAAAAATCCACCACCCTTCTTAACTATATATGATGTTTGAATGCACCCTCATCAAGGGTCTCACATTTAGGGCTGCAGAGCATCATGTGTGGTACTTGTTAAAAGTTAAACAGGAAAAACGTGCTTTATCCTGCTTGACTAAATGTCATGCAGGGTACTCAGTCATTGATTATGGAGTTCAGGGCTTTATGGAAGAGCAAGCATTCAATTTGTGCAAGCTGCAGCCAGTTGGCTCCATCGAGCCAAATACAAAATCTAATACAGCCATTCCTTGACCCTTCTCTCTTCATTCTCAGCTCTTAAAATTTTATGCACATTGTGGGGATAAATTCAAGGTAGCTCTGCATACTGGATTCATGATATCACTTCAAAAGACAGTCAATGAGGCACCCATTGTAGAGAGGCGAACACTGATCCATAGCCTTGTATATTCTTCTAAAATGTAATTGCCATCGCCGATTCAGTGAATTCAGTAAAATTAATAATTTACTGTAGATGTTTAAACAAAAGGCAGAGGAGGAGGTAAATAGATTAACAACTGACAAGACACTCTGTCCTGAGTAAATCAAGTCAATGAGTCATCGCACATTTAATGTGAATTAGGGGCGAGAACAAGCCACAGACATCTGGGCAGTCTTCAACGAAATGGGGAGATGCTTAAATTGCATAATTAATCAATATGTGCCAAAGCAAATTTAGGATCAATAAAAAACTGAAAATAAATTGAGTACATTCTCTTGAGGCTGATGAACACTGACTGTTGGATGGATAGTTACAGACAGACGCTCAAGAACAGCGTGAAGGGGCTTAAATGACTTCTAATCAAAAACAAAAACTCTTACTCACCTGAGTCTGACAAACCGTCACTATGTAATGAATTTTGGATCAACATAACTCAAATGACACCTCTATTTGGCTTGGGCATTGAGACATATTGATTATCAAAGCAAAGCCAATGAGAAAGAAAGAGAAATTGAAATGGCATCAATATTTGATGAGAAGAGCTCCTTAGTCCAACGATCCTTCACTGACGTCAGTGAGTTTGGTCTTTAAAAGCCGTAAAAACCAGTATCACTGCCGTGTTTCTTTTATTTTTATGACAGACTGAAAAACTATGAGAAACTGGGAAAGAGGGGAGGGGTCTGTCTGACATCACTAATTGACAGGAGATGAGTTCAGCGTGTTATCACACATCTCAGAAGCGCTCTCCTGAGTCTGATGAGCTGTCACTGACGCAAATGCGATTTTGTGATCAGCATGCACCAGATGATGAGGGTGGGCGGTATAACCTTACAATGGTGGAAATATGTCCACATTCATGACATGGATTAAAATAATAACCAATTTTTATGCTATAGTGATACTACAATATGTAATGGATTTTAGCTGTCAGTTAAAAAGGCACAGTGCGAACATCAGCAGGACATGTTCCCATTGTAATGGCATTCTCAACCATACTCGTTCTCACAGGCTTGTTTCATTTTGGGCTGACAAAAAAACATAGCTTGCACAGTATGCATGAATAATCTACGGATAATTCTATTCTGACTTCTGGCTGACGTTTTAAAACCAAACCATGTCCATGACGCTCCCTTTATGAGACTAATTTCTCCATTGTGTGCTCATGCTTTTTGCAGCCATGTCTGTGGCTCTTTATCACACTGATCCCTGCTGTTACTGGGTGCCACGCTGCTTGAAAACAAGCTCACAGTGTCTTTCCATAATAAGGAGGCTGGGTAGTTTGCTTGGGGTGGGTGTGCACTTCATTTCCACCTTCAGCAGGAAACCTCTATCACGATGAAAGCTGTCAGAAGTTTGGATTTAAGTAATTTTTTTCTGCTTTGATTTTGACTTTGCCCCATAGTCTGTCAAATTTGTCTAAACCTCCCATATAAACAGTGTAAAATAATAATAATAAAAAAAAAAAAGCGAAAAAGGCAAATGGCAAACCCTCCAAGTGAAATTGAAATTGGAGCCTGAGTGGATTGGCTGAGGCTGTAGTGTCCAGAATGAGTTTTGAAGCTGTTTTCTTTTCTTTTCCCACCTTCTTTCAGCATGTGAATCAATCATGTGTGAATGCAATCAAATTCTATTGAAATTATGCAGGAAACACTTTGGAATAAATAAATAAATAACCACTGCATATATACAGGACTGTCCTGGCACTTGAATTGATTGTACCGCATCTGCTTCCTGATGTCGTTCCATGGTGACTAAATTGCACATGTTGCTTCTTCTCTAGCTGGTGAGGTTGTTAGTAAACATGAATGCCATGTTCATATGTGAAAATTGTGCATTTGTTTTATTACTGTTTGACGAAACAGTGCAGTCGCTTCACCGGCAACTTTTTAGTGACGCGCTACTTTGAAGTGAGGAGAGAAGAAAATTTGTAAGAGGATAAGCCAGGCTCGAGGCTAGAGCACACACAGACCTTTAGCTGTTCTCTGTTTGTGTGTGTGTGCTTGTGCATCTATCTTTGTGAGGACCAATTTTAGCATAGACCTTACGGAGTGAGGACATTTTGGGAAAGTAAGGACATTTTGGTCAGTCCTCACATCTTTAAAGGCCTGTTTGAGGGTTAAGACTTGGTTTTAGGTTTCAGGTTAGAATTGGCTTTAAGTTCGGGTTAGGCATTCAGTTTGGATGCCACATTAATTTTGAATGCATTATGTCAATCAGTGTCCTCACAAAGATATAAGTATGTGTGTTTGTGTGCAAGAAAGACTGTCTTTGTGTGAGCACTTGCACAGTCTTGCTAATGCATTTTCACATATGTATATACACATATACGACTGTAATCTACAAAGCAGTCTTTAATATTTTAAGAAAGCAGAAATGCTGTGCAATCAGTATTATATATATATGTGTGTGTGTGTATTTGTATGCGTGGCCATGAACTAAAATGTTGTGCCAATGTAAAATCGTAAGCACCTGCAAATGCTGATCATCTCTGCGTGTGTGCATTTTTGTTGATATAGATATGCACATACTGCACATGAATATGTGAAATACCAAAAACATTTGGTTCTGCTGCTCTGAGTTTATTTATGCATGTTTTGCAGGGTCACCCTGTGGCCTCATCGTTGCCTGTCTCAGCTCGTTCACCCTCCTCTCCAGTTCTAGAGATGCCGTCTCAAACTGCTGTTGCCAAAGGGGGCTGTGTGTGTGAAAACACACATCTCTCCCCAGCAGATGGTAGTTTCTCTGGCCATACTGTCCCACCAGCCAGACTGCCTTCCAGGGCTTGGCCATCTCCACAGCCAGCCCAGAAGGCTACTGGCATCACATCACCCTGCTGACAAGATCCTTTTTATGGATTAAGGGTCCGCAACACGTCTTCAAATGCAGGTCAATACCCTGCTTTCCCCGGCCACTTGAGTCCACTCTGTCCTCAGCAAAGACACCTGTTTGTGATATATCTGCTGCAACAATGCAAAGATTCTCTATGGTGGGTGTTTCTTCCTTTTTTGGGGGTCAAATATGTGTGGACAGCTCTCAAACGGCAAATTGGTTAATTGAGACAGAACTGTCTGTAGATGGTTTTGCTGAACTGGGCAGCTGGCCTGGCATTTTGTTTTCATGTCTCCCCGTGCGCGCACACACACACACACACACACACCCGACTATGTGCATGTGTTTCCCGTCTTTTGGCAGTGTGTTTTCCCTCTGTGTAATGTAGAGAAATGAGCATTCTTGTAGCTATCAAAGACACAGAATCAAACACAGAATCGTCATCGTTGGATTTTCTCGACATTTCCTTCAGGAGTTCCTGACACATTCAGGTATGAGGCTTTTACACTCAAGACATCCATCATTCCGACCTGCTAACGCAGACACAACTAATTCCGCTCACATACACACATTCGAACATAAATACAAAGTCAAACACACAGGCTACCATCCACACTTTGTAACTCTGATTGGAGGCTTGCTGTTATATATAGAAGAGAAAAAATGCAATCTTTTTCAGTGTGAGCTCCCCGCTGTTTATATTTAGACTGTTTGGTGGGGGGAAAACAATCATGACGTGCCTTGTAAAAACCTGGCTGTCAGCATGTGAATCAACATGTGAATGACCCTTATCAAATTTGCTTTGGAATAAATTTTGGTCGAAAGCTGAATATATTTCCATTCATGAATGCCAGATTTAATGGCTGGATGGCCAGAACTAGCACAGGCAGGCCAGTCTCTTGGGCTGCGGCCCTAAGGACTGTCTGTGTGTAAGTGTATTTGTATGTGTATGAGTGTGCCTGTACATGTGCCCGTGCCTGTTTTGTTTGGGCATTCAGCACCCGTGTGTGCATGTGAATCCTTTTCAGCATAAATTAAAGCCGGAGGTCAGCCTGAAGGTTGAGAGAAGCATTTAGGACTTTTCCCCTCTCACCAAAGAATGGTCATGTGTGAGAAGCCATGAGACTGTGAAGGTGCTGATGCATGGTGGATGTGTTAGTGCTAATGTGAAGATGCATGGAGGGACAATATCAAAAGGAAAGGTGTTTATAGTTTATATGCCGAATGTGTGTATGCGAGCTTGTGTGAATGCCTTTTGAACCATGCTAATGCCCGTTGTCCTTTTTTGTGTTTAACCTTGAGCAGAGGAGATGAGGCAGAGGAGGGTGGCAGTTAGTGAGACATCCATATGGCTCTGAGAGATGAGTTCAGCTTCACATGCTGATATTCTCTGCAAGAATGAATGGTGAGCACAGTGTGACGCCTGCTGAGAGACGGACAGACAGGACTGACTGAAAAATGAGATGGACTGATGGGTAAACAGGTGGATAATGATTCAGAGGGAGAGTGGAGTCAGACACTTCTTTCTTCTCTACCCGACAAAGGCAGAGAGAATGCACTAGAGAGAGTTAGGGGGAAATAAACACATTCAAACATCTTTTTTCTTGCAGTGTTGTTTTCTTCCTGCATATTTGTGTGTGTGCGTGTGCATAAGAGATGCCATTGTGTCATTGCCATTATGTGCGTACATACGTGCATGTCAAAGTCAGCACATCAGGGCTGTGTGTGCTTTTGCCCTGCTAAGAAGCTCCCCTGAGGTGGTATTGTAATCCCACCGTGTGACATGAGCTCTTTGTAGAAGACGACCTCAACCAGGGCTTTTCTCTTTGTGTGATTATCTGCGCTTTTCATGTACAGGACACCCATTATTCCCTCAAGCTATGGAGAATCATACAGGCTCACTGCAGGCAAAAGCACTTCAGTTTATTGTGGAAAAAAAAAAGGCACATGTGAACACCGCAATATGTACAGTAATCATCCCAAAGAATGGCTTGAATATCCACTTGAAATGCATGCAGTCTCAAGCAAAATTGTATATAGGAGACACGTAATGCAGATGTAAGCACAAACAGAAGCTCTATTTCTTCTTTTGATATTACCATGAGGAAAGTAACTCCCACAAGTGTCCCCATAGTGGGTGTTTTACTCCTTGGCGTGTTGCCACAGTCAAGGTTCAACTGCAGGAAGCTGTGATGATGATAAAAGGGAACCATCTTCCAAAATTCATCAATAATTCATGCAGAATTTGTTTGTGCATATGTTGACTTGTGTTTTGTGCCCCAGAGCTTGTGAAGCTGGCAGTGCTTTTTTAAAATAATGCTGTATAAGACTTCAGATGAGTCTTAGATGCATGCTTAAATTTTGCTTATCATACCTAGCTTTAGTTGGCACCTAACAAAGCAGATATCACATAGCCCCTGCTAGCAAGCTGTGGAATGTAATAAATGAATCTTACTGTAACCCCTTATTATTTAAAATACTATACAAACAGCAAACATGGTCTTTATCACTTAAGTTTAGTTACAATCTTAAGCTTTATGCTAATTCTTGAGACAAGAGTTCTGACAGTGCCTCAAAAATCTTGTTGAATCCGGACCTCTCTCAACAAAAATGTAATATTGTAAGCTTCATAAAGGTTGGCATGGCACCTTGGAAATAGTTGTGTGATAAAAAAACAACGCAACTCAAGTTGAGCAACTTATTTCCATTTGCCACTCTAATGCTATCAGCTCCTAATGTTAGTAAAGTCAGATAAACTACTTATGAAGCAGCTCCACTTCTTCTACTGTTGTTCAGTGCCATGTAGCGCTTTCAGGAGCCAGGCATGGAGACACTAGGATTTCACTACTTTACTATGACCAAGAACTATTCTTTTTATCCCCTGTGGGCTGTGTGGAAATCTGATTCACATCACAGATGACAATCAAGACACTAAAATGTGAGTCCTGTGGGTAAAACCTGAGAATTGACATATAATGAAAAATTCAGATTTTGGTGCAGCCCTAGTTAGCAGCTGATGGAGAGAGATAAAAACCCCTACTCAGTTGTCATGGAGATGGATTTGAGTTCCCATGATAACAGATCCATCTCCACGACAACTGAGCAAACTCAGTCCGCTAATGAAACCTGAGTGTGACAGTAGTTAAAGCTCTGTAAAAAAAAAAAAAAAAAAGCTAGTAAGTGGACATTGAGTTGAGATTGTTTCTAAAACTTTGCAGAGGTACATTAATGTTTATTACAAGATTTTATTACTGGATTGCACAGGTGTTCACGATGTTTACCTAACATACAAGAACTTACATACTTAAACACAATAGCACACACAGAATAGTACTCTAAGATATTAATGATATTGAGGATATTGTGTAGCGATAGTTGGAGACAGAGTTTACCTCCAAAGCAAATGGGAAAGTTCTGTCTCCAAGCGGAGGCATTGTTAAAGATTCATGTGACTTATGCCACAAACTGGTTATCAGAAATGTGGAAACAGGAGTGACAACGCAGCGTCACCCGATGAAGTCTCCCAACTTTTCACTTCTCACCTCGCACACTCACCGCAGTCCCTTTTAAAATACCTCGAGTTTTAGATTCTCTCCCATGCATAAAGGAACAGGGACCATTTTAGTCACTGCAGCTGTCCAGCAAAATTTACTACAACCAGGTGAAGTAATGCTCACTTATCTCTCTTGTACACAAATGTAGTCGATTTACAGGAATGCCTGCTTGCTATTCAATATTTATGGTCAGATAAAATGGCAGGAAAGGAGGTTTGAATGTGGAGGGAGGGAAACAGCTCTGAAATATGTATGAGTGCACATATGCAGCACTGGCGATTTTGATGTGCACTGCAGCTCTGCGCGGAGACGAGGGGAAGCTGAGTCACCGCGAGGAAACGTCTCGCAGAACTTGGGGACAGAAAAGTGACCACCAAGATTTAATCAGACATTTTTACCCCTGGTTTAACTGATACTTAAAATCTGCGGGTGCAGAATCTGAATCTAAATATATGTGCAAGTGCTGAGAGCAGTGGATTTTCAACTTAGAGTGTACCTTTGAAACTTGCAGGGTTGACCTGACTTCTCAAGCCTAGATCTGTTTTTTTCCCCACATTATACCAAGGTGTGTGACAGAGTGGCACTGTTTTTAAAAACTGAAAATTAAAAATGTCTGCAACCATTCACTCTGAAACTTACAGATTTTACAAACGTTCTCTCAACCTTCATGTCTCCACTGGCTGGACAGTTAAATGTGAATGGAAACACTGTATTTTTATTTCATGATTTGGCCTCAGTGTATTTATTTTTATCTTTCAGTTCTATGTTAATTTGATTCTACATCAGAAATATGCAAGTGAAGCCAAACAGTACCACAGCACTATTTTAGATTGTTTAGAATATGGGGGTACGCAGATTAACTCACATTCTTTCCACTTAAATCCTTTAACAGTTAATAAAATAATTCTTCGTGATTAATTCAAAATTAATTCTCATAAATGTGAGCCGTGAAAGAGTCATAGCTGAGTTAAGGTAAATTTTCGTCAGCTAATGTTTTTAGAGACAATTTAACTCGAAACTCTTGATGCTGCCTGAGAAAAACCTTGAATCACCACTTGTTTCAACACGCTGTGAATGTAGCGCAGAAAGCAGTGAGCATGCCCTGTTTTGCTCTTTTAAGTGCTTTTGCCCTTTTAACTGAGGTACTGACCTGACTCGTCAGTCACCAGCCAAATTTAAGGGGTCTGAAGTGGATACTTAATACTAAGAAAGGGATTTTAAAAAATAAAAGTCAAACTGTTTAACAGGGGAAAAGTCCAGTCTTCACTTGCTGCTGTTTGAGAGACAGTTAACACTTTGATTAAAGTCCTAGTCCATGATTGGTGCACAGCTCCTCATTGCTCCAACCATCAGATCAAAACAGTCATCATGCTCTGCAGTGTAATACAGGCCATGTGCACTCAGTAGTGATTAAGTGGGGAAAATAGGCCACTTTAAAGTTTCATTCATCACATCATGTGGTCAGTAAAGTGTACCTACACAGCACCATAATTTCATTTGGCCAAAAGGTCCAATTTTGTGAAAGAGTTCCATGGAGAACTATTTATTCAGCTTTACGCTATCAGCATTTTTATTCTAGAGCCCTGACAATTATTGGTGTCGCCATTCACAACATTTACCACGGAGAGAAACAACATAAGCACCTGAAGAGCCTGACCTGTGTTCATTCGTGTGACAGACAGCTCCGTGAGCAAGATTAAATCTGGCTTCGCAGTAAAGCAGAGTTGGGTGTGTGATTGTCAAATGCCGAGTTGTGTTACAGTTTCTTAGGTTGGGAGAAGAATGTACTTGAGCCAGAGCAATGGAAAAAAGAGGGAGGCAGTTAATCCAAATGTTTACCCGCTGTCACCTGTGACAGCACAATGACTCACGCAGATGTGTGAAAATGCATGTGTGTGTATGTGTGGAGTGGATGAGATAATACTTTCTTAAGGAGCAGCTACCAACTCTGCCGAGGATGTCGCTGAGACACAAAAGCCTTTTCAAACTGTCAACATACAGCCACAACTCTGTCTCCGGGTGTTTTCGCTGCCTGACACATATGATCGAAGGAAATCTGTGTTTCCTTACAGATATAGCTTCCACCGTCGACTTAGTATTGTCTCATTAACCTTATAGCTTTAAGGAAATTGAATCTTGGCGTGTATGTAGTACATGTACTCTGTGATGCAGAGCTGAGCCGAAATGGGAAATAAACATGGATTGTTGGCGATGCCTTGTATTATCGTCATATCCATAAAGGTCACAGATATGCTGCACACTATATTATGCTAATTGCTACAGTTTCCATGCCAGTACTGCTGAATTATATTTTTGATTGATAGGCAGCGCCTTGGAGAATAGGAATGTATGGGATACAATAATGAATACGAATGCACAGTGGTGTTTGTGAGAATTTGGAGAGTGTTGACATGATTGTAATATTTGTATCTGACACGCGTCAGAAATAGGATTCTCTGCCTGCCGACACTGATTTCAAACGTGAGGAGGAAGATCATGTCAAGGAGGCATGTGTCACTCGTCTCTCCCTTCGATGTGCAGCTCGGCAGGCATCACAATGTTTTGCACACTCAATTTCCTGTGTTTAAATCTGACACGCAGGTTTTGTTTTCGTTTTCCCTTTACCAAACTGAATATGATAATGTCACTTGGGAATTGCTAGATGAAAAGATTTCCATGGTGCCGTCAGCTTTTTTTTGCTGAGGAGATGAATTGAACAGTAGGCGCAGGGTTTGGAACCAATACAGCATGCATTATAATGAAATCATCTTCTTTTTTTCCATTCAGAGAAGCTATGCTTTGAAAATGGAGTTTGCAAACCAAATTGGATTAGAAATGGTGGATATTTTGTTAGGTATCTCTCCAATTTCACAGTGTGTGTGTGTGTGTGTGTGTGTGTGCGTGTGCGTGTGTGCGTGTGTGTGTGTGTGTGCGTGTGTGTGTGTAGGTGTGTGTGTGTGTGTGTGTGTGTGTGTGTGTGTGTGTGTGTGTGTGTGTGTGAACCTGCTTGAATGCTGTCGGATTCTTCAGTCCGTAGCTATTAATATTAATGTTGGTTCAAAGCTTTAGTCTTTAAAACAAACACGTGGTTCTTTTTTATCTTTTAAGTTCTCTGTTTGACCCTTCTGCTGCATCAAAAGCTAAAATTTCAGCTGTTATTTTAAAAGAACAGTTACAGTTGTCATATCAGGGACTTCTTTTACTCTTCTGGTTCAAACCGCTTTTACGGTTTCACGATCCAGGCGCTGAAGTGACACATCTTTTTTTTTTTTTTTTTTGCTCAGATGAGTTAGGTTCAGGTAGCTGTGAGACAATCCAGTCTTTCTGTGCATGTGAACAGCGTGCAAAGGCTGAACAGGTGCGAGGAACACCGACAGATTTACAGTGAATTCATCGGAGATGCAACAGCAATTTACAACTCAAGTGTGGACACTCAGCAAAGTAAAATTGCTGCATAAAAATCTATTAAAAAAAATCCATAAAGTCTTGTCTTTGGGATTGCATCACAGAAATCCCATCAATAAAACAAGGTGAGCCATAACCTACAGTGAAAGTTTCAGGGTTTGTTTTTGCAGCGTGTCGCAGGCTTACAGGAAGAACACGTTTAGTGTACAAATGTAAATCAAGTTCTAATCAAACGGATTTTCCCTTCACAGCTTTGAAAAAGGGCCGATTCTGGATCACCCCTGACCCCTACCACAATGACGACAACATCCAGATTGGACGTGAAGTCAAGATATCTTGTCAGGTAGAGTTAAAGCGCCGGCAGAGTAAATACATGCACACATTAAGTTAAGGTAAGTCACTCTCCAGTGCAATAAAAATGATGTACTGAATGTCCCAGGTGGAGGCAACGCCACCAGAGGAGCTGACGTTTAGCTGGCTGAAGAACGGCCGTGCCCTGCGGAGCTCAGAGCGTATGGTCATCACCCAGACGGACCCTGACATCTCCCCCGGGACCACTAACCTGGACATCATAGACCTCAAGTTCACCGACTTTGGCACGTACACCTGTGTGGCCGCGCTGAAGGGAGGAGGCATCCCTGAGATCAGCATTGATGTCAACATCTCGTCCACAACTGGTGAGCCTCACACCCCTTTGTGCCAGTGACGCATTTACACACCTCCTCTACCATATCCCACATAAACACACACACTAAAACAATGTTTGTAGTTTTTTGCTATAATTCCTATCAGTTTCTATATAATTTTACTCAAGAATAGAGGATAACGCACTGTAAATGTAAGCTAAAGTTGAACCAGATCTAATGAGTGTTTACAACTGACAGGTCTAAAAACAGCTTTAATGTTTGCCTGGGTCTTAGCCTCTAGGTAAGTGGTTTACATATATAGTATAATTCAACTTGGAAAATTCCCCCAGATTTCAGCAGCTAAGCTGGTATGTAATCAACAGGAATGGAAGCAATAATGAAAAGGGAAAAGATATTTTTTTAAAGGGTCAGTTCACCCAAATTCTGAAAGAAATTTACCTCTGCTTTCTAGTGGTGCAGATTTTTATCTGCTGAGGTTTTCATATATTTTCTGCTGAAAATTATGCACCCCAGTGCAGGGGAGGAGGAAAGAAATTCCTCTGTGGTTGTCACGGAGTTAGAAACTGTGTTGTATTTTCTGTTTAAACCATTTTTTTTCAGTTTGTCAGAAAACAATCTCAAGTCAAAATGACAGTTGACAGTGAGCTCTCTAAATTATTCAGAGTAACCAGGTTGTTTTTTTGAGGGGGGGTGAAACTAAGACTGTATGTTGTATGTGTGCGTTATTTGGGTGAACTGACCTTTTTTCCTGGATGGTCTCCACAGGTTACAAACGTGTGTTTATCTTCATTAGACTGTTGTTCACTGCCGGACTAAATTCCAGTGTCCTGAAAAAGGTTGAAGAACCACTGTCTCTTTCAAATGACTGCACACAGCATTGTACTCCAGCACTGACATCACTGTTTTGCGTTGAGTGTTCAATTGGATTCCTGTGAACCAAAGATGACTCCATCAGTCTAAACAATCAGAGACTAAACATCCATCGTCCTTCCATCTAATTGGCTGCTTCCACCACTGTTCCAACTAACATTTGTATACATGTATACAGCATGTTAATAACACATCATATCAGTCCGCCTTGTCTACTGAGCTCTATCATTGTAGTTTCAATCATGGCATCTTGAGTAGTCACTTAGAAACAGAGCAGTGCTGCAGCAGCCATTGTGTTCTTAGACACTCTACTCCTTTGTTTTACATCAGTTGTTTCAAAAGACGTAGGTGCTAACATAATAAAATCACTATTCTGTCATAAAAAGAATAATCAAAGGAGAAAATCAGCTGTCAAACATCTATTTTTCTGTCTACTCTTTTAGAGTTTAACATCAATCAGCTCCTCTCCGATTTTATAAGAAAAAAAGCCCAGAACAGCTTCAGAGGCAACAAAAGAGAGCTTCACTTTTAGAAGATTGGTACATAGCACATTTAGTAGAGTTAACAGAATGTTTTGTTCAGGCTCTACAATGATGGTGAAATGTGATGGTTAGAGAATCAAAGCGATGTCACATGTAATGGGACAGGAATAGTGTGCGTAATCTCCGGTGTGAGGTCAATGAGCAGCAACGTTTCGGTGTCACCACACATTACTTCATCACCCATCGACTCCACCGAGGGATGTGACCCCGATCAACTCGACACCTCAGAGACGCCACGACTGAGAGTCTGCTGCTTGCCACTCACTCATCCCAGATTCCCAGATTTCCATGCGGGGGACTGCCATGGGTTGGTGTTGCTGCTGGTGCAGTGGATATCTGTTTTTGCTTTGAATTTGCTGGCGTGTGTTCACTACTGATAAGTGACTTTTGGGTTGTGTAATGTTTTGCGACTTGTGATTGCGAGCTTTACTTCCCCTTTTTATGCTCGCACTGCATGCACGCGCGTCAACAGACACGCTCACACACTCATGCACCCTCATATCCTTTCACCGTCTTTTCCTATCGCACACACACCTCTCTGCCACTCACAGCATGAACATGAAAGCCGTGTGTCGACCTTGGGTGCATAATTATTGTTAGATAATCCTTTGATAATCCCTGCGCTATAAAACAGTAGGATCAATCGCACCTGCCAAGATTGTTTCCTCATTATCTTTTAAGTAGTGCAGCCTTTTCTTTTGGAGTGCCTGGGCGATGCCAATGCATTAACACAGACCCTTTAATGTGTAAAAAAAAAAATTACTGCTGTCTGACTGAGGAAATAAATGAGGAAATGACTGACTTTATTGTGACTGTATGAAATGAAAGGTTTCCTTAAGGCTTAGATGTGATTGCTTCTTAAACTTTCATTGTTCCAGTCATGTGTGGGTATGAAATATTATGAAAGTGTTGCGTTGTCATAGAGCTGTTCCTGTCATAGGAAATAATACACTGAAGTTTGCTTCTGCCGGTTACAATTCTCTCTGCATTACCTGGATGTGACTGGGCTGTTTTCCTGCAGAATGCCTGTTATGCATGATGTTTCTTTCAGTCAGATTGATGCCATGAATCAATCTGACTGTTCGCTAAGCGGAACAGTATAGCTGTTGTGCACGAAATCGTCTTGTGCCTCTGCCTTGCCATATGCCTGCAGCCTGTTTTGGGGTGAATAAGTCCCATTTTTGTTCCTCTGCCTGTTCTCCTGAAGGGAGAAAGCCCGAGCTTCAATTAGAAGTCTTAATAAAAGCATTTAGAGGAGATTACGCTGCAGGTCTGCCAGGGTTTTGTGCTGGGGAAGTGGTTGGAAAGCGATTGAGCCTAAAGTGTCTCTAGTCTGAACACTTCGGAGCTCGGTGGCTGTTCCAACATTGGCTCCCGTTCCAGATTCCAAACCCGGGCTTAGCCTCAGCCCACAGCACGTCTTTATGAAAGAGAATATTTATTATCTCCCATTCTTTTAACTTTTGATGAACACAGATTTCAACAGCTTTCATGATTTCTCCCTTTTGCAAAACAGCACTAATATTTACTATCGTGACACGCTCATTAAATAAGCAACTTCTTTTCTCGTCGGGACTTCCAGAGATTGCAAGGCTAATGCTTATTTATGAGCGTGGTCTGGAAATGAGGACACAGATCTCCCCTTTGGATACTGTCAGGATTAAGAACCACAAGACACAGGAACAGCTGAAAAAAACATCAGTGTAAAACATAAAACATCGCATAAACTTCTAACAGGGACTAGCTGATTAATCCTTTCATTAGCCTGCGTGTTAAATGTGTCTTTAGTGGATGTGACTTGCTAGATTATTGTTAGATGATGTGATTATTGCCATTCGACGGCTGTTGCGCTGAAATGTTATTTGGCTTCAGATTGGAACTACCACTGGGACTGTCTTAGAGATAAATTTTTAATAACATGTAGCGTTATTATGGATGGATTTCTGACATTTAAAGCCAGTTTTCGGCGCTGATTCACAAAGCTGATACCCGCTTTTTGCACTCGCTGTCTTATAATTACTATAAACATTCGATTCTGCCATCTCAGTTCAGGAAAACTGCATTACTGTCCTTTAAACAGCTGTGGCAAGAATAGTCTCTGCTGATACATCTTAGAATCAGCAAACCACAGTAGCTCATCCCCAGTCTGATTGACAATCACAAAGTAAGTTTTAGAATTGAAAGTCACCTCTCTCTGCTTGTGAGGTGGATAAATCCCTCCATGATGAGTCCCTCAATTAGCACCCAGTGTTTCTGTCAATCTCAGGAATCACTGCAGTTAATGAATTAAGCAAATCAATTAAGTGCTCAGTTGATTAAAACATGAGCTTGTTTAATAAACACAATGTACAGCCTTTTTTTTTTTCTGAACTAAATATGCGTCATCTGAAGCTCACAGCAGGGCCACTCATCTCTGTCTATCCTGCTTTCAACCGTCCCGTTGTCTGGTTGACTCTGATTCACCATGAGCCGCCGTCAACCGAGGGACTGTGCCACATGTGAGTCTAATAGGGACAGCGTGACCGCTGGCTGTTGACCGCACTGATGTGCTTGTTTCAGGAGCAAATTCACTGACCCCGTTAAAGAGAAACCTGGTCTGCATCCTGACTCACCTACAGGGTGCAAAAGTTCAACTGCTGTTTGGTCACTGTGAATGGAAACAAGTTGTTTGTGGCTTTTTTCCCTCAGGTTCGAGCATGTGGAGTTTTCAAAGACATCAGTAGATTCTTTATTGATGTTGGTTGATGTCCGTTCTCTTTCATTGCTTTTTTTTATGTTTGATTTGTACAGTAGGATTTCTACAGTAGCTGGTTCAGATACACAGTTTTTTGCCTTGTCAAAAGTTACAAGTATAGCTCATTTTCAAAAGCTTAGTCATTTTCGAAACAATGGTTTCTTGTTTTCAGAAAAACAGAGACAAAAGCAGGCTTCTGAATTGCAGCTGACGACCTCCAGGAGTTGGTTAAAAACAGTCTTCAGTTGACTTTTTTATATTCCAGGCTGACTTGTTTTCAAACAAGAACCCAGTCTTTAATATACACTTGATGGCTACATACATGATATCAGGCTAAAAGACAGTTCCTAGTATCCAGGACCAGTTTGCATACCATAGAGAAAATGTTGCACATTGGATTTTCTAGTTGTGACAGTAATCCAACAAACTATAGTAGTAAATCAATTATGTGCTTGTAGCCTTGGAAATTGGTTGCTAATGTATGTGAGCTAGTTAGCCACACATGCTAACTTTTGAAGCTTACATTCACCATTCACCTTCACTCACTCTTCAACATATGGACAAATCCGGGGTTGCTGTGCTGTAATTGGACAATAATTATTTAGGTGAGTGATTCTGCAAATGATTAGGTAGCATATGTGTGTAAGTGTGTAAATGGCCAAATCCATGAATAATGACAAAGGAATGTCAATAAAAGCATAAAAAGAATAAAATCTCAGATGCAAAATTAAGTTATGAACTCCAGACTGGGCTAAAATAACAATATTCTAGAGCAGCAAATCCCAGCACTGGATAAACATGCCTGTACAGGTCCAAAGATAGTCCCAGTAGGCTGTATAATGTCATGAAGGGCCCTAACAGCTGTCCCACAGCTGGGATGCTGTCCTGAGAAATCTGCTATATGACAACAGTAGATGCTACGGTCATGCTACTTCTTGAATGATAGGCATGTAACCACCTGGCAGCATATGTCAGCACAACACCTGTGATTTTTCAGAAGAAGGTTATAGATGTCAGTACTGTCAGGTGGGAAACACACTCTGTACTCTGTAAACACAAACGTGTACATTTATAGAGGTTTGGGGGAAAATCAAAGGGTTGCAGGCAGGAGCACAGTGGTCCTTTCACTGGTAGGTATACTGTGATCAGTGTTCACTCTATGCTAAATCCATAAATTATGTTAATAAGACTAGATAACTTGGCACATTATGCACAGTGTACCAGCATCTAGCCTTAACTGCACCACCTAAAGTCAAGCTTTATGGAGGTGACCATCTGGGAAATCACCTCCCTGTCCAGCTGGGAAAATCTGAACGGAAAATGCGAATAAGAAGCACTCTCCCTCCCTCATTAACTACTGTCGAGGCCCCTTGAGCGATGTACATAAACTCTGGTCCTTCCAGAGTCCTGCTCACTGCTTAGCAACAGAAAAAGTGGCGACACTGGAGGTGTGTATTTGTGCATTTCTATACTGGGCCAGTGAGAAATTCTTTTACTCTGTCTGGTTGGGTAAATGTTAGAAAACAGAACGCCAAGATTACAGAGAGCAGTGTGGCCACAAATCAAAACACAGCCCATGAGAGTATTGGTATAGAAAGCCTGCTGCTGTACAATCTCACTCGTATGGATTTATGTGTGGTTTGTGTGATTGATTGTAAGACAACTTATAAAATCTCAGGGGAACAGCATACGGCTCAAAAACACATGTACACAGTTGTATGTCAGTGTAGGCAGTAGTGTGTCGCAGCAATCCATCATTGCACTAAGCCAATTTTAACACATCTGTAGACATCTATTACACTTCAGCAACTTGTTGTATAGATGCTTCTCTCCCACACACACACACACACACAAACATAAACTCACAGAAAACGCAGGCTCCTCTCTTTGTCCCCAGAGGTCCAGGACTCAGGGGAGCGGAGAGTCCTGTCACATTGTGACCAACTCATTGGCCTCAAGCTGTCTAAACACACTCTCTCACACTCTGCAGGAGTTGCAGTAGTAGAGAGAGAGAGAGTGCTGTGTTGCCATGGTGACTGGGAGTGATCTCACAGCACTTACCAGAAAAAAAGGGGGCAGCGAAAATGTTGTTTATTCTCAAAGACGTCCGCGCGCGCCACTCTGGCTCCCGTCACTGTAAGAAAATGCAGAGTGCCAGATATTTTCCACATTTTGCAGTCAGCTCACTTTGCAGCGTGTCTGCTGTGGCGCTGATGGATCCTGCTGACAGGCTCCAGCAATCAGCCTCTTACACTTGGAGGACCATTCCAGCTGAGGCCCTCGAGATGTGCAGGGCTACTGAGGCCAAACAGGGAGGTCCAGTCCCAATTTTGGCCCCAAAAAAGTACACGAGCACACACATATAGATGCAATGTTTGTCCGTCAGCAACAACAGCGAGAAGCATCCCACTGAGGATCACAGCATGGTGTCACCCGTGGGCGAGAGGAGAAACGCTCAGCCATACACACATGCACTTACAGAAACATAAAACCACGTAAGCACACACTGCACAAGCATACGTACACAGCGGGCATGCCCTGCAGGCATCACTGGCATTTGGATGGCTTTGGCACAATGAGAGCACAGTGAAGACCAGTAGCGGGCTCTCTGCCACACTGAGCATCTCAGTGGTCAGTCTCACACACAGAGGCAGAGGGTGTTCACTTGGAAAGAGAGAGCAGGAGGAAGAAGGAGATACCGAGTTAGCAAGAGGGAGATGTCTGTGTGCATGTGTGCCTGTTTGCGTTTCCGTGATGGTGTGGAGAGAGACAATGGCAGCTGATAGCCAGTATTTGTGCTGCCAAACCCAATAGGCAGACAACTGTAATTGCCTGCCTAATCTGGGCTGTGGAGAGGCCAGGTGTAATGATGGCAACTCAGTGAATACACCTCTCCTCCACTCGCTAATGGATGCTTGCTGCTCCCCTCCTATCCTGCTGTTGTCAATTCACTATTTCACTGTTTGGACCCAAGGAATTGTTCAGAAAAGTGGAGAAAATATGCTGTGGAAAGAAATATGTCAGCTCTTGACACCTGGCTGGCTCAGTCGAGATACTGTGTGAATACTAATCAGCGAATGTATGAGAATGCAATGAGTGTCCGCTGTCATTGTCTCTGTGGAGATCATTTTTGCTGCTCTTTTGGTGCCAAATTGCATTGCCAAGATTTATCTGTGAATGACCAGTCTTCATTATCCCACGCCTATGACAGCAACATGTTTATGCATTACATACCTGAAAAGCTCTAGATAAGTGTTGAACCGGCTGATGTGCAGCCAAACTTGTGGGTAACAATGGCTAGAAAGGCAACTTAGGAATTTTAATCCGTTTTAATACAATGATTTATCAGCACAGAATTTTCCATATACAGTAAAAGTGGTTTAAAGCTGCCATGATCAATATTTTTGTAGTAAAAATGGATAAAATGACTACGTGTGTGAAAGGGTGTTCCTCGAAGAGTCTAAATCACAAGTACTTAACACCTGACTTAAGTTCGTCACAGCTCTATGGAGCGTCTTATCCTCTTTTGGCTCATTGTTAGGGTTATTACAGCCCACGGGTTACCTCACATGCAGTTTGACATACCGTGGTTTCCAGCATTTTGAGTAGGTTTGTACCTTTTGACTCACTTTAAGAACAAAAGGAATATCTGACAGCTGCAGCATTGAGATGACAGTGGGAATGTTCTTTCTCACCCAGACAGAAATGAGGTCAAAAGAAATATAACTGGACTCTTTCATTTTCTGGAGATTGCTAGTGATTTCATCACTATGAAACTTCAATGTGGCTTGACTTCATTCCAGCTGCTGCATTGTTTGGGCAGAATGACAGTGATTCGAAAATCATCAGGAAGCATGACACGGTTTCATCATTGCTGAGAAGATTTTCACTCCTAGAAAAGCTGTCTATAAACTATTTTTGGGAGTCATTGTACAAAAGAGTCTTGGAGTCTGCTGACGGTTTGGACTTTCACAAAAAATACATGAACACAGAAATACGCAGACACAGACACACACACACACAGCACTCTAGGAGCCGGTGCAATTTGCCAGGTTTACTAATTAAACAAATTTACTTGGCCAGCATGCTTGATGAGGAACCAGACCGCCTGATCCAACCTGCTAGTTTTCCCACCTTCCAAACTTAGAACACGCACACACACAAGCACACACACACAGGCACTCACTCTCACACACACATTCACAGGCACTCACTCACACACACACACACAGGCACTCACTCTCACACACACATACACAGGCACTCACACACACACAGACACACACACACACACACACAGGCACTCACACACACACAGACACACTCGAGGAAGCCTGCAACTGTGTCCAGCAATTTGGCACTTTGCACTTCTTTCATTATTCATTGCTAACTTTCAGCCAGGCTCTAAAATGTCTGTTAAACAAAGGCAAGATATTTATTGGATCATATTTTGTTACATGGCCAGCAATAATGCTATATCACCTTTGGGAGGGTTCTGTTGTAAATGCTCTGAATTAAATGATGCTGTGGATGAAATTGAGCAGCTCCATGAGGAGGATGGCAGGGAAGTAAAAAGCTGCAGAGTGATAGCAATGATGCAAGTGGATGGTGATGGTGATAAGAGTTATGACTGTTGAAATGATGATGGTGGTGAAACTGTGACAATGATGATGATACTGTAGTGTTGATGGTTGCAGTGGCAATGCTCACAATGACTATGATGGTTTCTTAGAAGGGTAATGCAATATTGTTTCCTTGGAAGCTGTAGAGTACATAGAATTTGTTTATATTATGATTATTGGGTGGATTCGTTTACCTTCTTATTTCAGTGAGTTGTAGCCTGTTTCCACCGCAAGAACATTTCCATGGGACCAGGAACTATTTCAGGAACCACAATGAAAGAATTTTTATTCCTCTGCCATTGTTCCTGCCGTCTCTGGGCTTTGTATTTTCCGATGTCCCAGGATCAGGCTGGAGTTTGCAGTGCGGAACATCGCTGATTGGTCGAACATAAATTTCCTGGCTGCTAGAACTTGTGTACTGCAAGTGCAGGGTGTAGTTAGCACTAGTACTAGGACAAAGGTTGGAGATGTCTTGTAATGTAAATTGATGATAAGAGGTTGTCGGCTTTCTGACTTCTCTTTTATCAGCAACATAAAGAGAGTGACTGCAAACGACCTGAGACCACAAGTGATAAAGGGAGTGGTGATCAAGAGACCAAAGCAAGTCAGCAAAGGGAACGAAAGTTAAAGGAACAGTTTGATATTTTGGCAAACATGCTTATTCGCTTTCTTGCTGATAGGCAGATGAAAATGTCACACTATTCCTTTAATTAGCTGATTGTTGTCATCACAGCTGCGTAACAAACAACTCTGAATTGTTTCCTTGTGTGTGAAACTTGCATCACAAACATTGTCATCATCTTCAAATTCAAATTCGTTATCAGACTAATTTGCCTTTTTAAATCGATTCTTCAGATGCAGTGGAAACGCAAACATGAATGCACAAAGGGGACATTTAGTTACTATTTTAGTTCCTGAGTTTAGTTCCTGTGTCTGTACCTGGACCTATGTGGTTGAAAAGGGCTGCTACTTACTGTTTTCTTTGACCGGTATGGTTACAGAGTGCATTTGCTTTTCAGCTCTTCATTGCATTGTTCATTGTTTGCCATTGCTTGATGACATTTAACTTCCTCACTGCTGCCCTCCATGATGATTTTACTAAGTATATGCTCAGATTGTCCAGTCCAGTCGCTGCTGCTAATGTCTGCATGGTCCTTCCATACAAAGCTCTGTGTGTGTGTGGGTGTGTGTTTGTGTGGCTGAGATTCGGCTTCATTGCCATTGCAACTTGGATGCTCATTCGCTTCCCCCCCTCCATACTTTCCACGCCGCTTTCTCCCCCCAGTCGACCATTTCCTCTTACCCCGCCTGCTGACTTTCTAGAGCCCCATATCAGTCCCTCCTCTGTTTTTCTCTTTCTTAGTTCCCCCCAACCTGACAGTCCCCCGGGGCAAGTCCCCCCTGGTGGCCCGCGAGGGTGACACAGTGGAGCTGGAGTGCCTTGTTTCAGGGAAGCCCAAGCCCATCATCCTGTGGTCGCGTGCCGATAAGGAGGCGCCCATGCCGGATGGCAGCATGCAGATGGAGAGCTACGATGGTGTGCTGCGTATTGTTAATGTGTCCAGGGAGATGACGGGCTCATACCGCTGCCAGACCAGCCAGTATAATGGGTTCAACGTAAAGCCCCGGGAGGCCGTGGTGGAGCTGATCGTACAATGTGAGTAGATAGACTGTGGGTGTTTTAGTCTGAGTATATATATGTGTGTGTGTGTGACTGTCGTGGTGTAACTCGTAGTAGTGTTATAATGTGTGTATGGTGTGTCAGTTGTTTCTGTAATGTGTTTTCGCAGTGTAATTAATCTTCATGTGTTCTAGTCCGGTGTGACCAACATTGAACGTTCCCCCATTTCTTCCCTTCCACGCCCATCCAATTTCCTTCTTAAGGCTGTAAAATGAGTCCAGTCCCCTGGTGCCCTCCGTCAGGTCTGAGAGGAAACAGCTCTGACTCCACCTCTTACACAAAGGGGAGGACTTTATCTGCTGAGCGTGAACTGAGCACAACTAATATTAGCAAAGGCACAAAGCTCTAGATACAGATGTCCGCACTTGTTAGGGTCCGTCTGCATGTTTGCGTGTGTACGTGTGTGTGTGTGCGCGCACACTCACATCAGAGAAGCCCCGAAGACTGTGTGCCATATCCCCAGGCCTCGGACCCCCTGCCATCGCCGCTCAGCAAGAAACCCTTTCCCCTCCTTTAAGATATGACATTGAAAGATGGCTTAACAGCTAATTAGTGAGCGGCTAATTTATTCCCACTAGTATTCATTTTGTATTCATTAATGGAGATTTGAATGGAATATTTCGAATGAACATCAGAGATTCAAAGCGGTGTCACTCATTCAAAGGCTGGGGATATTTCTCTCCACTGGAAAAAAAAAAAAAAAAAAAGAACAGACGATGGATACGAAGGAAATGAAAGCGATCCATGAAGAGTGCTTACAATTCTCTGGCAAGTGATGACAAGAAATAGAAAAACTGATTCTCATAACCACATTGTTTTTTCTCACGGCCTACTTAGTTAATCCATGCATTCTTCCATCTCAATTTACCGTAATCTAGAAAGAACCTGTGAACTCCTAAACTACTGTGAAATGAATGGCAATTAACGTGCCACATGCTGACTGCCACGTTTGAAGTGTCCTCCGGATTAAACTTGCCAAACATAAGACTGCAGAAAAATATCCAACAACTTTTTAAGTGTGACTAATAAAACAGAATTGTGGCTGCAGCTCAACCAGGGTTTTGATTCAAGACCAACTTGACACTCCCACTACCAATATTTTGATTGAGGAGGAACAAGAGCAGCCCCCGTTCTGTTCTTGCCGACAAGGATTAACACATAATTCTGCTCTCTCTTTTTTTTTTTTCCAAGACTTTTATTGTGCTCTTTGCTATGGCGTTCACGTTGCAGCTTAGCTGTTACCCACTGCGCTGTGTTAAGAGAATTAATGAAGTTTTGATGTGCTTTGAAGAAGACTGTTGAATTTTTTGGCTGAATTGATTATGATTATGCAGTGATGACAGCCCCATATCAAAGGTTAGTGGCTTTGCAGTGCACCAATGCTGACACCAAAAAGTAAACAACGGATTTAGACTCTTAAGATGCCCTTCATTAATTAGCAACACTCTGTGGATCTGCCGCCTCATGCGCAGAGGGTGTGGCGGGCTGGAAACAAATTGTTGAATGCAAAATTAAAAGAACAAGATTGGTGTCAATAGCCTTTCTGAAAGCAAGGTGAAAGTGCTGCTGTATATTCACATGGCATCCTCATGCAGAACTTGTCCCCATGCCCTACTTTCAAACAACAGTTTCACTGGGAGACTCACTGCATGCAGTCCACGTGAAATATTAACACACTTCTACATACAACCCCTGCCTCAGTCGTTTAAAAACAATTGAAGAATGGATGATGCTGCTTTTCTCGTTTGCGCCCTCTCAGCAGAAAGCCACAAGCAGCAATGGGTCACAGTGATCCTGTTGCCATTCAGAGCGCAGCAGGGGCACGTACTGTATTGTGTGTACCATTTGTCGTAGGGCAGCACAAATAGAGCAGGAAAAAAAAAAAGCAAATAAGCCCTAACTGTTCAAAAGCTTTTTGGTCAGCAGCTACAATTATGCTGCATTTATGAAAATATCTCTTTTTTTTCCTTTTTCCTTCATTTGCAGGAACATCACATTCTACAAGCTTCGTCTGTAAATCAGTGACAAAGGGAAAAAAAAGAGATGACTCATTTAAACAAGGTCTACCCAAAATAAAAGGTGTTTTTGGACTAAGTTGAGAGTTGTTATTCTCATAGAAGATTAAAAAGCATAAAATGTCCGTGATGAAAAATTCTTTTTCACATAATAAAAATGCCGGATTTCATAGAGGGCATATTCAAGAAATTCACTATGCAAAATCACTATGCAAGTAGTCTATGATGGCAGGTATGGTTGATACGTATGGTTATTGTGTATTTTTCCCCCATTTAACACATCATGGTAAAAGACATAGAATAAGGAAACTAACCCTGATAGCCACAGGATGTGGCCGTGTCACACTCCGACACCGTGGTGAGTACTGAGCAAGTTGTAGGGTTGTAAGCGAAGCATGTGGCGTGGGAGATGGGCAACTGAAAAACGTGAAAACATGAAAACAATACTTTCTGTGCTTCCCTATTATGTTGTCTATGTTCCCCTCCTGTTAATATATATTTATAGATAACAAAATTAAGATAAAGCAGCATGCAGTAGTAAAGTACAGACACAAACATGTATTCAGTGCATGTATTCAGCAGAAATTCCAGCAAAACAACTCAAAACAATATTTGAAAGGTGGCTGCTGAGGAAAGAAAATGTGATCCACGACAGAACCGTGAAAGAGCCATGGCGCAACCTGAAAGCAATGCAGCCGCATCCAGTGGACATGGGTAAAAGAACAAAAGAGAAGTTCCTTCTCAGTCTGAAAACAAGTGTCAAATGTGATCAAGACTAACCATGAAGATGACAAGGCAGATAGGATGAAACAAATAAGAGTAAGGAAGAAGCGGAAAAGGCAAAAGAGAAGTGTTTCACTTCACAGTATATATAGAATCAGCAGCCGCCTCATTGTCTGGTATGACAAACACTCTCGGAGGTGAAGAGGAAGAATGAGACCTTCAGACTATAAATTCAGGTGGCCTTAACCAGCTACTGAATGTACAATGAATACTAAAAATCCAAAGCTCTGGGTTTAAAATTCATTATGTATTTTCATACTTCTCCGGTTAAACTGACTTTGATATAAAGTAGTAAAAGCTGAAAAACTATTTTCAAGAAGCAAAGGTGTAATTTTCATGAGGCTCCACAACCTTCGTATGACCTCATCTCAGAGTGGAGGTCAAGACCACGGGTGCTTTCGGGCAAGATTTCTCTCCTCTGACATCCAACCGGAAAAGGTCATCACCTATTACACCTACTCTTCCCCCTCCCCTCAGTCTCCGTGACAGTGGACAGGGGTTAATTACAGGGAGAGATGGTCGTTAGTGACACTCGAACTGCTTTCACACATGCACTACAACCCTGAACCTTTCTAGACCTTACCAGGAGGAAATGTATGCGTGAACACAAATGTCCGAATCAGTCGAACCAGACATTAAACGGACTTTACCCTGCCAGCTCCCCAGTTCAAAGTCCAGATAATGTACAGTGGAGCCGACGTGTGAGTAGAGCAGGCCGTTGTTCAGAGAGTTCACAGCGAACAAATGGGCATGTTGAGGACCTTTTATCCTGCCTCCTGCACGCTCTACCCAGGCACCACCCCTCGCCTAAACCAAACATGAAAAGAGTATTTCCAGTAGGTGTGAACACGTCTCGCACAAGCAATCTCCTGTTGTGTGCAGCATGTGTGAAAGGGCAGCTCCGGATAATGTCCAGACCTGATTCTCTGGACATTGTCCCGAGTTCGTACGTGAAAACACCTTCAGATGGAGGAGACATGCCTCAGGAGGCGAGGGAAGGGAAGAGTGAGACAAGGCATCAGGTGAAAGACGTAGGTGATGTGGGTGCGTCATAGGATGGACACACACGGTACAAGACACAGTGAAGCGCATCAGTTCACTCCTGATAATTCTGTCTCTTCCTTTCAACACAATTTATTTTGAGAACCCAATTATTTCTGATTATGTAGCATTATTTTAATAAAGCACCTCTCTTGCACTACAGTTCTTGATGTCATACAGCACTTTCATCTGTTCTTCATCTTCAAAGCAGACCACATAATGAAAAGACTTATTAGGGATTTGGTATTGATAAATCAATCATCCTGCCATGTTTTCCCTTCAGAGCCAGTTCTGCTCGTCAGACTGTTGTTACTTATTAATAGTTGGCATCAAAGCTCAAGTTTAAAAAGCACAAACAATCCGCTCTTGAGTTGTTAGATTGCTCTGACACAATTTGAGTATATTGGGCAAATGTGTCCACCATGTGTACACAGCCACGCACTCTGTTGACTCTGTTATGTTTGCCAAAAACATAGACCTTTGCTCGTCCTTCTTAGCTCGAGAATTTACTTTATTAACACAGTCAGACCTTGCTTTTGTTGTTTGCTCCGCACGCCTGTCGGTATGCCCCCTGTCTTCTTTCTCTTGGCCTGTCTCGTGGTGTGTAAGCACAAGCCAATCCCTCTGAGATGCTTTTCTCGCCTCCATTTCCAGGTCCCAGCATGAGCCACCCGCCTTTGGTGGTGAGCCATGTGCAAAGCCGCGTTTAGTAACTTGATCAAGGGACCGAGGTACAGTCCTCTGAAGCAAAGAGCATTAGAGGCGTGAAGGAACGACTCTGGCAAGTCAACAGCTTTGATATGTAAAAACCTGCATCTGTTGGCTGGCAGAGGCGACGCCAGGAGGAGAGGTAGAGGGAATGGAAGACGTTTGCCTTTAGAATCGTCGCTCTAATAGAATTGCAAACGCCAAATCCCAAGCTGTGACACCCTAATGTTCTTAGTCAAAGTGACTTGGCATGGTCCAGGGGCTTGAGAGAGGGAATGAAGAAACAGTGAGAAATAGAGGGAAGAAGGAGGTATAGAATGGTCTCCTGTCCTAGATACCACTGTCTGTCAGAGTGAGAGTTATCAAGCCCTACTTCAGCACAGATGCACAGGAATCTTTTATCCAGGCTTCCCTTCTGTTCCTCCTCACATCGTCCTTGACACCTGCCTGATGCAACCACGCGATTGTCCCCCTGAGCGAGCACCTCGCTATCTGACATACATCAAAGAGACACACCAGGATAAAGAGCTACTGTCTGGGCAAAAGTAATGAGCAGAATTACACGATTATTGTTTTTAATTAATTTTCCTTTCTGCATCAAGACGGACTGCAATGCTGGCCCCTGAGGCCCACTCTAATGTGAATCATATTAGAGCGATTCACATTAGCCTAACGTCAGCCTAACGCCAGAAAATTAATCTTATGCATTACAGCAGGGCTCACACACCACATTTGGGGATACAGTTTTAATAGCCTTTTTTTTTTTTTTTTTTTTTATGGAACAGTATTGAATTGATCAGCCGCATCAACTCCACACCAGAAAAGGTCAGCGAATATGTAGGTTGTAAACACACAAGCCTGCGCGCGGCTTAGACAGAATAATTCATAACTTGGTCAATGACTGAGCTAAACCTATCAGCGGATCACCAGGCCACTCCTCGCACTGAAGAGACGGCATTGATTATCATTAATTGTATATTTAAGTTAATAAATTATCCCTAAGTTTTAATAACAATATGGTAATGTAGATGGTGCTTAAGTTCATTGTTTGATTGCAGTGGCTGTGGTTTGAGGGAAGGAGGGTGCGTTGATGCGGAGCAGCGTTTCCCTACATTATTCAACACAGGGACTCATTATAAATCAGTTGAATCAGGGTTATCGTTTTATATTCTGTATATAACTGTTTGACTTCCTAATGAATGTTATTTCCTCTATCAAGAGTTGATAGTGAAGCATGTTATGCTACAAAGGTTATTCTCCCACAAGGATGCATTTGTTTCCATCAAAAAACAAGGTCTTTGTTTTTTTATTTTATTATTTCTTTTTATTTTATTTTTTTTTGCTATGTACAGCTGCTGAACACTGTTGTGGGAAAAAAACGTGACATATTTCTGAATGGAGCCTTGGTATGCCACGTGTTAATCCAACATGTGTTAACAGACAGTAAATAAGTGGATAACAAGGAGTACTGTGCAGGCATGCAGCGGGGGCGGAAAGTAATGTAGTACGTTTACTCACATTGTGTACTTTAATATTTCCATTTTATTCTACTTTATACCTCATATAGTATGCTGTACTTCAACTCCACTACATTTCTGAGATAAATATTACTATTAGTAATGTTATTGCTCCACTACATTTATCTGACAGCTACAGGTTCTAGTTACTTTTAAGATTCTTACCCCTTTATAACCAACTCATCATGATAATCCAGATCATGATCTTGTGGCACAACATCTTGGTTTGGAACCACTGGACTAAACTATCCAGCCGTATATATAAAGTAGTTAAAAGAATCTCCACCTTCAGCAGCAGTATATGCTATTGATGCACTGTTGCACCTTTATTTGGGACGGACTTATGTATTCTAATTTCCCCTGCAAACTCAAACCTTCCTCCATGTTTACCTTTTGCCTTTATAAAGTCAGTGTTATGTCCGTTTCCACAGCTCCACTCTTGACACACACTCCAGATTTTCTGCATTAAAAGTCTTGCAGCTTTCCTTTTATAGGTAGGCTTTTAATGTATTGTTGACAGTTGCTTACCATTGATCAGGAGTACAGGGAAGAGGGTGGCATTAATTAGAGAATGAAAGCATCATTTCTGTTAAAACAGAGAAACTGAGAGCAGCAGAGTCGTGAGTATGGTAATACTGTTGTACTGACACAATTAGTGGTGTGGAAATGGACATTTTTTTGAATTTACCATGCAGGCTTTTGTAGTAGGCTACAAATAATTTCAAGCTCTCAATGTTTTATTAATTTATTTATTTTTCATCCAGCCTATATTAGAGGCTGGACTTTGTTCGTGCTGACCACAGCTCCAGCTACTATTTCAGACTTGGCTTTTATGAGAATTTACTGTAATAAGAAATCCGGCCATTATTCTGCACCCCACTAAGTGCTTTTATTTTTGATCATTTAAGTACATTTTGCTGATATTAGTGTGGTAGTTTTACTTAAGTGGGATTATGAATGCTGAACTTTTTCTTGTAATGTCGTATTTTGATGTTGATGCTGTTACCTAAGTAAAAGATCTGCTCACTGCCATCTTTCCAACCATGAGGAAAGACATTCAGTTGTTTTCAAGAGAAAAAGGGTGAAAGAAAAACAAAGAAGACCAAATGAACACCCAACCGCATAGAAGGAATGCAGTCACACGTACACGCTTCATGTACACTTTCACATACTGTACAGTACAATTTGCTCTTGCAGGCTTGCCCACAGGAGTCGCCTGTCCTTCTCTTGACGCACTCACCCGAAACACCTGGAAGAAAAATGAAACCTATTTTGACTGAAGTTGAAGTTCATTGTAAACCAGTCAAGCAGTGTTTCAGAAATGCAGGTGCATGCTTGCAGACATATTCATCTCAGCTTTCCATGTACACACAAAGACACACACACATGCATATTTCCCCCGATGTACACCCTCTGTTCTTTCCTCCTCCCTTTAGATGGCAGTCCACGTGGACCGTGGGGAAAAGGCCTCCGTGCTCCTAAATGTTGTTTTTCTCCACATTACTGTCAAGGTATCCACCGGTGACTGATGATGGATTACATCTCAGCCGGGTGCTCAGGGTTTTCCCTCAGCCTGTGACTTACAGCAACTCCGAGCCCTCGTCGCCCTCGGTGCTACACTAACCATAGCGAGCGCTGCTCAGGGAATATCACAGAAGACCTTTTTCGCTCCTTTCTCCTCATGTTCGCTGGGCAGCTGTTTCACAGGAGATGTACAGGGGGGCAATGAGGCATGTGCCCTTGTTTAAAAGATGTTTTGGTTATATAAGAGATGTTTTTTTTTTCTTTTTTTTTCATTTGCTGCAGACCCAAACCCTGTCTTCATTTGTCTTTCTGTGTGAATGGAAATTCACTTACTGCAATTTGGTCTAGTGCCACTCAGGGAGGCTGTGGAGCCGGGCTGTGATTCACTGCCGCACACAAAGCTACAATTTTAATGTGATAAGTAGAGATTCAGATCCTTCTTTTGGAGCCAGAGATAAACCATTGGGTTTTGGGTAAAAGCCCAGGCAAGGCTCATTTGAAGGAGGAAGTGATTGCTGTTTCATTTAGCGGAGATGAAGGCCACTTTACTCTCCACCTTTGTGAATAGCATCAGGTGAAGTAGGCAAACTTTTTTTTTTTTTTCCAGTTCAAACCTCTTGGAATATTTGTGTTTACTTTTCATGTCATGCAATGTGTTATGATTTATTATTTTCCACATTTCAGACAGTCATTATCCTATCTAATGGTGCATCGTTAATCATGGTAGCTGCTGCGTGAATTGCAGGAAGTGTGATAATTAGCGTAGAGGGGAACAAAGTAAAATCCGACCGTGTTAGGGCACGGTGATTATTTTGCTTACAGTATGATCTTTCCCGGTGCACTTCTCTGGCCAGGAAGACCTACCCCGCTCTGCAGCCTGAGCTGAGGTTAACTCAGTTATGTGCAAAAAAAATAATAATAAAAATTAAAGTTGTCTCTTGTAAAAACACAGCTAGCACATTCAACATTCAAACCCTCATTGCTTGCAAAGAGCCAGTGAGAGTTTGGCATCTTCCACATCTTTTAAAAAATGGCTGATTAAGGTTGTAGATAATGACATTAATAGTGTTATCAAATTATATGGTGTATATTTTAATAAACTGTTCATTTAATTGCATATCCTATCAAGTTCGGAAGGCTCAGTAATTAGATTATATTATGGAGTGTGAATAATGTGGAAGATTATGTTGCAGATTAAAATTTCAATCAGGTAATCAGTGATCTGTAACAGATTACATTTTGAAAAGTAACATCCCCGGCCCTGGCTAGAGCTACCCGCCTCTCCTTTACTCTGAAAGGAATTATGCAAATTTCTGGCAATTAAGGGGCTCTGTGTCGTTCTGTCTCTTCTCTTCAGCATTTACTGTTGTTTATCAAGCCCCGCCGTGACTTTTGTCAAGCATCTGTATGAGCATGTCAAGAGCAAAGATGCTCAAGACGGGGAAATTATTCATAATCATTTCAGTGCTTGCAGACACACAAGCACTTAGACACATTTTGTCATCACGAAAAAACCTACAGACACATTTTAGCCCCACGCACATTTCTCCAGCAAACATTTAACAAGTCCCACCATTTTTAAGAAAAATCACACATTTTAATTTGCAGTCTGGTTTGTGCTGAGGTCATATTCAGCCCCTGACCTCGCTCTGAGATGACTAGCTAAATAATTCACCACCAGGTTGTCTTGGTGAGAAGAGGTGAAGCCTGTCAGATACTCAAATAAGTTATTAATTTTCCATTTTGAAAGCTTGAGGTGCACTTCATCATCCTGTTCCCAGTTTTCTGTGAAGCGTGACTGATTTCGTTCAGAACATTGTTGTAGGTTTTCTGCAAAATTGATCTTCCTGCACCCATTGCCCCTCTCGCCACAATTGTTTTCGCTCGTCATTTTTCATTTGTTGCTGAGTTGTATTGACTCTGCACTGCTGATTGTTTAAAGTTAGCTTGCAGTATGCTTAATTTTAACCTTATTCTCTCTGCCCCCGCTCCTATTCATGTTATAATGTCAGACCGTCCTCTAAAATGTTTCTCTCCCTTTCAGTGTCTGTGCATGATTTAAATAACTTGTCACTGAAAAAGCTGCGATTTTCTTTCCAGCTATGTTCTTCTTAGGGCTTTGGCGAGCTTTGAGTACATTGCTCAGAGCCACTTCCTTGTGTTTTCACTTTCATAGGTTTTTAAATATATTTATTTATTCTTCTTACACCTATCTTTTCTAGACTTAGTATTCTCACTGTCTTTTTTGTCTTCCAGATACTTTTTCTCTGTAAATACCTCTGGAGGTCAGAGACAACCTAGTCTGACCACGAGGGTCCTCGTCTGAATAGTGTCTGGCTTGTATAGACGTCAATGCACCTTCCTCCTACCCACTCTTTTTTCCTCTTTGCCCTTTTGTCCTCTTTTTCCTCTTTTAAAGGATTATTCATATTCTTTCATATGTCCACTGCATTGACATCCTTGACACACTTTTCCGTCCCTATCAAATGTCAGCTGAACTCGTCTAAGCCTTTTTGTCTCCTGCTCAGACCCTCCAACGGTGGAACCGGTTTACATGGAGATGCGTCAGGGCCTGGGGAGACCTGTGGTGATGACCTGCAGAGTTCTGCGAGCCCATCCCTCCCGCGTGCTGCGATTCGAGTGGCTTCTATCAAACCGACTGCTCCACGCCGGAGCCTTTGACGCCCAAAGAGACGAGACAGAGTACACGATCCGCAGCCTGAATCGGGACGGCTGGGGGGAGTACACCTGTAATGTCATCAACGAGGCCGGAGCGGGCAAATGCACCTTCCAGGTTACAGGTAAAGAGTACTTGTTAGTTAAGTTTTGCCAGGAATTGACTGTTTGCTAAGCCCCCATTAGTTACTGTTGCCATGCCTGTCAGACTTTAGGCAAAAAATTAGCATCCTCACCAGGTAATGATCCTTATAAAATTATAGGTGGTCATAAAGACTCTGCATTGTTCTTGTATTGCATCAAAGAGCTTGTAGCATCATCATATTTGTAGCAAGTATGATAAAGAAAAAATTGTGATCAGAATTGTATTTTATTCCCATATAAACCCATTGTTGAGGACTAAATAGCATGAGTAGTGACTTAGTGACTAACACTGTGATGACAAGTTTGGCTGGTTACATTTCCCCAAGTCCAATAAAGGAGTAACTATCAGTAACCTAAACTCTAATAGCATTCAGGACCAGCTTGCACAGTGGAATAATACTACACTGTGCTGTTGTGAACAGGACTTTTTTTTCATGTAACCTGTAAACCTCTTAGCCTTGAAATGAATGCTGGGTTATGTTACCGCTGTAGGTAATGTGTTAGACAGACTAGCTCCCATTTAAAACATATGTAAGAGCAGATAATCAATTTCTTAAACTTTTTTATTTGATATTTTTAGTTTTGGAAAGGCTGAAGAGCACAGTTATCCTCCAAACTCTATACACAGAATATTTCTTACTAGAGCCCGTGCACTCCACTTCAACATGTGAAGAAATGTAGAGGTTGGCAAACCTCCTGTGCCTAGTTAAGTTTTCTAAGCCATGAATTGACAGGTGCTTTTCAAGGGGGAGATTTATTGAACAGTGAATTACTTAAAGTTGCATACTGTACCACATACTAGATTTAACTTTCACTATCATACACACATTAGTGGTCTCAGATGAACTGTAAGTGTGTGTTCATCTACTTTGAAGTGGCACTTAATGGCAGATATTTTGCTTTCGTTCTTTTAGTGCATATCTGCAGTTCTTCAATGTGCTCTCCACTTTGTAATCAGTGTGTTTTGGACTCCTGAAATTGGCTCCTCAGACATACAACAGTCCCTGTCACACTGTGTTTTAGTGTCGCAGATGCCTCTGTGTGTGATGGACAATTCATTTAAAAGAAGACACAAAGAAAAAACATCATAGATTGTCAGTGTGAACAGGATGTGTCAATCACGTCAGCTCTTTCTCCGCCTCACGTAGTAAACCTGTTCTGTCAGATCATACTCACCAAACCCCTTCCTGCTATTTTTTTGAGTATTTTAGATTGATTTTTTTGTTTGTTTGTTTTTTTGTTTTTCCACCAAGAGTGCCAAATGTCCATCTCCTAGTTGTTAGTTGACAGGACCAAATTAGTTTGGCTGCACTGAGTGACCGCAGGGACTCTGGCCAAGGTTTCAATCTCCCAGACCTCCCATTAGAGACAGGAGCAGCAGGGTCACAGGAGGAGTATTTGTCACTTTGCTCCTCTGCCACTTAGGTTGCTCTCCTCTTTGATACTGTCCATTTCTCTCTATCTGTTGCTGCCTTCTAATCATACCTTTTCTGCACTCAATTTTTCTATCTCCTCTCTTTCCCTCTTTGTCCATCTTGTCTTTCCCTCATTCTTCATTTTTTTCATACTAAACGTCTCTTTATAATGCTCCCTCTCTCCAGCTTGCCTGGAGAAAGAGATGGACACTATGTGTCCCCCTCCTCCCTTGTGTGTATCATAAATCAGTCCTCCCTGGTGAAATGGGTAGAGCAGAGAGACAGAAGTAGATAGTACCCTCCAGCCATTTGTTTTTCTGAACAGGGCTGCGGTTTTGCCTGCTATTGCTCACACTCCCTCCCTCTTGCTAACTCCACTCCCCTTCCTTCCCTTTCATCCTCCATCCCTCCTTCCCTTTCTCTCCCGCCATCGCTCCTTTTCTCCCGCCCAGTGCTCCAGATTCCCACCATCTGGAGTCAGTGGTTGCCAAAGGTATGGAGGCTCTTTTAGTAACCCCCTGAGTGCAAGAGCATGGTGCAGAAAATCTACTTTGGTTCCTCCAATCATCTATGAAATCTGGCGCGCCCCATTCCCTTAACTCTAACTCTTATTCTCAGACAGATTTTTTAAAAATTTTATTCTGAAACTCAATAGCCACAGTATGAGAGTTGCATTATATTGTAGTGTGGCTGAAATAAATAATCTACTGGGGAGAAAGTAGATATTAGCTCCTGACTGTGACTTGTGAACCTACTTCAAGATGAAGCTCATGAAGCATTTGTTATGGCTCTTGCAGTTAGGTGTTATGTTGGTTTTGCTCGCTTTACAGAGTGAAGACAGGTAGACACCTCAGTGGAAATTCCCCCACTGCTCTCTCTCTGACTTCTTCTCTGCCTTTATTTATAATTATAATAAACATATCAGTCAGCAGTTTTGGCCTGAAGCCACAGTGGCTCCATAAAACTCCCGGATCCAGTCAACACACCATGCAAAACATAAATGTTACCATGCCAACACACACTTGCAAACACACCAAAGTCAGGCTGCGGGCCATTTCCAGGACTATACAAACGCTGTTGCCTCAAAAAAAAAAAGAATATTGTGTCAGGGGAGAGTGTGTGTGCATGTGCGTGGATGCCCATGTGCCAAGCCATTGGGACATCTGTGGAAACAGTGAGTTGGCTGTAATGGCCAAGTTGGCCATTAAATTGTGCCAGGGGAGAGACCCCTCAGAGGGATGTAATGTGTACCACTGAGCCTTGGCTCAGGTTTTCTGTCATGGGAAACCTGGGTTTTTTTAGCAAATGCTGAAATCGGGATTCTCTGAAGAGCTAGAAATGGGAAAAAACTACATTTTTTGTGTCTTCAGGCTGCATTTATTCTCAGACTTCGTCCTAGTCTGATGCAGTCGGTGATTTATACACAAGTCTTCATTTACTGTACATCCTGTCCTCAGGCTGCAAATGTGTAGTGATGAAGCAGTGATGGGGTGAAACACAGGTCACAGATCACACAAGCGTGAAATTTAAAGGGGTAATTCAGCAATTTAGTGTTTGCACTTTCATAAAGTTTGGGGACTCTTAAGAGATAAAGAGGAAAAAAAAGTCCAATCTGAAGGAGCAGAGGTGAGGTAGTCTGATTTGGCCGTGTAGCACTAACCATGATGAATAAAATTAACTTCATGTGTAAAATCGGTGGAGTGTCTAATCACTGCAAAGCTAAAATTTATAATAAACTAACCAATTCTACAGAGCTAGTCTGCACATGTTCCTTCCCCTTTTCCCCTTCATTGACCAGTCTCCCGAACAATACAGTGTTGCTGGATTTCAGAAATTCACAAAGAAAGGGCACGCAACGTTTCTCATTTCTCTCCTACTTAATCCCTCTTTTTGGCAGTCAATTAGAAGAAAAGAACGAGAAAATTCTCAGGGACAGTGTTCAGATATTCATTGTCTGTATTTTGCAAGTTTGCTCATGAAATGAATTCAGATTCCAAATAATGACATGCTTGCATGGTTCCAGTTTCCCTTTTTATTATAGCCAATGTTCCCTAATGATACAGAAATCACATAGTGGAACATGGTGCACAAAGTTGGCTGCAATCAGATACTTTCATTTTAGGAGAGAATTGTATTCCCTTTAGTGTGACTGACACACACTCCGACTATTTCATCTTCATTTGCGTTAGCTGCATTCAGTCTATTTTAATATATTGTTATTTAATCCATCATCTGTTTTGAGTAACGTTTTTGTCATCTTGATTTATTTATTGTGTTTTTGCCTCTTTGAGGTGTGTTTTAAATAACTTTCCTGGGCCTTTCTTTCATTTTTTTTTTTTGATCTGATGTTTTGTGTGGTATTTTTGTCTTTATCATTTTTCATATCTTCAAATACAAGGGGGAAAAAAACTAAAAAGATTTTACTGTCGAGCCAGCACGCTTCTCTGTCTCAGGGCTTTATAAACATTATCAGCCTTGGTCTCCAATGAACATTTGTGCCATAGCTTTGAGCTTCAGACAAGGTTTTTAAGCAACTCAGCTATGTGCCTTTATATTCTGTGCCCAGTTCACCTGGGTTGAACTTCATCCCAGCATTAAATGGAGAATGATGTTGAATACTTTTTGCAGCTCAAAGAGGCATTCTGACAATGATGGATCCTGTAGGTAGTAATGACAGACATTACATGGTCAGAGTAAAAAGGCAGCATATGAATAATGTTATCTGTGATCAGACTGAGAGTCTGTCAGGCTTGAAGGACAGACACAATCTATTCTGCTATTTTTCTGTCTGTCCTTTTCTCTTTTTTATTTTCTGACCTATTTTATTTTTATTTTTTTTCAGGTTTTGCTTCTTTTATATCAATAAGATATCACAAGATTAGTCACTCTAGAGCAGCCCTCTATTTGCTCTGACCAAGAAGAATAAAATCAGGAGCCGCAGTGGGTCAAAGCAAACAGAATTCAATCCCAGTTAATATGATCAATGATTGTATTTGGGTTTTTTTTTTTCTTCTTTGGTTTCCAATGGATTAGTCGAGGAGGGAGGAAGCTGTGGAAGATTTAAATGAACAGTAAGGGTGGAAGTGACTCATTAGTTCTATTCAAAATATCCCTTAAAGGAAAAAAGCCACAGAGAGATTTCATTCTCCATCCCAGAAGGACACAACCAGGCAATTAGCACAGAGTCTTCTAATGTCTCTAATGCCTTTTCCCTATAGTCAGTTAGCTGTTTGTGTGGTGGTGTTGAGTCTGTCTCGGCTAGCTGTGCATCCGTATGCACGCGTCATTTCTGCCACAAAAGCCTAGATCACACATCATCTCAGCACTATATAGCCACACTTAGCATATGGTGGGACAAAGTGTTTTCCTGGAGAAGAAAACATGTTCATAGACCCTTACAAAATGAAAAGGAAGTCTGCAAACAAGGTCAGCGTCTTGCCTGAAGGATTTTTCACTGAGCTGTTATGAATCATTGCATTGGTTCTGCTGTTATAAACAGGATTTTTTTTAAAAATCAATTAAGTCTTCTGCACTTTATGTTTGATGTCTCCCACCCAGGGTTATCTGTTTCAAGCAGTGTAAGTGGGTTAGGTAATGTGCTTCACCACACATAACATATTATTAGGAGTGAGGGCCATTTGGCTTAATTACACTGTATATTTGAATAAACAACAATTCACCGGTGAATTTGTGCCAGTGTCTCTGCCTTTGCTGTGAATGTGCTCCAAGAAATGTATTTTAAAACAGTGTCTCTCAAAATAAGACCTACAATTGATGTAACAGTTCAGTATATAACAGTTCAGTCAATGAATACAGTGTTTTATGATTTCTACAGGCACTGTGCGTGCGTATGAATACAGTCCTTTCAGTCATGTTCCTAAATTAGCCTGTGTGGGAATCTTTAAAGACAACTTGTGAAAACACACAGTGATTGAAGTCAGTTTAATTAACCTTTTGTGCCTCGGCTTTACTGCAAATTACAGCCCCTTCTTTTCCTTACCATCTTTACTGTATAGTATAAACCGCACGAACAAAACTGACAATATCTGCCAGGCTGGCTTATGTAACATTTGCTTTACAGTAGGCTGTAAACACAGCTGGCTCTATACACCGAAACAGTGCCAAGTGAAGTGCAGACAGTAATTATCCTTTCTTTTCTTTTCTTTTTTTTAAATTGGAAAATATGTTTTTCTGGTTGTATTAGCATTTCAGCAAAGCATGTTGGCAGTTTATGTTATAGCATCCTCAGTTAGAACAGACAGGTTTAACTTGCAGTAGACTGCTGATGACCTTTTTCAGATGCATTTCTTAACTCTAGATAAAGACAAAACATTTAAAAATAAATGACACTGTTTAATTATAAACAGTATTTATCTTGTTTTTACTTGTTATTTTCTCTCTGAATGATTTTATCTGGCAGATGAATGAGAGTTCCTTTCCCCCAGATCAGAATATTGTATCTTAAATAGCTTTATCCATGTAAAGGCCAAGCGATCTGCAGTTGGCTGCCCAAAGCATCATTAATCTGATTTATTGTCTAAAATGCAGAACAAAATGCCCTCAGTCTTGATTTTGACTTATTATCATGGACGATTATGAGAATTGATCAAACCAGTCAGAGGCTGAATGAAACCGCTAAATTTGTTTTCTTTTTCTTCCTACAAAGGCACCTCACTGCCTCACTGATTTCTGTAAATCTGAATGATTTTATCTGAAATGGATGTGTTTACACCTTGAATTGGGTACAAAGAAATGTTAAATTTGTAAGTGCATTATGGATTATGTTTTCTCCTGTCTAGTTAACCATTCAAGAATTTTTGCCCCATATTGTTTTCCTTGTGATAGATTTCATCTCAACACAATTCATACTTCTGGCTTTTCACATCAGTTACAATCAAAATACTCCATGATTATACAGCAGCATAGCCAGATTCTTTGTCCCAAGCTCATTTGTTCCTACTGAAGAATCTTAAAAATGAGTCACAATATATACGTTTTTTTTTTTTTTTTTTTTTCTAAATCATCTGAGCAGGGTAGTTTTCAACAAACATTACTTGAACAGGAGTAAATGGTGCATTTGTTGGGGACTATTTTCAGAGGCGGATAAATACACATTTGTTGCATTAGTTTGTATTGTGTATGTGGGATTGGCTCAAAGCAAACTACGTCATCCATGCTGTTGGTAAGGAAGGACCATGTCACTAAAGACAGTGTGGCATGTTTGTGTGTCTTTAAAGTTTTTTTGGAAAACTATAGTGTTGTATGACACAGATGGATAAGCTTTGTCAGGTTTTGGCTACAAAGACAATACTTTGTGTCGGATCAATGCAGTGTTGGATTTGTTCTTTTCATGGGATTTGCTGACAATAAGAAAAATATTGAATATCACTAGCTTTTTACACTGATCAGATCCAGCACAGGACTAAGAACTACTAACCTACTGTAAGCAGCGACACAGAAGTTTAAAACCAGACCAATAACTGTTTGAACTTATGACCTTCACAATCTCCAAAGCCTCTTGGTTTATTTCCTCCCTCGAGTGTCATACTAACAGTCAAGTCAGAGGAAACCTATGGTTTAAGGCATCTTTCACACCAATGAGCGCCCAGGGAGAGACCCAGGAGACCACTAAAACTGTTTAGGAAAATAATGCCATTATCATTCATCAGTGACATAAACTAACTTGACAGGTTTGTCTAATTGCATACATACATCAACTACTTGCTGCGTCTCCGTGTGGGTACATCAAATCCCGGTGCTGCTTTTGTTTGAGCTAACAATGGCTGCTCTACTGTCTTTTCCATGGCTATTAACAATCATCTGCCTTGGGTATTGTCATCCTCCAATAAACAAGCCCAAATAGCAGAGAGACAAACACAGCAATATGTCATTGAGGTGAATTACTATTCTTTGCCTGGAAGGTCATCCTGTAAGCTTGTTTCTAGATATTTATTAAAGTACAACGTTCTGCCAGCTCCTTCTTCAGCTGTCAACAATCAGCTTGCAGACTGTGACTGGAAAGCTGAAAACTTGAAAGATTTATTCAGTTCAAGCCACAGTTCTGTAGAAAATAAATCCTCACAGATTCCAACAAAGCAAACCGTGTTATTGGAAGAAAAGGTTTGAGAAGATTTCTGTATTAGTTCAGATCCAGCTGTATGACATTATTTTTTTACTGAGGAGGCTGTCTAACACACAGACAGGATCTGCCATTGCTTGGGATGGACACTTACATTTATACTTACGTTTATGAGACATGTTACAATCTGGTACATGCCTTGATTCTGTGCCATGAATGTACTGCATGTCACATAACATAAGATGAAACTTTAATGACCGTTGAGGGCAAACTGGGTCACAGCAGTAACAAGGAACATCATACAGAGTGGCTATAAATAGAAAAAAACACAACGTAGAAAGATAAGAGATACTGTACATCTTCGTCATGCTAATTCAGCTCCCCTTTTGGCTTAAAAGAATCCTTACCATGTTAACAAATGAAACATTTACACGTTTACATTTACATATTCTTACACGTTACAGTATGCCTGCATTGTGTGCAAAATAAACCCACTGCAGCAAAAGGCCTGTGATGCCGGTGGTTTAAGGCGAGGAATTGAGATCTCACAATAATGCTAATAATAATAACAATAATAACCTAGCATCATTCTAAAATTAAAGTTCAATCATTTTGTTGCCATTTTGCCATTTGTTTACTTTTTACATTCATTACATTCTTGCTGTAAAATCCTGCAAAATGCTTTAGGATTTCTTTTCCAGAATCAGTCCAGAAATGTTTCAGTGTCAGTGTGTGCAGCACGGTGAAACACTGGCACAGCTGTCATCAGGCTGTAAGTCTTAAGCAATCGTCATAATATGCTTCTATAATTCTAAAAAAAGGGATCTTTCAGGAGTTTGAAAAAATGACCCCAGTGAGCGTCAGGGTTATCATGGCTTCAGGTTTGAGACTAAATACTTTTTAACAGAAGTAAAATTAGAGGACTGCGGATGTGGAGTTTTAAAGATTACAAAATATGGTTTCTAGACTTGTGTGTTTCCCATCTTAAATGAGCGTTAAAACAGTCAGCATCATTGCCAATGTGCTTCCTCTCTCCAGGAAAGGCCTACCCCCCAGAATTCTACTATGATACCTACAGCCCTCTGTGGCAGAACAGACCCAGGGTCTACGGCTTCAAACTCCAGTGGACCCAGATGAACCCCAATGCTGTGGACCGCATTGTTGCCTACAGACTGGGCATCAGACAGGTAGGATAACCTGTCTGTCCAAGTACTCACACTCCTGCCTGTTGATTTGTTCTCCTTTTCTCTGTTTAACCTATGGATGAATCAGTGATGTTTATCCTACTGCAAAGTGTTATTCATTCCCACAGATCTCTATTTCAGGGAGCTTTTGTTACAGCCAGAATATACGGTTTTCAAGCCTGAATTGTTGGCTCCTTGTACAGTAATCGTTGAGTCATTGGTATTGGTCAGCCTCTTTTTGACCCTTCACAGATGAATTAGAGTCGGTTTTGTGCCACGGGGCAGTAAAAACCTTTCTTATTGCCAATTTAAGCATGCGAGAGAAGTGTCTACATGGCTCTCGCTTGCTTGTTGTATTTCATTTGACAGTCTTATGCCTCAACTCGTTGTCTGTCTTATTCTGCAGTTTTTGAGGCTGTGAATGAGCCTCTTTGGGCCAAACAGAATCGCTAAGAACCTGTCAAGGGTGGTCGGTTGAGCGACTTCTGTGGTTTCCACGAGCTGCTTCTGTTTTTGCTCTCCATCAGATGCTCAGTCAGAGGAGTGGAAGGGAACCCCTCAAAGAGCAGGCATAGCTCCTGTTTTCCCTGCTTCTCAAGTAAACTCCACACATGACAGGCAGACAGCATTGATGGATGACATGGTTACATTTTCTCTCTTTGGCAATCAATGTATGCCTTCCTCTCTCTCTCTCTCTGTCTCTCTCTTTCCTCAGGGTCATGTATGTTGCATTAGGTCTTTATGGTTTTTTTATTTTCAGCAGCAGGTGTGGCACCACCTTTAGGTAAAGTTTGAAGCAGTAAACGAGCTCCATTAATACCGCAGGTTTTCGTGTTAACATTGCCTTTGCATTGGAGCTCTGAGCTGCCACACAGGAGCCTGTTCTTTTTTTCTTCTTTCTTTTTAAAGCATATATCAAAAAAAAATGTGCTGCACAGCTAAATCCATCTCAGTTCTGCTCAGAATTAGCGAGCATAGCCTGACAGTTGTGTTTGCAATGAATAATATAATTTCATGTTTGTTTCACACTACACCCTCAAGGAATTGAAGCTTGAAAACACAATCTAAACCAGTTATGTTTGTGTAGTGCAATGATTTTTCTGTCAACTATCTCAGTTGGTCTGTTTGGTAATAGATGATGTTGTACTTGCAGAGCCCATGTTTGCACTTGTCAGGCATTTGACTGAAAACTTGCCAGGAATATACATTTGCTTTTCCTATTTTCAGCTGGTCCCATGCACGGTAATTCAGAAATCACATTAACATTTCAGGTTTTTTTTCTGCATTTGTTTATTAAAAAGAGAACATCGATGCCTCAGCCCTTTTTAGCAGAGAATCAGTGTTTGGGCAAATTAATTTCTTTCCACCTTCTTGCCTTGATATCTCAAGAGGGTACGTTGTATGACCATTATTTCCTTCCTCTGAGGCATAACAACGAATCTTCCATTGTTTTAGATGAAAGAGATTTTTTCAGACTTTTGGGCAGCATTTACTATACAGTATCCCCACCGTGATTGATTAACTCTCAGCTTTTAGTATTGATTTAGACTGATAATGAGATTTTTTTTTTTTTTGTAATGTGTTCTGGTGAGGAAGAGTTGGAACCAGAAAGAAGCAAAAGAGTAAAGGCAGCGAGCGGGAGGGAATGAGAGAGAAGAAGAGCGAAATGAGTGGGAGGAGAAGCTCCTTTTGTAAATAAATAAATGCGGAGAATGCCCTCAGACTGACTGTGAAAGAGCGGTGCAGGAAAGAAAGCTCCGGCACGTGGACTACACCACTTCGATCTATTTATAGATCCAGCAGCAACTCCCCTGCCATTCCCTGAGAATTATTATCATTTTCTCTCGCTACATTTGAATTGAATACTTAGAGCTGGTAGACCCCATGCCTCTGTAATGGATTGCTTTGTGTTATCGTCCAGTGATCTCGTGACAGACAGTCTAGCTGAAGGGGAAATGGGAATGAAGCTCTAGCTGAAAGGCACGCACGGGCGAGAATCACAAAACACAAATCACCGCACCTGTCAAGGATGCAATTGAAAGGTGTGACTTCTGCTCTTGTTTTGATACTGTAGCCGGCTACTTCAAAACCTTCTCTGCTGTCCAGACGCTTGATTGGCTTTCTCCAACGCTTGCAAAAGAAGTTTTTCAACCCACATCGTGCTATCTTGGAGAGGCCTCTTCCGACTCTTTCTTCTTCCCCTCCTTCTCCTCCTCCTCTTTCGTCTATTTCAGTTGATCTGTCAAGTCAGAGTGTGCGAGCAGATCAATAGGAGGCTTACTAATTACATGCAGGGAATCTACAGTAGATCAGTGCTCGTCTAACATTATACTGTCACTTTGATTATTTCACTGTTTCTTTTGGCTGCGGTTATCACTTTGATCAATCCTGCTGTTTTTTAAAGATGCCATAAAAACCCCATGAACTGCCGCCGCAATCAAATGAAATTAAATCAATATGGCACTCTGCCTCTGTGGGGAAAATGTGAAGAATGAAAGGTAATGGGATGCAAACAGAAACCTTAATTGAGCACAGACACAGGGATTCAGTGAACATTAATGGAAATCAAAACAAAGCTGCAAAATCCATAAGGCAGTGCGTTTTTTTGTGTTTGAATCGAAACGTGTGAAAAGTTTAAATGTTTTTCTCAATCAGCATTTAAAGTTTGATTTGATTTGCACATTTAAGCACAATTGTTTTCTGATGTGGAAAAAAATGAACTATTTGCTTCCATTTGTTCATTTGGAGTTTGAGGCAGCTTTTGCCAAGACTAGCATTTAAGGCCTCCATCTGCCTGGAGCTTTGGGAAACCACACACACACAAAGACACACAACAACAGTCCCCAATTAAATGCTTTTAAATCTGACACCAGTCTCCAACGGATATATAGCTACACATATATTTATACTAACACAGATATTTATGCTCACAGTAGTAGATAACTTGAACATCAGAAAAGAAAACAATGTGGAGTTGGAACCGTGAACAATAATGAGGTGAGATCTACACAGTTTTCTTTTACACTAAAGTAATAACATATTTATAGATTTCATAAATGAATAACTCTGAAATAAAATTAAAGGTAAAGTTCAAATGTAAAACCACAGAGTGCTTGTTTCATCAGAGCTGAACTGGGCCACTGGCAAATATTTCATAAACATTTCATGTAGGTCTCTCTCATGTTTTAGCTACCGACCATCTGCAGTTTCATATGACACACTGAAAAGAAATAACCAGTTTCAGACAATTAAAAGAATCAGTCATTTAAAGCAAATATAAATGGTCATTGTTATACAGTTAGATTTGGTTTACAAGGCTAAGCTCTTTGAGAGAATATCTGCCACAAAAAAAGAGTCTGACGGGATCTGAATCTGAGCACATACAGGAACATAAATCTCAATGAAATCAACAATACCTAAAATATGATAAGGACATTTGGATGATGGAGGGAGTGTATCAACAGACTGACAGTGAAAAGTATCATATCCTAATGTTATAATGGTCATAGTGTACACCTGCATGAATATGATTATACATTATAGTTAGCTGGTAGCCAAACAGCTGATGAACAAGCCCAGCGAACAGCTGATGAGAATCAGGTAATGCAAACGTGACATCAGTGCTCTGCCTGTACTAATGCTATGATCAGTAAGCAGGACTATAGTGTAGGATGCTGTAGTCAAAAGAATCTTACATTTCTTTATTTAAACAAAAAATGAAGCAGATTCATGGTTTTCACTGAGCAGCAATTATTTGCATGGTCCCATATTCTACTTCTTTCTCCCTAATGGTACTACTCCTCAAAACATATTAATTAGACCGGTGGGCTTAATATGTACTACTTATTGGTGCACTGGTTTTCATGTGTTTTATCTGTGGTCAGTGTTAAATACACAGTATAATGTACTTTGTCAGGGGTATAAATGACCTGTGTAAAAATCATTTCTGAATGTTACAAAAGCCTATCACTGCAGACATTGTCAACCCCTCACCACCAGTCTGCAGGCATCATTCTGACTGACAAATACGACCTCAAATACAAAGGAAAAGAGAATGTTTTATAATACACCTTTAATACACCTGTGTGTCTAGTTAGGAACAGCACATAAAGAAAGGTTGTTTTCACTCTTATGAAAAAAGAGCAAATGTGCTGAAAATGATAGTCCCTCTTTTTAGAGTGTTCAAACACACACACACTTAGAGGCCAGCACTGTGTAATTTGTGGCAATTAACTGCAATGCCTTTTGTACTTTAGAGAAAGCTAAAATTTTCAAAGGATAGGTACGGACGAGTGCACCATCTGCAATTACCAGGGACAGACAAAACACTATTTACCTGCAAACTAATGGTGATGAAAACCCATAATTGTGGTATTGTGGTAATTGGTATTGTTCTCACACACATACATGCACATATACTGCTCCACTGCTATCACGCTGTCATTCACTCTCTCTCTCTGTTTCTCTCTGCAAGTAACACACTTCCTCTTTTCCTTTGACTGAGACGGGCATGTATAGTCTCTAATTGTGATGCAGAAGCTGTAACTTGTCTTTGTGCAGCTCTCCCCCCTTAAACTGATTCTCAAGGATAAAATGTACCCTACTTCTCTTCTCTTTGCCCCCCAGCGAATGCGGCAACAAACCCTCGATTTGTTTCTTTGAATGTCAGAGGGGCTGCATTGTATCACAAGACACGACAAGCGTGAGCTAATTTTTGTGTGATACCTGAACTCAGTCACCTAAAGACAGGTTTGCTCATGTGACCTGCTTTATTCAAAGATGAGATGTAAAACTCAAGGTCCGTGTAAAAAGGGATTGCAAAACATTGTAGAACAGAGTTAATAAAAAAAAATACTTGTAAAGAACGAGGCAATCATACACAGTGCACAAAGATGTTGTGCCTACTGTACTAGCAAAATGCCAGTTTAATGCAGACCGAAGCATATCTTAAATATTAAATGGGAAAAATGAATCAGGATTTTTCTCTCTGCACATATATAAGAATATCTCGGCTGCTTGCTAATAACAGCCTTTGAATTCAGAGGCTGGGAGCTGCTTTGAAAGTAAATATGGCTAATGAGCAGCTAGCTGTCAGCAGCTTATAGAGAAAAAAGTGTTTTTTTTGTTTAGCATTTAATGTTGGCGGATCATAGAAATGCCCATAGACAAGGTTAATTGGCAGATGAGAGAGAACATCCTACACTGATGGCGAAGTGAATACATATTTGTTGTGGTCATATACGCAATATGTTCCCAGGAGCAAACTCTTCAGAAGAGTGTCCTTTGTACTGTACATGCTCACATTTTCTGTGGTGACTCAAGATACGAAATCTTTAGAGTGATGATAATGATATTGATGATATTTTAATGTGCAAAAGTAACTTTAAATTTAATTCCACAGCACTACAGAATCTGAAGCGACAGATAACAATGGTGCCATTGTGTCATGAGAATGTCTCTTTTCTAGTGTGTAGGCCAGAGTCTCGCCAGTCAGCTCTCTAAAATAAAGTAAAATAAAGTTGAAGGCTGACTGGCAGTGGGTTGTTGGGGGCTTATTTGAGTTGACATGAGTAGCAAACTAAAGGAGACACCTCTGGAGTAGCCAGCCAAATGATGTTTGATGAAGATGTTCTTGTTTAAGTCTTGTTGTTTGTGGTTTTCGAAAAGGTAACAAATCTGGAGGTACTTGGTTAAACAGCTCTCAGCTAAAGGCAAGTACTCAAACAGGCCAAGACGCCAACAGTGGTAGTCGACCTTCAACACTGATACACATGAGCGCTTCATATAACACGGTCTTTGAATTAATTATAAGCCTTGTCCACTTCCAAACAGCCAAAAAACGGATCATGTGAATCTATCAGTATGAATATTATCTACCTCACTGAGTTGTAGTTGTACGACTATCTGTCAGAGGTAACCTCCTGGGCTGTTGGAATGCAAACCTGTTGCTTAACATCTTCTTAAGCCGGAGTCTCTGGATGACACACTTCTCCATTTTTGTTAGTTATGTGTAAAATATTTGTTTGTGTATGTGAGTTAAGAAGCTGAAGTTATGAGTGTCGAGTGATTTTCACCTCTTGTGGATCCTCTCTCCATACAGATGGGGTTGCAGCGCTGGTGGGAACAAGAGATCCCTGTGGACGGAACAATCAACAAAGGAGAGCTCATGACGCACAACCTGACTGAGCTGATAAAGCCTGAATCCTACGAGGTTCGGCTCACCCCCATCACACGTTTCGGAGAGGGTGACTCCACCATCCGTATTGTCACCTACAGCGGTGAGTCCTGCATACTGTACTAATCCTGGAGAGAAATTTGCAGACAGCTGTTTTTACAGTCTCATTCAGAATGAAGTATTTGACCATCAGATCCCTTGTTTTGTGTTTTGCTGGGTTATCTACTTTAGGTGTTCTCATGATATCTATGTAAGACAACATCTTGTTTTACTTTATCCGCTGTGGAGTAAAGCACTTGGTTTATCTTGGTTAACTCCTTGTTAGACAGTGCAGACTCCTGACAAACTTTGTCTGAGTTGTGTTTACAAGCCATGGCGGGAACTTATCCTTGACCAGTAGCCCAACCCTAGCTCCAGCTGGTAATATTATCCTTCAGCTAACTCAGAAACTAACTCCAGCTCAAGTTTGCGCTGCTGCATTATGACACGTGTTCATCAACTCTGACGGATATGAAAAGTTCACTCTGGTATCAGCAATCATTACGTTGATCACGATGATGATGTATTATGTATGAAATGTATGAGGCAGGACTAGTAAAAATTGAACTTATTAAAATAATTTAAATTGCATCTAACACACCCAGTCATCAGGAGACAGCTCGGAATGAGCTTGCCTTGCTCCTTCGCCAGTTTGAGCTAAATGAATTCTGATCAACTGACTAACCATCTCTTCTTTGTGACCTTTATTGCTCGAGTCAGGTCCATCCTGGACCGGGGCAAAAGCTGACTGGTTGTTTCTGTGCTTGAGAGATCATCCTGACATCAAATCGTCAGATGACTCAAACATGTAGTTTGGGCCACAAGCTCAAACAGAGCTGGTCAAAGAGGAGTGATGTTTTGCTTCATTCAGTTTCACTCACTACAGTGCTTTGGGTGTTCGGGGGGCAATGGTGGGGAGGTGTGTCTCCTGGAATATTTTTCAAACTGAGATTTGTTTTTTGATTTTATATTGAAAGGTCCTTGCCCTTGCCAAGCCCCTGGCCCTTCTAACAAAATAAAATGTCACTCTGCTTTACCCCAGAACCAGTGGCCACATAGAACAGTATTAACATGTTGTTTAACTTAGTTGATGTAGGTTTTGAATCAGGACTATAGTTATAGAATAGCAGCCAGAATGACATCATGGAGATTACTGGGCACTGTATGTTACACCAGCCTGGTCAGGCCAGTAAAATTACATCAAAGCACTCTGTATGTATATACAGAATTAAACAGAAGCTTGAAAATGGAGGTAGATTCTTCAGGCTGTGAGATGATACACTGGCTGAAACACAAAACCTACAGCAGTATCCACATTTGGCCCAGTAGTACCAGTGAACAGATGCACAGGTACTTGAGATGTGCATTTTGAGAAACAAACTGGCTGACTGTTTTCTGTCTATCACCAACGGCTGAGCTCTTCCTGAGTGCTGCTGCTGCAGTTGTGAATAATTCAGTTTCACTGCAGCTCATCATCATCATGGCATGGTGAAAAGAGAATTGGGAAAGAGAGGAAGAGGAATAGACACATGAAGTTTCTCTGCTGTTATGTCCTGTGTAGTTTGGGATATTGTGTGGCCTGTGCTAAACCTTGAATCCAGCTGAATGGAATCAAATTGAATCCAATCAAAGTGAAGTAAAGAGAATTGAGGCTAATTAAGACAGAGAGAGGCACAGAAGGAGAGACGGAGGCAGCCAAGTTGGGACTGAGGAATAAAGGGAGATACAGAGGAACAAAGTAAAAAAAAAAAAAAAAAAGGAAAGAAAGGAAAGAAGAGAGCCAGTGCTGATGTGCAAATCGCCTGCCCAACGAGAGACTGGACTAATTATCACTCTAGGGCTGCTCTGTTCTCCCACGCACAGCATAGTGACACTGCAGCAGGCTAATGTCGGTCTGAGCCGAATCCACTCAGCTCAGAGAGTGTGTCCCGTCAGACGTCCTGACTGACGTGTGAAGCACGATCGGCGATCATCTCCATTATCACTTTCCTTTCACTTTCACCAGGGAACAGGGACCCATGGGGCATCTGTAGCACGACAGCGTTATGGGTTTTTTTATAGGTTGTGGTGAACTGAAATGAATCTGTGTGATTTTGTATATTTTTGTGGTTATAATGAATCAGTATGTTGACATTAGGGTCTCATCCTATCTTTGGTTATATAAATATGACGTCGTATTTTCATGGAAGAAAGAGAAACCCAGTTATTCTAGTACCTGGACCTGGACCAGCAACATTTATCTATATCTAACGCTTTCATCACAAACAGACAAACTTCTGAGTCAGAGATTCTTACACCAGGAACTCACCATTTATGGTAAATAGATTTAGGGGGAAAGACTGTAGTGAGGACACCCCTCCTTTTCTGAATTCCACTAGGACAGGGGTCGGCAACCTTAAATACTCAAAGAGCCATTTGGACCGTCTCCTACAGAAAAGAAAACACCCAGAGCCACAAAACCCTTTTGACATCTGAAATGAGGATAACACTTATATAACAAATATATCTGGGCTTGTTTTTTTTTTTACCTGCATGCTGTGTATAAAAAACTGTAGTGTGTTGCATTTATGAAATCAATGAACTGCTACAGAGAACACGAAATTTGATTTCTGCATGTAACAAAAACATTTTAAACTCCGAAAAAAAAGACGCTTGGTTTATGCTTACTTTCAAATAAAATACTCAGTGTCTATTTGAATCCTCCTCGTATTTATGAAACTTAAATTATCCACCTGCAGCGAACCAAAAATGCCGTCTGCTTCTGTGTTCCATCATAATTTTTCGCGTGTACTGGAGCGTGCAGTCAGCTGTCAACCTGAATAAAAAAAGGACTTTTTAACTTAACAATGTAAAATATATAATAGCCTAACTTTTCTTTTCTTGGATTTATGCATCGTTTACCTACCGGTGGTAAATAAATCTTGCCGCCGGGTGTTGCACATCGGCGGTAGTGACGCATATTTTGAGCGACAAAAAATTTTAAACGTTTTATTTTAATGTTACAAGATCACCATAATCTTAAAATTTTGAATTATATTTTAAAAACAAACAAACTAAAGAAAATACATTTAAATTAAATACTCATTATTTATTTTCCAAAGTCACAGGGAGCCACAGCAGAGGGATGAAAGAGCCGCAGGTTGCCGACCCCTGCACAAGGAGATAAACAGTGGGTTTTGAATTAGATTTTTCAGACTCCTCGGATACACCAATAGCCTTCTCAACAGAATTAACACTGAACAGACATGGAGACACCTTTCTCCAACCTAAAAGAGGCTGATGTTTTCTCATCATAACAAAATTAACAAGGAACGTGATCTCTCTTTTAAGTACATCATCTCGCCGCACCCTCTTCTTCTGCAGTGGTATAATGGCCACCTACCTTTCAGCTCTCCACCCAGAATGCACAGTTGATTAAAAACAGCCCTGCCCTTTGTTCTGGGCACTTTTTATACGTATATGCTGTATACAATTAGTATGTATATTGGAAGAAAAATGTCTGCAGCTTGTTTAAGTTTCTCTGACTTACTTCTTGGCCACTCAAGCCAAAGACATACCTGAGCACATAGCAGGGAGGCAGTAATGATCTGGTTCCCATGACCCTGAAAATGAATGTGAGTGTATGGAAACAAAAAACAAACCAAATAAATATGACGACTGGACTATTTGTCAGCTGTTAGGGTAAATGTCACTGTGAAGTTTTAACGCAAGGGCTCTGACATCTAAGTATGAGATCGAGGGATCATTGTGCACATAAAGCCAATAGTAGCAGCTTTTCTGTGAGTTGGCAAGAAAACACAAAAGCAGTTATAGTGTTCCCAGCTGTAGGATGAAGGATGGTTGTGTCACCAAGCTCCAAAGACACTTTTAAATTTTGCTGCAGTGTCAAACTCGGCATCTGTTTGGTGTTCCTCATAATGCTTCTCTCTCTCTCTCTCTCTCTCTCTGGTTTTCTCGAAGAAGGAGGGTTTAATGTTTAAGTCTTCTGTCAACCGTCACTGTGGCGCAGTGAAACACTACTGCTATTTCTTAATATTCCATTTTTTATGCAGCTCATAGTGACATATACAGTAAGACGCCTGTCCCAAAGTCAAATCCCACTAAATCTCACATTAATTACAGTCTTCTGCTCCTGAAGTTTCCTATTGCCTGCCATAGCTAAGGTGTGAGGGTTTTATTATTTGACTATTGGTAGTTCAGTATAATCCCTGTCTGAGCGCTTGTTTAGTCATTGTCTCAACTCGATGTTTTACTCGAAAACACAATGAAACACAGTTTTTGAAGTACATATACAAGATTGCAATATAGGATTTATAGGAAAATATCTTGACATTGCCGGATTCTCATGACAGTGTGATAAAACTGAAAAACTGTAGTAGCAGTAAATTGCAGTAACCACTTGAAGAAAATAATAGTCTGCAAAAATTGTATCAGTATTCTCATGTGTGATACAATATGGCTCCCTGGATTCCATTGGTGGCATTAACAGTGTCTTCTTTCTTTTGTCCCAGTTCTCTGCTAAACATTGAAACCACAGCAAGCAGAGCATCGATGTGGCATACACGTGCTGATGCAAGGACAGGATAACACACATAGGAAATAATTGTACATGGGTTGGCTGTGTTTGGGCGTGTCCACGGGTCTTCGTGTGTTACTGCAGGACCTATGCAGAGCAACACATCCTCTGAGCGAGAATTTGATTGAGGGGCACAAAAGTGTGATGCCGTCTGTGTTATTTTTGTCAGGGAGACATGAGGGGAAGATTGCTGAATTACATTTACCCAAGCTATTATTATTCAAACTGATGGTTGGAGCTGTGAAGCCATCCCAGGGCTTTCTCAGAACACCATGGCACCCACCCAGACCCCCTAAACATGATGGATGGGAATCTTGGAGAGTGTGCATTATATGAGGTCAGTAAAAAAAAAAAAAAAGAGAGAGAAAGAAAAAAGAAGAAGAAACCAGGCTGCTGTTTTCTATGAGGACACTTGGCTGCAGTTGTGGAATTGTCTGCTGCTTTGTAATGCAGCCACAGGCCAGTGGGGGGGCAGGGAAGCTTGCCAAGATGAAGTCAGTGTCTGTATCTGGAACGGCCTCTACGGACCACCGTTCTTTGACGGTCAGTGAGCTCACTTTGTGTTTCAATCAGAATTAGGCAATTTGGATGGAAGGCCCTCATGCATCAAGCAGCAGTTTGTTTTGTCTTCTCATTCGGAAAAGTAGAAACCAGGAGTCAGACAGACATGCACCTAATACGTGGGTCGCGTACATGACCTGTCGCGGCAGAAGTTTTCAGAAAGCTCGCTTCACTCCATGATCGCTGGGACTGTTTTTCTTGAGAACTATCAAAATTACATTTCATCATGATTATTATTCGAGGCTGTTTTGGCAGAGGGCTGCAGCATTAAGAAAGAAATAAGAGATAAGAAATAAGAGAAGAGACCTCAAGCAAGCCTTCGCAGCTTGCTTGAGGTCTCTTCACACCCATGCTTTAACAACACTGCATTTTGAGAGTATTCTTGGTCCAGTCATGTTTCCAGGGGCTGCAAAAGTATTTAAAGACAGGGCTGTAAAATTTCTGAAGTTATTTTATTTCAAAATGGTTGAGTCAACAATAGATCTCAGTCTCAGTTTAGTTTATTCCTTGTTTGTTTTCCCCTATCCAATACAGTCATCCAAATTGGAAGTTAAATTATCTGTTAGTGCGTGTATGTGTTTTTTAAAGAATGTGTGCACACACAGCAGTTGTAAAGTCGCCTCTGGGCCTGTTCTGTACTCAGCTTGATTTCCTCAGTGGGGGTAGAGGCACTGCTTGAACAGACACATTCATCTGGACTAATACACAGTGAGTCAGCCTATGGAAGCTGCAGGTAAAAAAAAAAAAAGAAAGCAAGAAAGAAAAAAACTGACAACGAAACATATTTTCATAACCACAGTCTTGGAAGAAAGAAGAAGAGAGGAGGGGGCGGGACTGGGGAGGAGGCGAGGAGATTCGCGAGAAATGGGAGGCAGAGAGAGGGGGCTGCTGAAAGAATAGAGTTTTGTCGGAAAACTCAGCATCCGTTTCACAGGCCTGAGGCTCTAAGTTGTCATCTAAAACATTTTGTCTGCAACGGCCCTGGTGATTTCCTCCCTCTCTGTAGACTCTTTCATTGCTGCACTGGCCCTTGGTGCAGTAAAGTGTAGATCTATGAAGAAGCATCCAGTGTCGGGATGCAGGTATTTTCACAATCAGTAACATAAAAGATTATTAAAGCTTTAATACGATGAGGATGTACAGCCTGTTCTTTCCACACCCGTGCCTTTCACTCACAGTGAGGCTTCAGCTGCAGCGCTGCAGTTCACTGAATGTTTTATATGATTCAATTGGAAATGCGATGGTTTGTTCTCTTTTACCCTATGTGTGTGCATGTGTGTGTCTTTGTGTTCATCTTTCTTTTCTCAACACTGCAAGTGAACAAGTGGACACACATTTCCATGAGCCGCACAACAATAAACAGAAGTCACTGCTCAAGTTTTTGCTTTTAAAAAGACCAATTCCAGCAGCCCCACAGTGCGTCCCCACTCTTCAGAACATGTTTTCCTTTGTAGGAATGATTTGTTATTACTCACTTTAATTGGTTGGATTAAAATCAATTCCCCCCATGAACGGCAAGGTTTCATAAATCACAAAGCAGCATAGTTTTGTGGTAAAGCTGATGTTTCGCATCTATTCAGCCGGTCAGCAATCGATCATGAAAATGCCCATGAATCTTCTTGACAGGTTAAATGGTATTTACTCTGCAAAAAGTGAAGTGCCGACTAACTGGCTCGTTGCAACTCTGTGTGATACCCTTGACCTTTCTGTGTTTGCCGCTGCAGTAGCATCTTAAATTATCAATGAGGGAAGCATTGAACCACGGTTAGGTGTCCAGAATGCAAAAAGCTGCCTTGCATGATTTCAGCAAACTCATCTCATCAGTGTTTGATCCAGAAGTTTCCATAAAAACACAGAAAGAATCAAGGATGTTACAGGAAAGTGATTAGCTGACACACTTGTGATTATTACTCATTTTTATGATTTATTGGCTTCTAAATGGAAGTATAAAATAGGCTTAGTGCTCTAAGTGGAAGTCACCTTGGACAAGAACAGCAGTGATGTCGGTAAATGGCAATAACGATAAGCAGTTGCGCTGTAAGCTTATTAATGTGGTCAGGCTGGTCTTCCTAATCCCTCTGTCTTTTTCATTTGATAACAGGCAGAGAACGACGGCTGTCACCTTTTCCACTTCAAATCCCAGACGTCTCTCTTTGTGTCTGCTTAATAATCACTGTAATGTGTGCGCCAGTGGATTGCTCCCTGTTTACGTATATGTTTACTGTTTGTTTGCACACTGTGAAAGCAGTAGAGCTTGACGAAGATGGAGTGTACACACTCTTGCTTGCAGTGTTTTAATATCACAGGCTTCCCATGGGCCTCTTTCATTTTGTTTCTGTGATAGTGCAACACCGAGCAAAGTTTTATACATGTATACTTTTATTAGCTCTACACCAAACAGTAAATGACAGCAGGATGAAAGGTTAATAGCAACAGCTACTGTGTACATGCTTGTGTAATATGCCGTGTGTCCCAAAACAACTGCCAAACTGTGTTTTAAAGTGCGACAGTGTGAGTGCTTGTAGAGCTGCTCGTGCCTCTGTGCACGTTTCCTTTTAACAGCTAAACAGCTCAGATATTCTGTACTAATGACTGTCCTTGGCCTTTCTCTTTCACAGCTCCCATCAACCCTCATCTGAGTAAGTAATGTGAACTTCACTTTACACTTCTCATCTGAGAGCGAGCTCCTTCTGTCGTAACGCGGTCTGTGAGAACAGTGGGGGGGGCTCAAAGTAACTGTACGTCCCGTAGAGATCTGACTCTCGACATGTCACACTGCATTGGAGGATCTTTCTAAGTAGAACTAAATGAAGTATGATAAATAAGACTTCCCTTTAGGAACTCTGAGCAAACCTGCATTACGCTATTTGACATGTTGAGAGTTTAAAATCTTCACAGGACATTGTGCATTGTGGACACTGTATTTTTGAGTTTGCACGCTCTGTGCTTTGTGGGCATTGCTCATGCATGCATCTGTGTCGTATGTGTTTATATTCTTTAATGTTTAGTCCCATTTATGACGCATTTCATTGTTCAAACTTTACAAATTCACATTATTCACGTCTTGAGATTCCACACTTAATCACTGTTTGCTGAGCTGCAGTGCGCTGTTGTGTATTGTGGTTAATTTATTTATATAGATATATATTTTGGTGGGTGTTCTCACAAACATTGCCAACATAATAACAAACATCCTAATCACCAACATCATTATCCAAATCCCTGAAGGAAAGTATCTTACCTGCAGGGGGGGGGGGGGGGGGGGGGGGGGGGGGGGGGGGGGGGGGGGGGGGGGGGGGGGGGGGGGGGGGGGGGG
>JBBMJY010000011.1:13097011-13109738 GCA_037833715.1 Toxotes lorentzi
TAGATAGATAGATAGATAGATAGATAGATAGATAGATAGATAGATAGATAGATAGATAGATAGATAGATAGATGTAATATACCGGTGGTGCATAAAACAGCAAATTAGATGCAAATCACAGACAACCTCAGTAGTCACCACCCAGTGAGCAAATTACACAATTACATTTTCAGCTGGGGATTTATCTATATAGCTGAACAATCATATTATAAAATTATGCACCAATAGGAAAAGAAAGAAAAAAAACACAGTTGGTGTAAGTGTAAGCGATTATTTTTGCCAGCTGTCAGCATGGCTCTGAAAACACTGCACCTGCTCATCGGACTGGAAATACGCTGGTTGAACGCACCCATTTAAATGGACACCACTCGGTTATTTCGTATGTAATCCATGCATGAATACAGGAATTCCCACAGTGCACAAGCAAACAGTGTGATTATCATGTTATTGCTAAATGGCGTGGCAGGATATAAAATTAGCAATGTGGCGTGGTGATTATGTGGCACCTTCATTTGCAAACACATGCCACTAAAAGTGCCACTTTTTGAAATGTTGGAATAAGTTGGAAAGATTCAAGTGTTCCCAACTGCATAATAGATGATTTCAGCTGCTCTCATTGTGTCGCCAGTTGCTTGATGCAGCACAGTCTAACAATGAGCTGCCTTGACCGTTTATTTGCTTGATAATCATGTAACTGTGTCTGTGTGGCTGTTTCCGTTGGTGCCTAAACCAGAGAAATCTGCGTAGTATTTAGTATTCAGTATGTTACTTACATGTGCAGGTATTTCATATTCAAGAACTTAAATAGCAAATTAACAAAATTAGATTTGTCGGAATCCATCAGAGGATTTTATATGAATGCGAATATGAAAAAGTTATCTGTGGTGGAATATAAGTGCCTATTATAGTGCTGTGGCACCAGCAGCAGCTGAAGCAGTAAATAATGTATTGACTTTAATCACCTAATGGTTTCAAAATGTCCAGCATTTCATTACTAGCCCCATTCCTCTTTGCGTATAATTATCTGATATGAGATTCAACCGAGGGAGATATTCCATTTGATTTTGGCTGGAGGGGCGTGGAGCCGCTCACTAGCTACCTTCCCTGTGCCTATGGCAGTGTAGAGACTGGCTTCTGGCTCAGATACAATCAGAGGACTGTTTGACTCACTGCCGTCACCGCTGCTGTCCACGACTGTCAGACCGAGGGAGCATAAACGTAACCCCATTGTGATCGTCTCGATTTGCCCCTGGTTATTGCTATTAGTGAAAGGAGAACTGTCCTTCGCAGAAAGCCCCGCTCCTTATCGCTGATATGGAAGGTTTCATTTTCATCATGCTATCGCAGACTGGCTGAAAAAGCAGCTGAGCATGACCAGGGAAGCCTGGCTTATTCCCAGTGTTTACAGGGAGAAAGAAATGTCGGTGTATCAGAAGGCAGTGAGAGAGTAGTTGTGGGATTGTGTCCTGTGTTTGTGTAGTGTTTCCCAGTTGGGCCCAATGACTTTGTCCATCATCCTAAAAGATATTCACAAGGCATATTCAGATGTATATACTGTACCGCATACATAAGTATTTACCACAGACATATTTGTATGGTAATAAGCTAAAACAATTATTTTTACTTATTGAAACTTGGGTCTTCTTTTTCTCATTTTGGCCATTTGGTATTATACTTTTTCCTGTTGCAGCTTAAGGAAAACAAGTTGCACCTTCCAGAATCTAAAAAGTTTGTTATATTTTAGGTTTTATATGTGAAGATGATTTTACCTGCTAGTAAATCTTGCTTGCAGGAGCCTCCTGTAGTTATACATGTATCACCCCGTGTTTCAAGGTTTCTACATGTACATCGAGACATCAAGACCGCGGAAGGAAGGCGACCAGGCGCGGCTTGTGAGTCCGTTTTTCAACGTCGCACCTAAAAACCCTTACGGTATCACCAACCCACCTGCCTACTGCTTCGGCTTCTTCTACCACATGTATGGAAAACACATAGGTAAGATACAGTCCTCAAATGTTTGATTGTCCTCAGCTTGTGTAACAAACGTCTGTGTTGCTCTCTGAAGTAATCTGTAGAAAGGATCCTTTTAATTAAATTCATTGCTCAGTAGTTCATGGAAAATAAATGGAGAACAAATAATTACTCTCGTTCTTTAAAGAATCTGTCAGTTTTGTCCTTTGTTCGCAGCAAAAGCATCTTCAAGTGAAACTCAAATTGCTTTGGCAATTCTCAGCTAAATGAAGTGGATGCGTTCTTATCTGTGCGGAGCTAAACAGTCAATGAGGAAACACCACAACAAATTTCATTTACCTAAAAAAAAAGTCCATCACCGAGCATCTGTGGGACATCACAGTGGCTTTGAAATATAAACTGAGAGATAAGATTCTTGAAATTGCTGTCCACCACTTACGTGTTTCCCAGTGGGGTTTTCTTTTTGTGTGTGTGTGTGTGTTTGAAAGAATAGTCGTTTGTGAGACAGGAAACACAGGCGTCCCACTGTGGGAAAAAAAAAAAAAGAAAAAGTAGCAGCACTTTTTCCTGTAAGCAACAGAATTTCAGTTATTTCCAAAGAGCCTGTCCCCGTGGCGGGTTCGGTGGGGAGTTTTGTGCTTTCATGCTAAAATTTTGTAAGTGCAGCTATCAGATGTTTCAAAGCAAAAGATATCTCATTTTTGCAACAGTCCCCCTACAAAGGTGTGTACACAAGTCCCGGGCATTAGCTCTTACATTCCACACTGAATGTAGATAACAAACTTGTATGGCCCATTTGAAGATGGCAGAGCAACTGAAGGAGCACTCTGCAGCTTACGTCTGACTCTTAGGCTTCCTTCACCAGGGACCCAATCAGCCGACCACAAGCACTCCTGCTCTGAGAGCATGCTGTTTGTGTGTTTGTGAATTTGGGAGGGGTAAGCAAGTTTGGATCTTGAGCTAAAAAACCGCAGGCTCATACAAGGTTGAGGGCCACTCATGGTGACTTCTCTGTCTCAACTGCACACTATATCATTGGCTACTACACAGGTCCATAAGGCAGGTGAGGGGAACCTCTGGACGGGTTTGCAGGGTCATCTTGGTATTTTGGGGCCTGGATGCTGTTAAGGTGTGAGAGCAGTTTCTTAGACAACAAGCTGATGTTGATCTCTTAGAGTGCTGTGGAAAGCAATAGCAAAAAAAATAGCAAAAAACTAATTCTAGATTCTATTACTGGAAGGTTTGTCCTATTTTAGACTATCCTTTCCGCTCAGAGACCCGTCTTCAGAGGTCCATTCACATGCACAGCAAGTGTGGACATTATAGGCACAGCAGCCTTGAAGCACAGTTTGTATGGCATTTGAGGTGACATACAAAGTGAGACGCGAACGTTGCCGTCTGCCAACGTGTCTTTTTGTAACTTACTGCAAGGACACGCCAAAGTCTGAAATTCTCAAATGCTACTCCCAGGAGCTTTAAAGCCACGGAATGAACTAGTTCCAATCCAAAATCCATGACAAAATAAGCAACAATCAAAGTTAAAGCTTAAGAAAAAACATCCTTAAGCATTTTACATTCAGAGATGAACTCTGAAGAACTCAGATAATCAGCTTCACGAGGACTACGTTGATGTGGTTTGATCAGATTTGATTGACACAACCCAACAAATGTCATGCGATCCTGATTCAAGTGTAGCTAAAATCTGATTGGTGACAAAAAAAAAGACAAGAGCACAGATGCAACAAAAAATAGAGCAACCTCTCATGCCAAATTAACAAAACTGTTCAATTTTTTTGGCAGATTATTTTGTTTTCATGTTGGATCCATCCCTGAGGAGCTGATTCAGAAAGGAAATCACAATGACAGACAAGGAGAGAGTGCACCACAAAAATATTCACACAACTAAATATACTTCGTTACCAAATAAATACAAGAATAAAAAAAAAACAGTATGAAGTTAGGGAAAAAAAGACCACTGATAGGGAATAAACACAAACGGGGGCAAGTAGTTGCGCTTTTGGGCTCATTAAACTTGAACTTGAAATTCAGTAAACCGTGAAATCACCACAGGCTGGAGACCACACTCCTCTCTCTTTTGATAAGATGTTTATAGTGAGCATTTGGCTGCATTTACCTCGGTATTCTAGTGAGACGTCTGTGGTATCAGCAGCGACTCCACCCTCCACCTGCTCCACTCTGAGCTTCTGCTGGACCTGCTGCTCCAACTCCAGCCCACTCAGTTTTCCCTCCTCTTCTTTCTCTCTTGTTTCAAGCGCACTGGCTTATATATTTTTTGAAAGCTATATTTTCCTTTGTGAGTCTTATGTCATTCTGACTTTTTTTATTCCCTTTGAAGTTCGTTTAATGACTCTTACTTGCATTAATAATATAAATAGGCTTACAGATCGTTCCACTGAGTAATAGACTGTTTTTCTCATTTGGAGATAAACTGCAGTCTAAATAAGTGTTGTGGAATTTGCTTAATGAGAATTTTAAAGCAGCAACACATTTAATGTTTTGACGAAGTCGACCACTGACCTTCACCTAGTGAGATCTCATGGTTATTCAGTGTAATTCACAAATGACGTTGTGAATTCTTTGAACATATTTTTTGCATAGTTTGATTATTATGAGTAACCAGAACACTGAAAATGTAAATAGTCTTTTTTATATTTGGGGCACCACAAACACAAAATTAAATTCAGCTTCATAGTATTTAGGTTGTGGCAGATCACTGAAGAGCAAATATCCTAAAAACTCTGCAAAACTATTTGCACAGCTGCAAACCACCAGGGATGAGTAGGAAAATTAGAACGTGGTTGAACTGACCCTTTAAGTTTAACACGAAGTCCACAACAGGAAACTATAAGGGCTGAAATTTAGCCAGGCTACTTTACAGCTGTCCTCAGTGGAAAGTCCAAATGGACGTCTCCAGGTGGTGGAGGGAGGAGGGAACAAACATCTGGAGAGGTGGAGAGAATGTAAGGACAGAGGTGTTGGAGGGCTACTCAGGGGGAGATGAGAGCTCCTCCGGCTCCCTGCCGAGGTTGAGTAGGCCATGACATTTCCAATTTGCTCAAATTGATCGCCAGGCAGGCCCTCTCTTCCCTGCCCTCCCCATCTGTGATGAAGCCCGTGCCCAGACTGTGGCGTGTTATGATGAATGGGCTAAATGTCAAGGACTTGAAACCCAGCTCAGATCCTCTATAGCTACGCTCCATTTAGTATTCTGCCTCTCCAGCCGTAAGAGAAATTTGCCCTGAGCTCAGGAATGTTGGTTTGTGATATTTTCTCCCCAAAGAATGAATGGTTATGACAAATGGTCCAAATAATGTATGTTCACATACACTGTATATATTTTTTCTCATCACAGAGGAACTTTGTTGTTTCAAGTAGTTGAAGATATTTTCATATTTAGAGCTGTGAGTCACAAAGCCATCAGACGTGGCACAGCTCCGTCTTGAAACGCTGGGAGTTTGATGCTCTCTGGGACTGTGCTGTTGAGGTGAGTCACAGTCAAGTTGTGGCACGGCAGCGCTAAAGGCCAGAATCAGTCGATAAGGAGTCTCGCCTACACACTGATGAAAACAGTGGCACAGGCTCAAAGAAACTCCTCCGTAGTTAGCTAGTGGGGGGATACCTGAGACAAGGTCACACTTAATTACTGAAGCGCACATCAAAGTTTGCCTTTGGAGCCCGTGTCGCATTTGTTTATAGGATTAAGTCTCCAGCAAAGCACACCAAGCAAGTCTGTTTTAAGCCTGACCTTCTGAGAAGCAATGGAGTCATCCTTTCATTAGCAAGGAGGGTGGTACTGCACCTCAATCCCCCCACTCTCTCTCTCGTCCTCACTACATAATTGAAAATTTCCAGAAGCTATGTCTCACTTTTCACTAGACTCACATCTTTCTCCTCTCAGATCTTTTTAAATTTCACAAGTGTCTGCCACAGGTATTTCTTAAAAAAAAGAAAAAAAAGAAGGTACTCCAAAGAATATACAGCAGATGCCTTTGCTCAGGATGTGATGACACTGACATAACCACCTACATCGCAATGAGTTCAAAGAAAATGTAAGCCATTCAGCTCAGCAAGAATCCTCCTACATCCTAAACACTTCAACGGTAGATGAAACCTCAGGTCATGTTCTGTACAAGAGCTCATCTCTCACTGGAGATTGTGCTGTCGTTGGGGAAAGTGTATACTGTGCAGATGAGAAAATATGAACAGGGACATACAGCATAGCATGCTCACAGAGATGTGTTTTTTTTGAAGGGGGCTGTACAGTAATGAGGCACCTCGCTGAGGCAAAGATGCATCAAAAGCAAGTCTGCGGCCCTAGACGCTGCTGTTTTTGCTCATCAGTCGTGTGAATGCAAAGGTGCTGCTTTCCATAGTTGTGAAATGCACTTGACTTCAGAGCAGCGGTCCTACTGAGCTTCACTACGGTGTCAATGTCAATAACCTAATTTGGGTCTTTGGATGCTGCTCCTTCTGGCCCACTGCTACAGGACTAATCTCTCTCTCTCACACACGCACACAATCTTGCTGCATGGCAAAATAGAAAAACTAACACAATCTGTGTGTTTGGAGAGGAGGGTAAAATGGTTGCACTCAGTGTCATCATCTGACAGTTTTATATCAAAGCCCAGGGCCAGACAAGAGGAGAGTCTTCAGTTCAGACCTGCTATATAGTCTATTCTGTCTCAATAAGAGACAATATTTCTATGTTTTTGTAAGGGTTATGTATAAATTTTGTTGAAATGGGTATGCCACATTGCATTTTCAAATTTAGAGTTGGCTTCATCAGCGACAACCACTAATTTCTCCCGTGCAGTTGAAATACAGGTGAGATTTAAAGAAAAAAAAAAAAAGGAAGCAGGACCAGGAAGAAATAGTTTGAAACTTAACGATAAATGAGAAAGAAGTGTCCTCCACAGGGAAAGTATTTACCACACTTTTCCCGTTAGTGATAATTAATTTGGATTAATATGAGCTAGAGAATAATTTATCATCACTTACAGAACCTCAGTTTAATAAATGTATCAATTCATATGACCTGAGTTTAAAAGGTTTAACCTTTGCTACTGCTTTGCTCTGCTCCGAATGCAGAAGAATACATACATTTCAAATGCAGGAGACAGAGGTGAATATTAAGTTTAGAAGTCCAGGTCCAATCTCCCTTGTGGTTTTGCACTGGAATTCACAATGGAATCCCACCTACTGTGTGTGGGTGGTTGTGTGGGATCTTAGATTAATTGTGAAGTCACTTTACTTTAACTAGTTTATCTTAAATTAGATGGACCAGTTAGATTCAGAGTGCGCCTGCACATCTCACTGTTCAGATCACATCAACAGCAACAGTATGATGATGATGATGAAGATAACTGCATGTATCACGTAAATCCACTGAATTATTTGCATGAACCATGGAGGAAAAGGGCTCCATTACCTGGTTAAAACTAATGTAAAACTATTGCATTACAAGTAATATTTCAACACCCAATTAGAACTGGTCCAGAGTATTACATTTGCAGGTAAGTATAGAGTAAGCTCAAAATTATTAACGTACCTGCCAGTAACCATAAGTGTGGTAGAATATGAACTGCAAACTGGAAACTTTCAGAAAAACTGGACACTGGTCGTCAAAACAAATACTTCACTTTTCTGTGAAATTTGCCACTCAAATCCATTTCACTCATTTCCACAAACAAAAACCTGCTGAACGGTGGTGACGAACGACTGGTTACCTTGAGTACTGTTGACCTACTTTTGTTAAATAGCAGTGTATTGTTGTTGGGAGCGCAGCAGGGAGGAATGAGGGCACCGAGTTTAAGGTAATTACTACGAAAATAGTCCATAGTGCCCTATAAAATTACAGTATGCAATTATTAGTAAGCTTTGTGTTCAGTAGCAGATGTTTCATGGCTCGGTACAGGTCTGCCACTCAGGGTTTGAAGCAACTGTGTAGGATACATATATAAATATTGCAAGATTTGTGTGCGCTGAACTGTATGTGTCTCGCCTCTTTATACAGGAACACTGAACGCCTTCCTAAAGCAGAAGGGCCAAGCAACCTCAGAGGGTCCGGTGTGGTCGCTAAGTGGTAACCAAGGTGACCGTTGGAAGCAGGCCAAAGTAAGCATCCATCCGACAGCGTCCTTCCAGGTGAGACCAAAAAACGTAATCAATCCAATTTGCAGCAGCATTCCCCCATTGCCCTTTATTTTCCTCTCTGTCTGTGTTTGTATGGGGAAGTATTAGTTTCCTTGGGGGCTGCATATTGATGTAGCACTTCACAAGCCTCGATATTAAGCAGAGAAGTGGACGGGATCCGTAGACACTGTTTGCTATTGAGAAAGCAATATCACTCACATTTTACCATCAGGAAGCCTAATCTTTCTGAGTAGCAAATATAGCACTGCAATATTCTCCATCATTTTTACGGCCACAGTTGAGGAAAGTAATTATAGTTTCAGCTGCACTTTTTTTGTTACTTCTAACTGTTCTAACACCACAAGGTTTTTTTTTTTTTGTTTAAAATTTTGTGACATTAAAAACTGAAACAAGCTCTTGCCACCTGCTGTTATTTTTTATGAGGGACAATTTAGCTAAATTACACTGTGTACTTACTTTTAGATTTTATCTTGCAGTAGTGCAAATTTTCTTTGCTTTTGTGCCGGGTAAAGGCTGTGCAGACAAAAACACAAACTTCTTTTTCTCTCTCTCTCTCTAGGTGGTACTGGAAGGTATCCGGGGACCAGGCATCGAGGGAGACATTGCCATCGATGACATCACGCTGGAGGAGGGGGAATGTCGAGACCCACCGCCCAGTGAGTAGCACCACTTGTCCGCTTCCTGCGTCCCTCACACACACTCACACACACTTTTTGTCCCTCATATCTGAGCTCTGGGTTCTCACTCTAACTCACTGGGCCAGATTGAGATTTACAAGAGGGGATCTAATCTTAGACAGTTGCCAGCATTGAACTACCATCTCATGGGGAAAATGTGGTTGTCATAGCAACAGTGTTATAATCACATGAATGATAGCCACACTGGCTGAGTGGAGTACTGTAATTGCACTGCAGGAACAAACAGAGGGTAAAACAGAAAACAGGACACAGAAAATGGCCTGCAATTGACAAGGTGATATTGTTAGGCAGACTGTTCCTTTGATTTAATTCGTATGATTTATGATTGGAGAAACGTTATTTACAGAAGCCTCTGAAGCTTAGACATCCCTTTAACATACTATAGTTCAATCAGGGTAATCTATTTTCATTCTTTATGTCATTAGAGGGAAATAACCTGGCATCTAACAGAGAAACAGTCAGTGATCTTGGTCTGCAAGATGAATTCTTTTTATTACTGCAAAATTATTATTCAACTTATTTTTCATCTGCATCCATTAGGATTCCAAGCGACAGCATTAATTCATTCAGAGTTATAGGAGTGGTCGCCAAGGCTGAGGACAGAGTAATGTTATGAATTATAGAATTCAATCTCGCATGATGAATCTTACATGACTTTATGTGATGTAAGAGGGAAAAATTGAGAAATATCTCATGAGGGCTGATCTGATGTGACTTCTGACTGAAGATGTTACCCAAGAAGAAGGTTCAGAGAAGCTGTCTTAGGATCTGGTCATACAGGTTAGTTGTGCCTTAAAGGAACAGTTGGGCATTTTGGGAAAGACTGAAGTTTAATGGGAAAATCACCACCACTCACATGTTTGTCTGTTAAATATGAAACTGGAGCAAGGAGACAGTTAGCTTAGCTCATCATCAAGACTGAAAGCAGGGGGAAGAAAGTGAATAAATGCATTTGCCTAAATGGAGTACTATTCCTTCAAATGCATCAGACTAATTTTGTTTGCATTTTTTAGTTTTTTTACTCTTTCGAGTATATAGTAACAGCAGCACCATTGTTTTCTGTTTCTTTTACCTGTTTAGATCTTAGCGCCAAGGCTCCGTCCACATCCTCCCATATATGGCTGCTATGCATCACCTTGGTAATGACCCTCATAGAAGGTCAGAGGTGACCCTTCTCTCCGTCATCTCAGAGGCGAATATTCAGACCCACCGTCTGTGAGCTATACCCTCGGCATCCAATCACCAAAGATTCATGCATCCTGAAAGCAGCAGGGGTTCCCTGACGGACCACGGACGGGACCGAAATAAACGAAAGAGAGAAAAAATAGAGATAAAAAAGTTACACAAAAAGTAATAAAGAAGATGCGCTAATTTTTTAAAGAGACCTCTTTTACAGAAATCACTCCTCGGTGCAGAACTTGGGACGTCTATACGAGCACAAAGACAGGTGGGCGATGAGTTAGCCTGGACTTTGGCGAAAGAGTTCACAAGCGTCGAGGGAGGACAGTTTGTAAAGCACAAGAACAATTTTCTGAAGTAACGGCGGAATACAGACACTGCTGACTTTTTGAAGAGGAAATTACATTTCCCTGCTTACGAATACAAGGAATCAGACCTTTCTCTGTGTATCTTTATCTTCATTTTCTTGCACCAGATGCCAATCATCGACACTTGTTTTTCACTCTAGCCCAGCCTCACGTCACACCTTGGCATTTCTTTATCTGCTTGGTGCTGTACTGTAGAAAAACAAGGACTCTGGCAACATTTAGTTCTGTCTGCTTACTCCCCTGTAGCTGCCTATGTATCTTTTAACACTGTGCTCACGAGTCCAAGTGGCCAACCGACGGTATGGTGGCAGAACAATAAAAGCAGAAGAATCGGCGGAGGTGTAGACAGCCGGACTGGAGGGCAGAAAGAAGTTCAAGCTTATGGGCTGAAATGAGAGGAAGAGGTGGAAAGAGGGCCGAGAGCAGGGGTGTTAAAGGGAGGAAGAGTGGAGGGAGAGGAGGAACAGGCAGAGAGTAGAGAAAGGTCCGATCAACTGAGGCCTGACTCGAATATTCAGTCAGTGGTCGCCTGTGGAACAGAAGCCACTTTACTTTCTGCCATGAAACAAAGTGCCTTCAGATTACAAACCGAATCGTGAGCCTGGGTGTTAATCAACATCGAACACATCTCTGTTCATGTTTCCTCTGATGGGCTATTTTCTACATGTTTCATTTGCCCCACAAGTGCTGATGGGAGGGCATGTGTGTTCAGAGGGAGTATGGGGGTTGTGCAGCACCCGGATTTTACTCCTGATGGGACAGTTGCCTGTGTGTGTGTGTGTGTGTGTGTGTGTGTGTGTGTGTGTGTGTGTGTGTGTGTGTGTGTGTGTGTGTGTGTGTTTGTATGGGCGCGAGATCGTGTGTTTGTGTGTGTGCATGCGCCTAAGCCTATGCCTATGCGTAGTTCAGTGTGAAGGCAGCCGATCAGGCAGTGCTGGCAGACTCCGAGCACAGGTTTGGAAACAATTTGGATAAAAACAGCGGCAACAGTGAAAGTGAGGCTCTGGATCTTTTTTTTTCTTTTGGAAGAAAGACAGTTTAAGATCATACAGGAGGATAAAGACACTTTGTTGAATGAATACCCCACTCTCTCTTCCCATAATTCTCCTTCCCTGCGGGTGAGCATTTTTTTTAACAAAAGAAAAGAACAACTGCTGAATAAAACATTGCATTGTACAGGGAGGAGAGTAGGAACTTTGGGGCTGCAGGCTCTTCATTAGGGTGATTCTCCTCACCCCTGTCCTCCACCATTTATATGGAACAATATGAGAATAAAAGATAATAATGACCATAATAATAGTCATGATATTTTATTACTCTAGCGAGAATGTTTCTCTGCTTTTACACAAACTGTGAAGATTGACTGTGGAAGATCTACCTGAGACCATAACCTTAACCAGCGGGGTTTTTAAAAAATGTATTGTAAAAAAGAGAAAATAAGAAAATGAAAAATTCCGTTCATTGTTGGTTATGACAAATGTTTTGAGGACTTGTGTCTTGTTTCTTATTTTTTCCGTTGAAGATGACTTAACTTCCTTTCTCTTCTTGTTGTCTCCCTTTGCATTGCTGAAGTATCAAAGCTGATGGAAGCATAAGAAGTAAACCAATTTGGTAACTGTATAACTTGTAAATGTTAAAGAAGCTCTATTCAAAGGTTTATGATAAATGTTTTATGTTGGAGTACAGGAAGCACAACATAGAGTTCAAGGTCTCGACATATAAAATCCATTTTATATTTCTCTGCACATACGTGACCTACTTCCACAAATTCAGGCTTATAGACACTCTGAAACAAGTCCACGTTGAACAGCAAATTGATCATTTTTTACTTGTTACATTCATATTTATAGCGCTACCACAACACTAGAGAACGCAACGGGAACCCTGTCAAGAATATAAATGAAATCTTCATAAATGCAGACTGGGTAAAGGTTCACAGTGTTGTGGCTGTGCAGCATATGTAGCCTCTTTAGTGGAAGCCTGGGTTAGTCTGAGTGGGTCGTGTACATGTGTGAGCATAAAGCTGTGTACAATAGGTGTGATAAGAAACTGATACATGTAAAGAAGATAAATATGCTAAGCAAAACAGAGCAGAATGATGAACATTTCAGGGCATCCTTACAATATCATTATGGTCTGTATGATGTTATTACAGAAACGTAATCACAGGTATTATATGCTATCCATTTATGTTTTTGTTTTTTGTTTTTTTGGGGGGGGGGGGGGGGGGGGGTTTTTTTTTTTTTTTCACCCCTTTCCGCCCTTTCCTTTTTTTTGTTTTTTTTTCCACGCACCCCCACCCAAAACAAGATCCAAAACTCGCACGAAGTTGTTTAT
>JBBMJY010000011.1:13109838-13156200 GCA_037833715.1 Toxotes lorentzi
CCCCCCCCCCCCCCCCCCCCCCCCCCCCCCCCCCCCCCCCCCCCCCCCCCCCCCCCCCCCCCCCCCCCCCCCCCCTTTTTAGATAATTTCATACATTTTCATTTCTGTGATTTTATTTCCATAAGGCCCAGATCACAATGAATGTAAATGGAATTCTGGGGAGAGGTGTTTTCTTACAGGTGTAACGTTTTACTAAAACATATGCTTTTTGTGTGCTTTTGATGATGAGAACTTTCATAGGTTGTTTTGGACACGTCAACAACAGGAGGTTCATCTGACTTTGACACAGACTTTGACACAATTTCCAAAAATATAAGCTCAGATAAAATATCCATTAGCTACTCGCTATATCCTCCTGTGGTATAGTAGGTAATGAAAAGTGCCAAAGTGCCCAGTGTAGTCGTCATTGTTACTAAGTATGGATGAGTTTCGTAAGATATTTTGGTAACTGTTCCTTTTACACCCTGAGCACCTGGTCAGTTCATGATGAGAATAGAAAATCAGCATAAGATAGTCGTTACATGAATAATTAAGAAAATAATTAGGAAATTACATGAAGAATACATGAGAATACATTTATAAATTTTGGTTACGCTGACTGTGGTTTAAAGGAGTAGTTTAACATTTTGGGAAATTAGCTTATTCACTTTCTTGCCATGAGTTATATGTGGAAATCATCTGTTAAACATTGAGCTACAGCCAGGAGACTGCCTAGCTTAGCACATAGACGCTAAACAGAGGGAAACAGCTAGCTTGGCTCTGTCTGAACCTGAACAAATCCCAGTTCCCAGCACCTCTAAAGCTCACAAGTTAACACCTTATATCTGTTTTATTTAATCTGTACAAAAATAGAGTTTAAAAAAAAAGAGTTAAAAAAAAAAAAGCATTTATGTTAGTTGCCAGGAAACTAGTAGAGATGTCAGGAGGTCACTGCTCCGAGCCAAGAAATATTCTGGCACGTTACCCCTGTAAAACCACAAATAGTTTTAACATTTTTTGTACAAATTAAGCAAATGATATATAATATGTTCATTTGTGAACTTCACAGGTGCTGGCAGGCTGGTTTTGTTGTCTTCGGACAGTACCAGGCTAGCTGTCTCCCCTCTTTCCAGTCTTTGTGCAAAGCTAGGCTAACTGGCTACTAGTGACTTCATATTAAATGTCCACATATAAAAGTGATATTGATCTTCTTATCTAACTCTGGACACGTAAGTGAATAAATATATTTCTCTAAATCTCAAACTATTCCTATTAGTACTAAGCTGTAACCAGGAAATGGTTATCAGCTAGTTTGGCTTTCTCCAAAGTTCAAAAATACACTTACCAGCACCTCTGAAGCTCACTAATTAACAAGTCTTTCACAAATTCTCTATTGCTTAAAAAAAAAAAATAGCTTGTGTTAAAAGCCATGTTAAATTTCATTTGTGTATTCCCTCTTAGTCACCATACTGTAATATTTCTTTTGTGTATGTTGGAATTATATCAGTATTAGCCTTTCAAAATCTATGACAGACCTCATTTATATCTAACTTTTGTGGTGTATATTATTAAATACTGGGTACATGCATACATATCTGCAAAATTTTCATTTGTGTGAAGGAAATATTGTTTGATTTTCCCAGAACCGAAATTGGACAGCAAAAGGATTTCTTGTTTGTTTTCATGGTATTACAGCTCTCACCATATCCTTGATTTCCATTTCTGTGCAATTCGCACACCCAACATCGGCCTCTGCCCTGTGTGTGTATGACAGATGCGAGCCTGGTGAGTGGCTTACACACTCTGCTCTATTTATTGATAAAAGTCCTCTAAGCTACTTCAAAGTACAATTGGAGGGGATTAACAGTTTTTGAATATGTAAACAGTGTTATGTGACAGTTTCCTTTCTTACAGTGTTTACTGGCTGTATTTTCATGATGAGGTACTTCTGAGTTGTGGAAGGTGGGAAGCGAATGGATTTGAGTTACTTGTAGTTTGTGATTAGTTTAGGTGCTGGAGCTGAATGTGTCCACCCATGTCAAGTGTTTTGTTTTTACATCACTGGGGCCTGGGGCCAAGACATTTTGTGTATCTTCTTTTTCCCAGCAGCACGTACAGTATAAGATGTTTCTCACTGCAGCCACTTCAGTTTAATGCTCGTGTGAGCGTTCACAGTTGTGATGATAGTGCCATCATTTTTAATTGATGGTTACAAAAATCACCTTTCGCAATAACATAAAATTTAAAGCTCTCTATTTATTTTAGATTTTATCTGTAAAAATGTATATACTGTAGGTGCTGCAGTCTAATACAGCTGTCTAGAATTAAACACTACATTGCTCAAATAGAGCACAGCAGTCATACTTGCATTAACCAATTGGAATCAGCTGTTTCATTCATGCCTAACTTTCATTGGCTAAATCAGCTGACTAATAATGTCCAATCATATTGCAGATGTAGATTGCCTCCAATATAACCTGAATCTTCTCACTATTATTCTGCTGATACACCTACATGTATGCCAGTGTTGTTTGTTGCCACATCTCATCAGTCACCTCAGCCTCCAACATAAAAATCAGAGCCTTTCCCACTGACTCTAACTGTATAACCATTTTCCAAAACACAGTTATTTATTGTTGACATCATGTCAGAAAGGTATTGCTTTAACAGTGTAGTCATTTTACAAGCCGTACATTGTGATTGTGTTGTATTATTTTTATGCCCCTCTATATAGGGTGGACAGAATTTTAGGACACCTTTCAATATGAAGCAATCAGATAAAAGCACCCGTAAATACAGCCTGAAAATGCACAATAGAAGTCAGTCAACACAAAAAAGCTAAAGCAGCATAGCTTATAGTCTCAACAAATATTGAACATTAAGGTGCTTGGGTCAGTTGTATTGCATTGCTATACACTGTACTGGTCACAGTATACACTAGAAATTGCCTTTTTTCCTTTCTAACTCTGTTGAACGCAAACAACATGAGTCAATCTTTATTTAACTCGCTACCTTTGTGTAACATGAATGGTACAAATTAATCTTAATTAAACTCAAAGGAAATTGTCTGAAATGGAAAGGTCCTGGAATACCAAGGAAACAAGCAAGGACGTACTTTCATTGCTAGTTCATATTAGATTCTTTTGGAAAAAAAAATCCTGATACTTCTTTTGTGCATTGATGAATACATGAATGAATTATGAGGTTGTGCATGAATGTACCCAGTGCTTACATTAATACCATTAAAATGGAAGTACTGTAGCATTGAAGGATGGGGTCTGTCAGAGTTGAACTTAATTGCTGTAACATGCAGTATGTCGAAACAATTTCCCAGGTTCTCCAATAAATTTGATTAAAACTACCCATGTGAGTAGAACCATGGCCAGTTGGTATGCCAGAAAATGTAACTTAAAACAATCTATTGCCTTAATTCCTAGAAAGTGCATACCTTGTAATATTCTAAACTACAAGTAGAAAAGATCTTGCTAAGAAATTAAAGTCCTGTTCAGCAGGCAGCTTCCAACTGTAATCTAGTTACCTGAATGGTGTTTAAAAGAAATTCATCTGTAATTTTTATATTTTTACCAACTACCTGGCAGTTTATTATTCTTACCTTGTATTTAACTGCTCAATACCTAGTGCCTCAAGGGTCCGTAAAAGGAACAGTCCCAACATTTCTTTCTGAGTGGAAATGTTCTCATTTTCTGTTCAACCTAAGAAGGGCTTTGTCACATTGTGCCATACATCACGCTATTTTTCCCCCCCACCAAAAAAAAAAAGAAAATGAAAAAGAAAAAAAAAAGAAAATTCAGTTCCACTTGTGTGGATATAATTGCAGTTGGTTGCCCTAATTATCACTATACAAGCCAGGCTTTCTTGTTACTGATTCAGCAAAGATGACAAGTGCCAAAGGAGGGGGGGGTGAGGGGGGTCTGGCACGACCAGAACTGTTAGAATTGACAGTCACAGTGAATTTGGCAGTCAAATGTTCATATGAAGAACTCAAACAGGGGAAAAAAATGTCTGTCATATTAAACCTGAAACTTTACCACAGTGTTCAATTTTTTTTTCAAGAGTAAAATTACCATTTTAATGTGGTGCGTTTCTTTCACTTCCACACAGTGGCTAGGCAGTAGTGAGTGACTTGTCGACAGGAGGCTTGACTGCAGTCTCACTAAATAACTAGAAACGGTAGACACATCTCAGAGATCCCATTTTACTCTGTCAGGGAAGAAGCGGTATGTCGCTATTTGATGGCATGGCTTCTCAGTGTGACAACTTTACCAGTGGGAAAACTGCCACCTCTACGGTACCTACTCTTTGTGGTGTTGGAGTGAATCTCACTGTTTCTCGATGGCTTTCCTCTTCTGTCTGTCCTCTCTTTTTCTTTCACCTCCTTTGATCATAAACCACCGGCCAGGCAGGAGCAACCTGTATGTTGACACAGACTCCCTTTTTCCATGTCCAGTTACTTACCATCAGTGCAGCTGACTGTGTGCGGGGTGACAAAATGAAGACGTTCACCGCCATCGAGAGACCCCCGTCCCCCCCGCTCTTGAAATTATGAGATTTGATGCTGTAATATCAAGGTTGTTGAGAACGCTGTGTTTCAGTGATGTTATTTATCTTGTTCTGTGCTGACAACCTGTAATGATGACCTGTCACTCTTCTCTGTTTTGTGCTCTATATTTATATATGATCAGGCTTCTTTTTCACTGTATTTCTTTGGATTTGTCACCCATTTTTTGTGCCATACCTGCAACTAATGAAAAAATAAAGAAAAGGAATATTTTATGTGCTGCGTCAAATAAATTTTCCGCTGTACACTTTAAGACTAGAGCATTATAAAGTAGAACAGAATGGGACAGAATAGAATACAATGCCCCATATTATATGCTTAGTGCTTAAACTCAAATCCTCTTCTTGTTTCTGTGGCTTGCCTGTACTTGACACCTCTGTCCCCATAGTTTTTCAAAAGGAAAGCCACCTGTCTCCCACTCAAAGGGTTGGAAACAAAAGCTTTTGTGTTGTGCAAATTGTTCTTTTAACAGTACTTCCTGGTTTGTGGTTCTTCTGAGGAGCTAGCATGCTTGCTGTCTTCTCAGAGTTGAGAGGATGTGAGCGATTGTGGCTGAATAACAAAGGTGTGCAGAGGGACTTGAAAGTCATCCAAAGGTTAGCTAGCACCCCCACCCCGACTGAGGGAAGCTTATAGAATAGCAACCTGCAGCAGAAGTTACTGTACATAGCCTGAAATGACTTTACTTTTAATTTTTTCAATTCACCTCCACGACGAACTAGAAAATGACCACGCTTTTTTTTTTAATCGTGTATCTGCTTCCAGTATTCATGCTAAGCTAAACTAGTCATCATCTAGCACTAGCTTCACAATATCAATCTTCTTATCTAACTCTCTGCAAGAAAGCAACTGAGCATATCTTAAAATATCAAATTATTTCTTGTAAGTACTGAGCTAGAACCAGGAAGTGGTTGGCACCTAGTCCGTCCCTTTCCAAAGTAAAAAAAATACTGTGGGCAGCACCTCTTCATCTAACTAATTAATATGTTTTGTCTCATATGTTTATGAGAAATGTTGTTTGTACATTTCTGTTTGTGTACAGATTAAACAAACCAGATAAAACATATTAATAAGTGAACTTTCGAGGTGCTGTTAGATATTTTTGAACTTGGAGCGGCTGGCTAGCTGGTTCCTGGCTTTATGCTAGGATAAGCTAATTGCTTTATGCACTAACATGAGACAGATATCGATTTATTCATCTCACTCTTGGCAAGAAACTATGTTATTCTGATTTAAAAAGGTTATTGAAAAACCAAGCTGAATTTGTTGCTCATACAACACTGACAAACACAGTAAAGCATGTCAGGATGATCTTCCACACAATGAGGCCTTGCTGTATGGACTAATAGGCACTCTCCACTGTATAGTCTGCTTTCCCCAAGGCCAAGCTGTGTCCATACTCCATACTGAAAGGCAAGTTGATGTTGTTTTTTTTCCAGGAATGGAGGAATCTGCCAGTTGTGTTGTTTTTCAGCCCCGTGCCCAGAGGGAACAGCGTGAGAGTGTTTTATTGTTTTATGAGATGCAGATTTTGTCATCAGTCTCCCTTTAGCCCCGGGGCTTTCCCGAGGCTGTCCACCGATTTAGAGAATGCTATGGCTGTGTGTGCTTGCGAAGGATGTGTAGGAGCGCACATATGTGAGCGTAAGTGTGGGCAGCATCCGCACATGACAAAGCATTGAGTGGTCTCAACAACAGTTTGTAGTGTTGATGTGTTTTTCCCCCACAGTGCTGTTTGTGGCTCTGTGATGGGCAATCAGAAACACATGATGTCATATTCTGCAGCTCTCACCTCTATTTTCGGGTTTGTTTTGCCCTGCTTGGTAACACAAGCAATGATGTAAGCCTCTCTACTGATATCAAAGCGGTGATCTTTTCTGTTTCTGTGTGCAGATTCATGGAAAAGATAACATCCACTCTACATTATGGAGTTTGTTCCATTACACAGACAATTACTGCGAAGGGAACAACTGGTGGTAAGTGGAGCACATTTATTCAAAAGGGTGTTGAGTACACAATCCAAATGTTTTTCCTGAGCAAGGTGCTAAAAGTAATTTTTCAGTGCTTTCAAAGCACTCTAAAGTTTGCTTGTAGTCTTTATGATCTTGTTTTATCCTGCGTGCCCTCTGCGAGGCGTGACCAACCTCCTGCTTGTCTGGATAATAAGTTACTCCCATAAAAAATTCAGATTGTTTCTGTGGCTGATAACCCTTGGTAGCATTTGGCCTTTAAAATCCCAAGCACTTTCAATTACCTTGCTGCATGTCCCATTCGTCCACTCCCTTATCGTCTCCCGCCTCTGTTTCAGCCAGCCAGAGGTTGCCCTGTAGATCCGCATTAGAATGCGCACCTGGTATCTCAGCCACTGAACAATGCCATTTTACATTACATTCTATTCCCTTTTCTCCTTGCCATGCACCGCAACAGCACTTTGTTTACAGTGCTGTTGCACTGTAAACAAAGTGCAACAGCACTTTCTGGACGGATGGGAAAATGTCATGGAATGCTAATGGTCTGCTAATGCTCCTTTGACAGGGCTCCCCATATCAGTCAGACAATATCTATTCTGTTATGCCAGCTTTGTCAGAGTCATTTAGGCAAACAACATGAGATGACCACATCTGTGACCAGTGCTGTTTTGACACATTATCAATAAAAACAAAAAACACTCATCATTTTTTCTCCATGTGTAAACTAATCTGTGTTCAGCTGAGATTATTAAAAGAGACTGCTGGTGAGACTAAAACACATCAACATTTTTTTTTTCTCAGGAAGGGGGCCGAAAGGGCCACACCGCTGGGATTTTATTGAATTTATTAGCCGGGATTCTCTGTGTTGCCTCAGTGCATCTTTTTCCAACTTTTTATGAGTTATTGTTTTTAAATACGATTCAAAAGTTTTCACACCAGATTAAAATAATGTGAAAACACAATAAATCCAGTCGACAATGCAGAAACAGAGCAAACAGTCCATGAGGCATTGCTTTGTTGTTTTCCTCCTCACCTGCATCTTTCGAATACAAATGCCACAGTCTGAAGTATCTTGGCAGTTAGTAATTCTTCCATTATGAGCAGTGATTTGCCTCTCCACATACATATGAGCACCTCTCACTCAGCTCATGGCTCTGAGACATCTACTTGTCCTCTCATGGATGTTGCATAAAATAATCCCTCTCATGTGCTGCCATCTGAGCCGTGTTGATGCAAAACTTCAGGCTGAATAATTTATCTGTCTGCCCTTCGGAAGCCAACGCTTGCACCGGGTGCCACCACGCATAACTAGGAATTCTCATCACAGACCTGAGCCTGCTGGCATCCGCTCAGACATCTGTGTCGTGTGATAAGAGCGCACATCATGGGAGGAAGACATCAGATCTGGTTTGAATTGTGGTCACTGGATAGACAGACAAAGGTGAATGAAATGCTGCCTACAAGCAGAACAGTGGTCACCTTTGTCCATATGTGCTGTTGCTGCACTTTTGCTTAATCTCTAAGAGATTTCCTTCTGCTGTACTGCAGCACTGAGTTTTGCATTGCAAATGCAGGACAGATCCAGAGCACTTTCTCAAAGCGAACTGTCTCATTGTTTCAGTTTCATCCTTCCAGGTGATTAAACAAGAGATTTTGAAGTTATGGTGATTATCAGCCATTTTTTTCTACCTAATAGGATTATGACAACAACAGGAGTGTCACCCTGTATCACAACTTCTATATTTCTGTATTGTGGTACTGTCTTATATATAAGATGGATTACCTGCTGGGGTGGTTTCACATGTAGTTCCCTCATGGGTACAGCATGACCTGCTTCTGCAGAACAGAAAGTTTCTTAGAGTAGGTGAGCACTTTCCCTTAGATGAGAAAAGAAAAATCTGTTAACTCATATTCGTTTCTATGCTGCTGATTTTAGCAAGTCCGTTTAAATGAGACATCTAATTCTGCCAGTCCAAGTAAATACTCCCTTCAGCATTTGCTAGCAGAGCGTTCTCTTTGTCATTTCCTAAACTCTCAATGTATAGTTTCCTTGCTGAGCGATTTAGCAATGACTTGATAAGGCAGAAGAATAGAGACAATGCCGCTCTTCAGTTTCCTATGTCACCTACATCACGTTCACAATATTTTTTTCTGGATCATTTCTCAAAGAGCTAATTGACAAAAAGTGATTTCATAAGCTTTGTTTACTGGTAGGCTACGAGTATAATGCTTATGAGCGAGCTAGATAATTATTATTGCTCCTGTGCATATCAAGTAGGTGATTCATTTGCTCAGTGTGAATCCAAGCAGTGTCTTCAGGGTTTGAGGACACAAGCTTTTCATTACTGTTAAAGCTGCTGATACAGATCAAAAGAGCATCAGTCTGCTCCCATATGTCGTCCATGTCAGCGAGGAAATAAGTGAAACTTAAACGCGCCTGGTTCCCCCGACTCTCACGCGCTAAAAGTCTGGTGTAAGTTAACAGTATGAGTAAGTTTGCAGGGAAAGTTGTTCATCATGTGAGCAAGCCCCACCCAGGCTCTTATCCGCCCACCGGATGAGCTGTTTGCTCTCTTGTTCTCTGATGGAGTGGAGAGTGTGGAGGGCAGTCATCAGATCTGTTTTGCATCACCCCACAGGACAGAATGGGCGTGATGACACGGGTGACCTTTGGATCATCTATCAGCGCTGACGTCTTTCTCATAGAATAAAAAATGTTGCATTAGCGCAAATGACCTTTTCTCATCACCACATCCTGATTACACAATGCCACCAGGATCCACCCCCACCGCTCTCTTATATCACCGCTCTCATGAGCGGTCACGCCATTAAAAAGGAGCCCAAGAATTATAATTTAGGCTGACTTCAAATGTCCTGCTCAGAGCGTCGCATCAAGTGGTCTCAAATTTGATTTGGCAAAAAATGCTAGATTCTTCTTTTTCTTTAATTTTACTCTGTTTGAGAGTGGCCCAGCGTGAGCTGTGAAGGCGCCGAGGGATGACTTATTTCACAGTACAATGAAGTCACATGCCCTTTAAACAAAAGTAGGTCATACAACATGAAACAGATCCTGGACATAATTTTCAATTTCTTGAGTCAGCACGAAAACAAGTGATGCTATGATACCAACAGCTTGTTTGTCTTGGATTTTGTCTTGCAAATCAATTTTGATAGAAGTGACACTACCGCACATATAGGCATGGATGCCTTCTGCATCTCCAGTCAAATACTGCTACTACTATTGCTGCTACAAATAATAAATGTTATTATTATTGTTATTATTATTATTAGTAGTAGTAGTAGTAGTAGTAGTAGTAGTATCACTTTATACTGAGAATAGATTAGAGCTTCTGGGTAACTTTCTTTCTCCTGATTCTCTTTTCTGTATGTCAGGACAGAATAAAACAACAGGAATAAATCTGTGGTGATTTTCTTTGTCAGTATTGTGTAACTCTAGTAGAGCTGTGATGTGCTCATGTGAGGTTTCATCTTACGGTGCTCCATATTTAAAGCTGCACTAATGGACCTTTTGGGTGATAATTCTTCGCTGGTTCATCACTTCAAGCCACTCCTTCCACATATTATATTGCACTGTTAATATGAAAATATTGATCAAGGCAGCTTTTAAAAAGTAGAACAATTTTACCTTCAAAAAAGAAAAATCTTATGGTGACTCAACTTTGACAGAGATGTATTCTAATTTCAGACAAGATGGAAGTATATTTAAGAAAAATATACCCACTGGAAAATTTTTCACTACATCTGTTGGTGCTGTTTTTGAAGTAATTCCACTCCTGTCAAACAAGCCTGTTATAATGCCAATCTACAAAATATCAGTGCTGAAATTGAGCAAGTATCTGCAACTCCAGTCCATAATTTCCATCTCCTCTTTTCATCTGCACTTACCACTTGTGGGTTTGATGTCACACAAGTGTCCTTTGAAGGACAGGACACAGGCATAGAGTACCTCTCAACATGAAGACGACAAGTTGGACCAAGCAATTATCTCCTTCTGTTTTTACATCTGCCAAAACAGAGTGCAATAGATACTGTGGATAGACAGACAGACAGGCAGGCAGAAATGTAATCCTTGTGAAAATCCTCCATCTATCACAGACAAGATACCTTTCCAGTGCTCACATATTTCACTGGGTGGCTGAGCCCTTTTCTGTATGTGAGTTGGCTGGCAATCATTTGAAAAATGTACCATTGCCAAGACTTTGACAAGTTCTGCTGATCCCTGGTTCCGCTTAACAGGATGTGCTTCTTCGATTCCTCAACAAAATCCACCCCATAGCATCGTAAACTAGTTTTTTTATGCCAACAAAAGGTTGACAACTCTGGAAATTGGTTTGATTTTGTTTGTTTCTGTCATGGCGGATGTGAAATTGGGCTGGAATGCTAACCCAGTGGCATGCGTTTTATGTGAAATGATATTTATCAGGCTGGTCAAATGGATTTAAAATCTGCCTTTAAAACCAGGGATTGTGTCGTGCCATGTGACATGGCATTCATTTTGTTTTGTTTTGGCCAGAAAGGCAGGACTTAGTTCAGTGCAGCTGCAGCGATTTAATTTTGTTATGTCTTGTGGGGAACAAAGGAGCCATCCTGTGCCAGCTTTTCTCTCAGAGGATTAAAGCCTCTACAGGGTGAAGAAAAACAACTAGGACAATTCAAGGCCGTAGTCATACCTCTGCCTGTAACAAGACCACATTTCTTTGGGGCACAAAACTTTACAATAGATATATTGATCCAGATTTGTCATAGAATATCAGTAGTTTGCCATAATAGCAATGTGGCTATATGGCAATGTCTGTCCATTGGTCAATCAGTCCACCACTTTGGATCGATTAAGGTGAATTTTTGCACATTCATAATCCTACTGACTTTGATGATCCCTTTACTTTTCCTCTTGTGCCACCATGAGGTTGATATTATAAGTTTTATTGAAACATCTTGTCGACTACTAGATTTATTGCCATGAAATTCTGAATTCTTCAGGATCCCTGACTTTTCATCGTGCACCATGTGTCTAAAACTTTGTTTTATGATTACACACCTGCAAAACTAATGACGTTCTCAACTCTAGTTTGTGTTTCCCAGCTGGCAAACATTGATTGAGGCAGGTCAACAATTTTCTTGCCAGATTTGGTGACTTTTCAGTCCCCTTCAGTCCCCTATTTATATTTGGTATAGAATATTTATTGTGTAACTTGGCCTCCTCAAACATGGTAAACATTATACCAGTAAACATCAGCATGTTAGCATTGTCATTGTAATCTGTTAGCACGCTGAGATTTGCATTTAGCTTACCGCTGTGCCTTAACAACAGCATCTCCGAGCAGCCAGCACGGCTGTGAACACTTAATCTTGACTAATCGCCTCTCTGTGTTATTTTTGTTGCTACATCAATTACTTTTACAAGTTATTAGTCCTCTTTAACTTTATGTTTACTGCAAACTTTGCTGTTATTCATTTTCCTAATATTGACAGTCTGTGGAAAGCAGTCAAGTGTGAAATTTTAATTGTGTGCTGAGATCCATCTCCAGGTCCCTGGGGTAAGAGAGGTGGAGATGTAGATCTGGTTCAGTGAGGTTTTCACTGCCTGGAGCGCCTATTGATCAGGAGAGAACTGTAAATATTGGGGCGTGTGGACAGACATGGCAACCCCTTGCTCTGCTGCTTTCAGCACACAGCTCAGCTCTTAAAAGATAAAGTCTTTCTCTTTTGCTTCTTTCACTGACAGTGCTTAGATAAAGTTAGACTATTGAAAATCATGGTTCACTAAAGGGGAAACTTTTAAATCAAGAATAGAGGAAGGAGGACAAGGGGTGAAAAAAAAAAGAGTGGACGGAAGGCAATGTACCATATCTGGCTCTCTCACTTAAGAACAAACTATTCCTGCGCTAAAGGAATTAATCCTTGTATTGTACTGAAAATTCCTCTTGAATGAGCTGTACTAAACCAAATTCAGGGCAAGAAGTCTGGTGTGAGAGATTTGTGTCGACATTAGCGCGAGCGTGAGTATTTACAAAGACACCGAAAAGCACTTGAAATTCCATTTCGCTTTCAGGAACTTAGGATGGATTTGTATTTCACTGCTGTGGAGAGGCTGGGCAATCAGACAAGAGCAATGAAGCAGCCTGAGTCTAACAAAGGGTAACGATGATACTCTGGCTGCACTGCTCTTCCTCCTCCAAGCTCTGGTGTAAACATGGAGAGCTATTTTTGGTGCTCCTTGGGTGCAGGTGTCCAATTATATTTCACACTCTTGTGCACTGAGAGGCTGCTGGGGGTGGAGTGGCCCTGGCTCACTTTACTGCCCCTCAGTGGAGCCTGGGGCCCTGAGAAAAATAAGGAAAGAAGAACATTAAAAAAAAAAACAAAAAACTGTCAAAACAGGAAAAAAAAATCAGGCAAATTCCATCATGGTTTCATCTTTCTGTATCATCTTTACTGTCTCTCTCAGCTAAAGGAAAAGATATTTTACATTTTCTCTTTGTCATTTTGGACAAATGCCACATTAAGCAGCAACTCTTCTGTATCGGCCGTAGCCTTTAACCTCTGAGGCCAGCCTCCACACACTTTGTTTGGGTTGGGAACACGTGAGTTTGTCTTACAGATCAACAGACCATTGCTGAGACACTTTGCTGTCTCCTGGACAACAGGAGAAACATTTCAGAGTGCTGCAGAGCCAGGTTATGAGGGGTTGGGGATATTGGGTGAGGGCCAGGTCAGCTCTGCAGTGTGAGGTGAATTTCTGAGCATTAGATGAGAGCTTAATGAGACACAGAGGTTTGTTCCTTGGCTATTTGTTTACAGCTTGTACATATTTTCCAGTCCAGATGGTTTGAGATCCTTTGGGCTGTATTTCACTGGTGCTTGTTCAGTTGTCTTTTTTTTTTTTTTTTGTCGTACCAAGGAAGATGTTGGTGGGTGGAGAGAGGATTTCAGAGATTTTGTTCCTGTAGGTGCTTAAACATCCTCCACGTTCTGCAGGAAGAGTGTTCTTAAAATCAATATTCACATCTGAGTATGGATACTCGTCTCAGAGATATTTTTTGTTTGATTCTCTGCTGAACACATTAGCGCAGAGAGGAAAATTGAGACTTTGTTTTGTTTGTTGTCACAGTTGAATTCTGGGATGCCCTCAGGAGCCCACTATAATCTGAAGGGGCCAGTCCTTGAGATAAATTGGCACATATGGAGCAATGCTGGAAGTATATCACCAAAATAAATGCTTCTCCAACACCAGAACAGCAACAGACTCAATCCCAACAATGCTTAAACTCTTCAGCAAAGGTGACAAGACTGACAGTCAAGCACACCCCATCACCTACACTGAAACAAGATTGTCCTTTCCTGGGCGCCTAAAGTGAATCTTTTACCCAACAGGAAAAAAAAGACAGGTTCTGCAAGAAGCTGGGGATTTTTATGTAATTTAAAGAAAAGCCACATAGCTCCTAGAATTACAGTGGATTTTAGTACCACTTACCTGACTGTGCAACTTGTATAAGTGCAAACCTGCCACAGAGCTGAATAACAAAACGCTCACAGCCACGTGCTGTTCACCACCTTTATGAGCCAGCTAGATCTCATAGCTAACGTTTCACATGGACCCAACATGAAGAATACTGTCAAGAGAGAAAATGATGGTTGTTCAAAAAGTGGAGAATTCACAATCAGCAGACTGCAGCTTGAGGGGTCAATGTAAGCAGAAGTTTTGATTTTTCAATTGGATAGCAGGCATATATTCCACAACTGTGGACTGACTGCAATAAAAAGGACACTGACCGTCCACTGAACCCCTCGTCTGAGCAGTGATCGTCCAATCATAGCTTAACAACGGGAAAAAGGCACTGCAGGCCTGGCAGGCTTTGGATTTCACCACATGCTGAAACATGTGCATGTGGCTGGATTAAGAGCGATTTAAGGAGTTTGGAGGTCTTTTTTCAGTCAGTGTGTTTGTAATTGTTCGCAAGCCTGGCTAACTAGCTTACTTCTTACAGTAGTAGATCAACCTGTATGCCCAGAAATTAATGTATTAGTAAAGTATATGTACCATACACATCATTTATTAATACATTAATTTGTGGGCTTACAGGTTAGTTAAAAAGGTAAGTTTTTCTTATTTTTCCCCAGTGTGTGAAAGTTGGTCTTTGATGCTAGGTCTGGGCCTGCGTTAGCGCCTCTGTCTTGCTTATTACTGTATTTGGGGAGGTTTACACTCCAGCAACCCTAGCAAACATTACCCAAGATACCCATGATGTTTGAAAACACTTACACCATTGTCCTGGAGGTATTTTCAGAATCCCCAAAGACTTCTCCAACCATCTGGATGAAAAAACATTCATCCTCTGAATGATAAAAAGGATTTCTAAGCTGTTTCCGAATCAAAACAAAGATGGCAGCCCGCTGGCTACCAGGATGGGAAACAAAGCAATGGTAGTTACCTGTGATTGAATATATGGTAATATATGAGAGGCACGAACTGGGACTAGCCTCTGACATTTAGCTTTAGCTTTAGTCCAATAAAATAGTATAGGCCTATGTAGCCATCAGGCGTTCCCTTCACAGGGAACAGAAAGCTTGACAGATGTAGCAGCAGTAACTAGGAGATAAGGGCTTAGCAAACAATTGGGGCTTGCAAAGCGTAAATGACTTGTGAAGGAGCTGTTGAAGTTGTTATTGTCATCATTTCTCCTTCTCCTTCATGTCCCTTTTCTTCTTCCTTGGTAGTAGAACAACACAAGGATTTGTATTAGGAATGCTTCAAATTCAGTGCACCAGACTGCTGTTGATTTCAGCATTATTCAGTGTCTGACAAAACAGCCCCGTACTCAAAATCTTCAGCTCCAACTGCATAATTCCTGTGCTTTGTTCTTCACCGCCTGAGAGAGTTACATATTTCTGGGAACAGACTTGTTATCATGTACAGCAGACGTCTAAAACACAGGGATAGCTTTGACCAGCAGCATGTCCTAGGGCCAAACTCACACATTCACGCAAAGGTGCTAATCTCAATAATTATCACTGTCACTTTTCATTAAATTCAATTTAAAAGCTGTTGACAGCATGTGTGAAGCATTTACTTGACATTCGGCATCATGCAAGTTGCACTTCCTTCTGATAAAGAGACAGCCCAGAGGTAGATTATAGGTTGCTGACCCACCATTATCTGGACATATACTACACCTCATCTATGCAAGAATGTATAGCACGTGCCCCAGTCCTTGGTAGTGGGTAATACTACACCCAGATATCTTGCTGTTAAACAATAAAATCCAATTAACTTTAGCATGTAGCCTACATGCTTTTGGATGATTATATTATATGATGTGAAGACCAATCAACAGCTGATATTTACTGCTGTACTAAGCCTTACACATGCACAATCCTAGTACTCTCGAACAGGCTCCAGCTGCAATAGTGAAGGGCAATTAATCGAAGAATAGAAATGGATGGAAGTGTTACAACTGCCTGTGACTGAAATGTCAGCAGCTACAAATAGCAGCATGAATTATACTGAATAATAAAACTGTTTGAATGTAGAGGACTGTAATACCCAATAATCATGAAGCATGACTTCAGTAAACTGCACAATCCAACAACAAATATTCACACCTAATTATATCTTCATATTTCATGTCAATTTAATTTAATTAAAAACAAGCTGAAATAAACAATTGAAGGAGCCTTTTGATACTTGTATTACATTTTTCTGATAATACATGTGCTTTTATTTAAGAATTTGGATGCAGAACCTGTACTTGGAGTAGTAATGAGTGTTTTTACACTGTGCTATTGCTATTTTTACTTTGGCAAATGACCTTAATACTTCTTCCACCACTGTGCATATACAACATTTCCACCTGGTGGTCACAGCCAACATCAGTATAAGAATATATAGATAATAAATAATAATAATAACAAATCATCTTTTTCTGGAAACTCTCGCAAGGTTTTAGCTAAGACAGTTGGGTTTCTACATAAAAATCTCCCACACAGAGCTTTTGAAGGAGATTTTCATTTAACTTACAGTTGGCCAGTAAAACCAGACAGCTGTAAAAAGAGGGGTTTTGTGTGATAGCCCTGCTTTCATTGACCTTCCAGCAGTTGATAGAAATGGGAGGTTCTAAAATAGGACATTTAAAGTAATTCTTTCACCCACTGACAGTGTATCTTGGCTCTTATTTCTACTCTGCCAATCAGTGTGTCAGTGCTGTGCTCTGAAGCTGTCAGAGCAATTGGTTCAGCTCTCCTCTAAACTTATTTGCCTTAGGGCCACCTTTTCCTGTCCTTTCGCTCCATTTTCCTCTTTCATTAACCTAATCGCTCACAGTCTGATTTCCCTGCGCCTTTCCCCTTCGCTAGTCCTCTGGCCCATCCCAGAGGGGAGCATTGTGAAGGTGAGTCAGCCGATTAGCGTCCAGCTGATGTACTGTCCCCTTCCAGATAGGACCTCCATTGTGTCCCGTCGGATGAGCCCACCGTGCAGCAGGGCGGCCGGTCAGAGTGAGGTTGGATGATGCTCTGGAAAGAGGTGGATGGATAGATGACAACGAAGCAGACTGCACTGGTGTAGCCTGTGATTTTAAAACCTTCCACAACCAAATTGACCTCACTTTGAAGAAGGAATCAGATATGAACTCTCCAGGTCTCTCCAGAACCTCCAGATTGCAGGAAATCCGAGTTGAGATTTTTTTTTTAACTATAATGACAAGGCACAGAAATACAAACACAAATATCACAATTTCTTGATCACAAAGTTTTTTTTCTTCTGGGACCAAAAAGCAATGTGGTTTGTTTCCCTTGTGTGTACATTTACCTATTTTATATTTAATCAACCACAACACCGAACACAGTATAAAAACTGGAGCAGCTACAAAAAGTTCATCCATTATTCGTTTTATTCTTTATACCGGTCCATTTCCTATTGTGGCATGACAAAATGTCATCTGTGAGAAAACCTGTTTAGTTTAATCACCTCACATTACTCCGATGTAGCTTTACCTGACCTTAACACGAACATGACAAATCAACCAGGGTCAGTGTATCAGGAATAGACCACACTTACACTTTGACAGTGCTGACTGTGAGCTCTCTGAGGCAATCGTGCTATCAGGCTTTGCTGTTTTTAGCTCTGGTTGGCAGCACCACAGTTATTTATCTACATCTTTATCTAGAGCCGCTCGCAGCACATACATGACCACCGTACAAAGATAACATGCTTTTATCTCCTACCTGCTATCTGCTTGTTGCGGTCAACTCATCCCTGAGGCGTGAAGGGAAGTTATTCACCTCAACAAAGCTAGCTGTACCCTGTTTCTACCCACAATGCAGAACAGGGCCATGAGCTCACTAAGCGGCTCAGCAGGCACGACCACAATCCATCACGGCAAAAATCAAACCAGCTCAGACTTACTGAATTCAATTGGATGTAAATGCAAGCAACTCATCTTATTTGTACAATGATTCTACAACATTACATCTATTGACTGCCATTAAACTCCTTTATGGTCTTTTTGAATGTGTGATTGGAGTGAGTTTAAAAGTTTGAGATGGTTTTCAGCTGTATTATTTTAAATTATTCATAACAGTGTTCATCAGGGAATTGCTTTCTCTCCATTACATTATTGGTTTATGCAAAGCAGGGAACAACTGGCTGCTGGGATATGTGTGTGTGTGTGTGTGTGTGTGTGTGTGTGTGTGTGTGTGTGTGTGTGTGTGTGTGAGAGAGAGAGAGAAAGAGGGTAAGTGTGCCTGCATGCTGTTAAATGGCAAAGGCTTTTCTTGTCTGTAGCTTTGAGTCTATTTGGTGGAGTGTGTGTATTATTTGTTGTGGGTGAGTAATATCCCAGGATCTATTCTGTTTCCAGATTTTATTTCTTTCTGCAGCTCAGTTTAAGCTTTCCATATGATTGCAACTCCTCCACTTTGAAATCAGCTGTTGTTGGTTTTAAACATGCACCCTTTATGTGAAATATTTCAAGAAAGAGTAAACGGTTGCATGTTACATCACATTTAAAAAAAACATGCAGTTAATTGTGTTAAAAAGTTGTTTGTTTGTTTGTTGTGTGTGTTTGTGTGAGGAAAGCATGTCTCGACAGTGACGACCTGCCATGTTTCATGATTGACTGCGAGTCAAACGATTGTAATTGTGATTGGCTGTGTTGTAAGCGGATGGTTTGTCATGACTGACAGTTTGAGACAATGGAGAACATTTGTCAGTAATTTGAGACTGGTTGTAATCCAGTGGCCATCAATTGATCCGTCAATTGACTGCTCAGCTGATCAATCAATGTACCTGTGAGTGACAGATGAAAACAAAAGCAAACTGACTGAGTCTCGTATCAGCACAGTCTGTGTCTCTGAGGACATGTCCGCTTAGTTCATTTAAAAGGGTGATGTTTGGCATAATGTCGTTCTGTATGTGCTAGTGATTAGTTGTGATATTGATGGACATCACCTCCGACACGAAGTCTTGTGGTAAGAGCTCAGGGCTTTGCCGGTTTAAACCACTACATAACACATAAGAGAAATTAAATCCTTGTTTGTATTTCTTGAAATCATCCTCTTAGACCTTAGACCTGTTTTTCTCATTGAACAGTGCAGTGTATCACACACTACACACTGGAGCATATTAACATTTAAAAACCTTTTGAACCCTAGGCTTTTTCTACTTGCTTTTCTTGCCCAGGCTTTGAGTTGCTATTTCTTAGCTTGGCATGTCATATATAATGAGAGAAATATTTCACTACTCAGAGAAAAAAATGACAAATGAGTGGTGCGATACGTGTTCTAGTGCTTGCTTCTATGGAAATAAAGTTATTTGCTATTTCATATTGTTTAAGTGCTTGTAGATGTCGACATGTTTTCAACACACCACAGGTGTTGGTGGATCTGTGCGTGAATAGATAGGAGTGGACAGAAAAAAAGCTAATGACGTAATGTCACTCCTTTGGTTTTCTGGAATGTGGAACTACGGTTCCCATCATGCAGTAGGGGGTGCAATCAGGAAGTAAAATATTGCCATGGAGGGAGTTAGCTAAGGGCCTACACCTTGAGCCACAATTTTTTAAGCCTATATTTGCTCAACGGGCTGCTTAAGAAAACATCTCAACAGGATGATTTTAAGTCAAGATCTGAAGTCACAAGGAGCATATTTTTTCCAGGATTTCCAAACAGATTTATGGATTTTTAACCACGATAAATGGAGAAGAGACCACCATCACCGGAAACAGTAAGCTGCACTGTCCATGAGTGTGTGTTTTGTTTCTGTGTGATCAGATCTGCCTGAGCTATGGATGTGAGAATGATGGGTGTGAGTTTTGACAAAACTTTTAATTCATCTAATTCAGGGCGTTAAAAATGTGGACCTCATCCCTAAAATTACAAACTACAGATGTTGGTGGATCTGTGCGTGAATAGATGGAAAATGGAGTAATATCAGTCAAAAGAAGCCAAACCAGCAGTTGTGGGTAAATTACAGATGACAACATGACTGACTTAAACACAGTTTAAATAACGTGGCAAAGGTGTGCACATGACCTAAATGTGTCAAGGCACTGTGCATATTTTAATACAATTATGATTATATATTAAGATCAAAATCTCATTAATACAGTCAGAGAATGGTGTTTACAGTGGATGAGCCCTATCTTACATGCATTATTGACTTAATTAGACTAAATAAAATTATAATCTCTTTTCTGTTGTACACATACATGTGGGTTGAGTGACTGATGCCTGTTTAGAGTCTCTATCTCAGTGTTTCAAGCTGAGGGGGGCTTCAGGGACCAAACGGAAATCTTCTCTCTCTCCATTACTTTTTTGATCCCTCTTAATATTCAACACTCAGCTGTTGAGTGTTGTCTCAACCTTGAGGTGATGATTTAGAGAAGCAAATGGAGTTCACACACGACAAATAAAGTGTAGAATTTGCCAATTTGCAAATACATTCAGTGTAAATACAAACACACCTCAACAGAAAGTGAGTTTACGCTTAACGTAGGCCAACACATAACTACGCCAGCGCACATTTCCCCACAGACTGACAGTGGCAAAAAAGAGATGAGGCAACGCTGGCACTAGTCAGACAAGGAGTTTGTCTCTCTTAGCGTGCCTTGCACGTGAGCAAAAAAAAAAACTGTGTATAACAAATAGGCTGATCTAAGAACAGTATCAGTGGGATTTGGTGAGTATGGGGAGTGGGGGGTGAGGGGTTAGCCCATATCGTTATCCCTCCAGAATGCATAGCTTCCCCTTCATCACTCCGAGTTATCTCTATGATGATCAGGAGAGCAGGAGGAGGGGGAAGAGATGAGGCAAGAGGGATCGCAGAGATGAGGCAGGGTGGGGGGGGGGGGGGGGGGGTGTTCGACTCTCCCAAGTCAGATAAGTGAGCCCAGACAATCCCTCTGCTCATCCCACTTGTTTTCAATATCAAGAGGGAATATATCATAAGCTGTGTTGTCTTGGCTACACCAGAGATGGTCTTTGAGTTAGCAGGATGTATTAGGAGGCATCTGTGCTCATTTGGGAGCTGGGAGGAGTCGACGGGAAAGAGGGAGAGAGAAGAAGAAGAAAGAAAGGAGGAGCGAGCACTAGTTTAGTCTGACGCCATTGTTTCAACATTGATTATTCAGTGATTTCTGTGGACGTGTGAGGTTCATGTACAGTATACACGCTCATATGTTGCATCGGTGAGTAGTGAGGGAGAGGTAGAAAGAGAATTGGTTGGATGTTATGAAACAAAAACCAAGAGAATATGCTTTGATATTCATGTCTCTGTGGGTCTGATGGTGATATAACACATGTTCTAAATTTTTCATACCAGATGAAACGCAGTATGTAGGCTACATACCACAGTATTGAACCAGCGCTACTTTGGAAACAGCGTTGCTAGCTCTATACTTGGGGAAAAAAAAAAGAGAGACTGAACATCAGCTTGTTTCCATGGCAAAAACTACACTGTTTTCACTTTTTTGGCTCGTGTCCTTTCTCACACCTCATTGTTACATAAAACATAAGCCAGTCTCTTTGTTTGGCTTCATTGTTGAGTTTTTCTACAGACATTTGAAAGCATTGATTACTGCTGTAACTGTCAATAGAAAATGCTGGCAGTTCACAGTGAAGCATGTGCAGCTACACAAGCAAGAAAGCTTGGTTGTTTCTGCATGATCTGTGCTTTGATGCATATGGTTGTTATTCAGTATTATAATTTGATGTTGAGTAGAAATTTGATACCCTGCATGGCCAAAATAGCCCTGTTTGTTCTTCCTGAAGACAAGACTGTGGAAAATTCTGCTAAACCCCAGATTATGTTCAGTGCACAACAAGGGATGATTAATGTTATGAGAAATAAAATATCATCACCCATCCACCAACCCAACCCCCCAAACCGTTCCTTGTTGCCTTGATACATCTTCCTGCACAAGCACTGAACATGAGGATTTTGACGAAAATGATGAGATGCAGAATCATCTAATATGGATGTAATTCCAAGGACTGTGTTTGTCATGGTGCAGTCACTTAGTTTCAAGGGAAATCTCAGTGCTACAGTATAGAGTGATATTTTACACAGTAGTATGCTTCTTTCAGTGGTTTGGGGAAGGGCCTTTCCCTTTTGAAAACCACACTGTCACAATGCGAGGTTTTCTTTATGGGGTCTGGTGTGGTGCGTTATGAGAGTTAGTACATCTCCGATAACTTTCTGCCCTGTCTGTGGCAATTAGCCCAAAGCCTATTGGTTCCAACTGAAGACCGCAATGTTCGGATGTTTGCATCTTTTTCACATTTTTAGGGGTCCACATACTTCAGGCCAAATAGTGGGTTATATCAAAGCAATAAATCTCAGCCCTGACATTTTGTTTCCAGTTCTTTCAGTGGTGTTCGGGTCATGACACACTGTTTTCAGGCAGCGCGAACAAGTAATGCAAGTTTCCAGCATGCAGCTTACAAGACACCTGTCTGCACATCCCATCACCTCCAGCTCTCCATCTTGACACAGTCCCTTCTAAAATTCAGAAATTCAATTTACCACCTTGCAAATATGGAGCAGGCCAGGTTCACAAGGTGTGGGCAGCATCAGTGTCCAAAGTTTTAGGTTTGTCTTGTCTGTGAGAATCCTGCAACAGTGGTGTTTTCAAACTGTGGAAAAAGTTTATTTGAAATTTTACATGTTGATTAAAACATCATGCTGTGTCTACATTTACACAATTTATTGTGTACTGCAAAACAAAATTTCAATATGGGTCCAATGCCTGTGGCAGTGTTTTTTTCCCAGCCTACCTTTTTCTGTTTTCTCATGACTTCACTGTCCTGCTGTTCTGTTGTTTTTTGTGTTGCCGCTCATCACGCTTACTATTATTTATTGCTTAATCCCTTTTCATTGTTCTTTCTATTTTCCTTTCATTTTGCCACCATGTTTCGCTGCCACTCAGCACTTATTTTGATATTTATGTTGTTGTTTATCACTGTGTAATATTGTCCCTCAATGCAGAGTGTTTTTGTTTGCCTGAACGTCATTTTTTATCTCCTCCCCTTCCCACTCAGGAGGAAAATTCACTCCTCCAAGGTTATGCTTGTAAATAAGAATTTGTTCTTCACCGACCTACATGCATAAATAAAGGAGTTTTGTGATTCTCTACGCTGCTGAATCCATCTTCCAGTTGTCCTTGGGATTCAAAGCTGGCAAAGACAAGAGCCATATCATCCACAGAAGAAATAACAACAATGCGAAACTGAAAATTGTACAAAAAAGAAAAGTCTCATTTGTTATGTTCGGTAAATAATTCCACCCACAGCTCAAACAGCAGTGCAAAACATTCAAGCCGATGGGTCCTTTGTGTTAGCTACTGTATCAGATAGAGCCCAAGAGATGTGTTCCATCAGAAGCGGGCCATATGTTGCTTTCTGATGGCGTTTGTTTTTCCCCGAATTCACAGATGAAGATATACGTCCCAAGAGATGGAGAGCTCGTCTGCTTGTGTATATGTGTGTGTGTGTGTGTGTGTGTGTGTGTGTGTGTGTGAGGGAAGGAGAGTCAGAGAGTGAGAGGGAATCAGTGGAAGTGTGTGTGGCAGAGGTTCATCGCAGCTGCAGCGTTTACTCGGGCCGGCACAGGGGAGGGTCACCCGGAGCAGAACGGAACGTACGCCAATGTGCCACAGCTGTGGCCATCTGCACAGCGAACTGGGCTTTTCCCTGGGAACAAGCCACTGTGCTCTCCAGGCTCATATGGGACGCATATCTGTGTCAACCATGCATGACCACATCTTGTGTCTTGGATTAAGTACACAAGTGGGTCGCTTGGGGCGCCAGTAGTCTAAAGTGATGATGATGGTGATGATGAGGCCTCTCTTCATCTCTTGAGTTGCATCTTCTAATATTGTTCTGTATTTTTCTGGATGTCAACAAAAACTGTTGAATGACCAAAACCTGACAATGTGTTCATCTGTTTCTCAGTACTTTTCATCAATCAGTCCCAAACCCATTTGTTGCTACTCTTACTTTTCTAAAAACACTGGGCACTATAGTTTTTAGCAAAGTTTGCTCAAACAAGACTAAACAGTGAATTTTATTGGGGACTATTTTCAGCTGTGGATTAATACACCCTTATAATAATACCCTTAGGCTAGTAGCTCAACTGAGAATTTAAGGCAGCAGGATTGTGTATGTGGGATGTTCATGTTCCTGAACATGTGCCCATGTTCATTGCAAACATGTCACCTAGTATTTGGTGTGCGTTGTGTATGTGTTTGTAGTAGTTTTCGGACAACAGTGGAGGTCTAACGCAAATAGGAATAAGATATATATCTGTAGACTCTGGCTAGACAACACTTGTCTCTGTCATTCAATGGATGAATAAGACCCTGAGTCTTCTCCTTTAAATCAGAAAGTAGAGAGACAAAAATGGATGTAAAAATCTTCATTGTTGAGCAGATCAGCTACAGCTACATAAAATCAGAATATAGACAGAATATACAAAAACAAGATGATATCCTTCATCTCTATTCAAGTCCCATCTGACTGGTTTTTACACTTAATTTCAGGTTTAGAGCAAAGAAGAGTGTGGTTTCAAACAGCTTCCATTTCAAATAAAAATGAGGCCTCAATTTGCATCTGTTGCACCCTACTTGACAGCCACTTTCTCCCCATATGCATACGTTAGCCACCTTTCTCCCTCCATGATTATGACTGGTAATAAGGGTGAGGTCTGATATTGCTTAATTTAGAGAGAGAAATGTTGACTGGGGGGACTCAAGTGAGAGAAAAAGGAGACTGTGTCGTCTGTGGAGAACGAGTATCCCGCTAAATTTCCCATGCAAGCAAGAAAGAGAGCACGGGAAAGAAAGAGGGCATGAAATAAAAGGAGACAGACAGAGGGAATGAGTAAATTTGCTTTGACATTTTAGAGTTAACACAAGTGTGTGTCAGAACAATTCTGCCTGGTTGTGACTTTATAGGAGATGACCTCCATTACTATTCATGCGCTAAATCTACTAAACACAAGTACAGTTTGCAGATTCAGGGACAGGCGCATCACTACTGTACTTTACAGTACGTTTGAATTTATCTCTTTGTTTTTTTTTTATGACATTAAAAGGAGGGCTGACCTTACCCTCGACTGTCTTTGTGAATATTACACATGACACAATTAGAGTTCAGCAAAAATCTCTACATCCTCACTGCATCCTCCACATGTATTTTTAACACTGCTTTCACAGAGTCGCGTCCTTAACTGTTTGTCTACACACATATGTGCAAATGCTCAGCCCACAGATTGTACCTGGCTACATTACTTTGCAAGAGGCTGCCCACTGAGTACGACTGCCTTCAGCTTGTCATCCTGGCAGGGCCAACAGTCTCTTTATCCCGTTTATCCTGGCTGTCATGCGTACACAGCTTCCTCATGTCCCTCGGCCTAACTAGCTCTCTAAAGTCATTATCTGCATGATCAAGGGCTAGATTGAATAAAGGCCATGTGCATTTTACCCCTGAGAGTGTAAAATGGGAGAAGGGCCAACAGTGGTGGGCGCAATGGGGGAATTGACAAGGTTAGGTCAAGGCGTAGTGCAAGCACAGCTGAAGTGGCAGCCAGAATTAACCTCCATGTGGCCTCATCTGGCCTTTGTTAGAATGAGGAATGCACTCTGATATACAGTATAATGTAGATATAATATCTTCTGACTCATTTTCCTGTTCCTCCTAAGTCCAGTTTCTGAAAGAACCAGTAGCTTGTGAGCAGCTTTGTCTCCCTTCATTTCAATTTGATGAAACTAATCTGAAAATCAACCTATTGAAATTCGCTCAAAACAGACATACACATTATAGTCACTTTTATTTTTTTTCTAGATAAATGTTCACTCGTGTCACATAGGGAACAAGCAGAGAAAATGGTTCATGATGGTGCATTCACACATCATGTTCTGATATCCAATATTTGAGAGTTTGAAGTATAATTTGCTGTTGGAAAATCAAACACAGAGAAGCAAATGGAGACACAGTAGAGAGGGTAGTATGAATTTGATTTGGTCATTAAAAGGGTTGCTTTTCAGAGCCAACTTCAGTCATCAACATGACATATTTTTGCAGCTTTTAAAAAAGTGTTGTTAAAGCACTGCAAAACCTGCTAGGGTGGCAGCTGGGGTCATTTTGGAAGGCAGTGACAGACTGGCATGAGGACTGGAAAGCAGAAGGCCCTGCTCACAGCTATTTTACTGCACAATAATAACTTTACTTTCTACAAAAAGAAAAGGTGACTAAATGTTCACTGAGTCTCAGTGAACGGATCTGTTTCATGGTCAGTTGAAAAAAGATGGAAACCAGTAGCTGCTTGGATGCAAAGTGTACACAAATTTAAATAACGGGCTTAATGTGTGAAATCACCTGAATGGTCCTTTTAAAGCAGAGCTGCTCAGTTCCAGTCGAAGGTGTTGATGCATGCATTTCCACCAAAGCACCTCTGAATCATACTACGAGTGGCAACACGTCACCATTCCTACATGCAGAACATGGTGTGCTCACACTCATATACTGCACAAATACACACACATTTTCACCCACACTGACATGTCATCCAGGCTAATTCATTCCTCATGCCTGCCATTGTTCCACACCACAATTAGCTACGCTTTGTTTGTGCTATATGCATTTTCCTGACATTTTCAATTAGGAAAAATTGCAGCACAAAAATAACTAATTAGGGGACGAAGATGAAGAGCACCTAGCTATCACAGCAACCTAATTGGTGTAATTTAGTCTAGTTTGTCTCACGTAGCTTCAGGGTGATACAGGTAACAAATTGTATGATTACCCCATCTGGTTTCATTCATCTGAGCTGGCAGCATTTCTTTGATATATGTTTCCAAATCCAATATTGGATTTGTATTGCATCTTGAGGCTGCAGCTTCTCATATTATCAGTATTTTTAGCAGATTGCTTGAAGAGTTCGTCTGTTTTCCTCATTCCAAAAATGTTCCAATTTACGACAAGGCTTCCCCAAGTCATGCCTCTCAGCCATCTGTGTACTCTGATACTGCAGTCACTCCGCTGGTTTCGTAGATGGATGACATAAATATTCACGTGAGACATATGTACATTTGAATATTCACGAATCGCCTAATTATAAAATCCTCCTCCTCATCCTGTGAGCAGTAACGTTCCCTTGCAAACTTAATGAGCGACTGGTAGTGTGTACTTTTGGGGCGTCACCTCCTCCCGCTCGTTACCACAGGCCATCCAGTGGAGCTTCGAGTTCACTACTGGTCAGTTCGGATCCAAGCAGCAGAGATGTCTTCTAATGATTTCACCCAGCTCAGATGCATCGTGTGCCAGAGGAGGAGTACGTGGGAGGGAGCGTGTATGCGTGTGCTCTCTGGGTATTTCACAGACATGCCGAGGAAGAGAGGGAATGAGGTGCATGAAGCGGCAGAGGGAAACAGACAGAGAGTGCCAGGAATGAGAACAGTGAAAACAAAATTTAAAACATGTCAGCCTGAAAAGTGTGTCTTGTCCTTGTGCCTGTGTGCGTGCAAATCAGAGAAGAAGCAGAGAATGATTAAGGGAATGCAAGAAAGTGTGAAAAAAAGAGAGACTCTTGCTGTGTGAGATTGTAGGATTACTGATGGATTTTATTCACTGAGAACCATCCCACTAATGAGGAAGCAGGTAGAGAGAGAGGGCAAGCGGCGGGTCACCAGAGGAGGTCAGAGGGAGGGATGATTGCTATGCAGGTTGCAAGTTAGAGTGCCAGGATCGCTGCACTGGATGGCAATCTAATGAGCTATGCTCTGTACATAACTTCACTTAAATCCCTGATGGTAATGTACCCCTGCTAATGGTCATTTTACTTTATTAGGGATCACTTTACTGGCAGAGAAAGAGCAAAAGGGGAAAATAGGACTAAAGCTGGATAGCAGGAAGGGGGTTTAAAAAGCAATCCCATCGTAAATACCTGCAGTGTGGGTTTTTGTAATATAGTCCCACATCGGATTTATCTGTAGAAAATCTACACTATACAGATATAATGTGTAACATTAAATTATGTTTCTCACAAAAGCTGTGTTGATGTTCTCACTTTTACTCAGAGGACTACAGTTACACCGAAGTAACTTCTATTTTGCCTGGTCTCATTAGTGAATTAAAGCCTACTGCCGTGCAATCATGGTAGCGTAATTTACATTCTCTTATTCGCTTTTGTGTTACAAGCAGTGGGAAGGTCTGCCTTGTCTATTTACTGAATATGGGGCTAATCATACAGTATTTATGTTGTTTTGTTCACTGTGATAGAGAGAGGCGACTGTGGTGAGTAGGTTCGCACTGGAAAGTGACTCTGTTAAATGTGTTTACTGAAAAGGAGCAGACAACTGAGCCTTGCCTGTAGTCTTCACTCTCAACTATCTCTCTATAAACTTGTAGGAGTTTGGAGAGAGATTATGTAGTTTTGTTGCTATGTCGTAACCCCTCAGTGCAGAATTTCAGATGTATAAATCAACCTCAGAGAGGAACATCTGATAGAGAAACAGGCAGTCTTTGTTCTTGCCAAAAACAAAACCCCAATGTATGTGTTTGAAGATTTAAACAGGCTTGAATTGACTTTTTTTTTTTACCTCATGCAGCACAAAAAGCTATAAACACAACACTGGCAGGTTAGTCAGATCATATAACCCATTTATTTTGAGGTAAAACTGAAAGTGAGTGCGCCCCAAAATTTCAGCTGTAATCCCTCACTGCACAGGAGAACTGTGTACTGAAAAATTCGCAGTGTACACGACTGTGACGAAAGTTTAAAATGGACAGTTTTGGAAAGTTTCTCTTCTAAATAAGTCTAGTTAACCTGAATGTCACTGCCTGCTCTTCTTTCTGGGCTTATCAGACTCATCTTCAGCAATGTTGCTGCATTGTCAGATCTCAGCAACTACAGAAAAGATGACTGCAACCGAGAAAATGAGACCAAAGTTGTTAATAGCCATATTAGTAATTTCCCTTTAAGGAAATCCAGGTTCTGGATAAGACCTGCAGCATTAAAGCCCAGCCTGAATTCAGCAGTAGGAGCAGGTTTCTAACAGCGGGCTGAGAGCGGCATGTAGCCTGGAGACCTTGTTAGCCTCTCCCCTCTGATCAATGAAGAATGACAATGCCACGGGCTAGGCACAGTCCCATGGGTGCTGCAGTCAGCCGATGCATGCCAGAAGCACTGCCCACCCAAAACAGAAACTGTGTCAAAGACCAACAGAAACATTCAGCGCTGCTCAGACCTTCATGTTAAATCTTTAAGATGACACGTTTTATGTCTCGCTGATTCTCTCTGGAGCTTTGCGTGTAAGTGCATCTCTGTGAATCTAAGCCTCAGAGATAAAATGTTGGGATGAGCTGTCAAATAATCTGAAGGGTGCATCTCTCATCATTAAAAAAAATAGAGGAAAATATCACCCCGCGCTCCTGCTTGCTTCGAGTTAATGCAGAAAACCAAGATGTACGGTGCGTTATCACTCTGCAAGCATGCAGAACACCCCTCATTTATATAACATGAAGTTAATATGTCAACATACAGGCTTTCAGCACCTCTGAAAATAGCTAAGTTGAACTCTCATCCATCTGAGACATACAATAAGATGGTTTTCTATGCTAGCTTGCCCTCTAGCTGCAGTGTAAGGAAAATGAGGACAGGTAAAGTTATCAATACCATTTGAAGCCTTTTAATAAAAAGACTTTCAAGTGTTTTTTTTTTTTTTTTTTCTGTTTGATGTGATGTAGGCCTAGCACAAGGTGATGAGCCAGGAGACGTTATTTTTGCAAATCAAGCTCAGCTTTCATTCTGGGTTGAGATTTATTTTTGTACTCTCATCTTTATGACTCTGAGCTGCTTTGGGCACCGTTGTGGGTCAAGTACTAGAAAATTATTCAGAGGAATAACGGATGCTTGATCCACAGGCAGCTTCACTAGATAAAAGAAAAAATCATGCTTCTATTCTGAATCACAGAGCAAATTTTTTTTTTCCCTTCATAAAGATAATGTTAAGATTGTCTGCTGTGGAGAGAGAGCAGAGAAAATCGTGGAATAAACAGGATTAGTTGTGTCCATGCTCAAAGCTCAGACATAATTTTGAAACTCAAATGTAATGATGTTTAAACTTCTTGATGGGTTCGGTTAAATGTGAACTCCTCGTGCTTTAACCTTTCACATTTTACACCCGTCAAATGCCCAGTGAGTGGGAAAAAACAGGCAGATGTTGCTCACTTTGTATGTTTGTACTAATGAACTTTGCCAATTTTGCAACTAAATGAGAATTTAAGTGCTTTGGACAAGGTCGGGACATTGGGGTCGTTGCAGCATCAAGCCTTCGTCATTATGACAAGCTGGGCTGTAACAGTCTAAGAGACACAGGTTAATTAGTGGGATTCCTTGCCACTTTTGCCCTGCACCAGTGACTAATTTAATGGCTTTATTACTGTGGCTTTCTGCCTAATTAAATTGCTCTAATCTTATTTGCAAAGTATCGTGAGGTGGAAGTTCAAGGTGCTCCCATGAGCTTTGGGTTTGTCACAGCGGTAAGGCATGCAAACTCAGCTACAAACACAGGAACATGTATTAAAGCTCTATCAAAACACAATTAAACTGTCAGGGGAGATGCATTTATTATATGTTGGAGCTAAACGCAACATGGAATCAGACCGCACAATAGCACAAGTGGCGAAAGCCAGAAAAATTGCCACAGAAGAAATCCAAGTTACACAGAATAGTGGACTAAAATGCTTTAGAGACTACAATCAAGTGGTTCAGCTGACAAATACTCAAACAGACTTAAAATTAAAACCAACCAGTGACAGTGTTTATCCCTCTGGCAACAGGCAGAGCTCCTCAGCGGCTGAGAGACTGTTCAGTTGGTTGAGTCCTCCTGCGAGTGGTGACAGAAGCCCCTGTCAGACAGACCATCACTCACTGTAATGGTGTCACCAGCTGAACAGTGCTGCTGGTTGGAGCTCTCAGGAAGTGTAGCTGCATTACATGCCCAAGAGATCTGAATGCACACAGGAAACAAGCATCTCAGGAGCAGGCTGTCATACTGACTAGCTTTAACATGACACAGTCAATTAGCACAGCTGCTATAGGATGCACAGCTTTTTTCCCCATTTGAATTCAACAGGGAAGGCGGAGCGAACATTAAAGCAACGCGGGACTTCAATGTCAAACTTTTTCTGCTTTTAGACACAGGGTTTCTTGAGTCTCAACTCTTCTGGTGTAGTTGCAGGTTATGTACCCATTTTAAGGCGCATTGATATTAGTTATTTGCCCTGAAAATTAAAGTTGCAAAGAAATCGCTACATTAAAATTAAAAAAAAAAAAAAGAAAAGAAAAATGCCCTCCCTAAAGCCAGTGTTTGGTTTGTCCATTCTGGGCTACTGTAGAAACATATCGGTGCAACATGCAGGGCTCTGCTTATATGCTAATGAAAACATAATTCTGAATATTATATTCCGTATCTGGCATGATTTAAACTAGTGAGCTTCAGAGATACCAGCAGGTGGAGTGGTATCTACCTTACTGCCAGGAGGCGAATAAGCAGATAAGACAAACAATTTCTTTAACACAACTATGTGTAACACTATTACTTGATGATTCAACTTTCCTATTATTCTGATAATTGGTGTAGTCTTGGTGTAGCATTACTGTCCTCCACTATGTCTTTGTTTAAAGTGTCACTGGATGCTGGATGGCATCAAAGTAGGAAATTATTGACGTATTTGTAGATTTAACAATTTATGTTGTTTTCTTCATAGAGCATTTTTGTCATCTTTTTGTATTTTGTCATTGAAAAAATAATCATTAACTTTCAATACATGATTACATGGTCTTTCATCATAACAGCAGTGTTGATTTTTAAAGATCATCTTATTTAACAATACTGAAAGTTCTGACATGAACTCCTAAAAAAAGAATTGCTGAAACTCTGCTATTTGATCAAAACATATTTACTCAGGACTGCTGCTGCAGGCCTTTTTTTTTTTTTTTTTTATGCAGCTGCTAAACGTTGTGTGGATCGCTCCAGTTGTTCCATAACCTTCAGTCACAGCTTCTGTCTTTTTTTTCATGTCCTTCAATTCAGATGGCTTCACCACAAAGCCTGATTTGGTTTGAGTGTGGACTGATGTCAGCTTGGCAGCGGAGATGGTGTCAGCTGGACAATGATAAAATAGCAAGCGACCTGTCAGGAATAGCATTCATTGTTGTTATCGGGGTAATTTATTGTTCGGATGTACTGAAGCTTTGCCATGACCTTCCAGGGACGTTGCCATTCACGCTGATAGGATTGGCAACAAACTGGGACAGGTCTCACTGCTGACAGACACCGAGTGAAACACTTGAGACAGCCGCAACCGCCTCAAGTTCCCTGGATCCTATTTACTTTGAGGCTCTCTGCTTTTCATGCGAACAAATAACATGTACATAGCTAGTCAAGCACACAGTCACTCAAAAGACACACACTCACTGCTCCATACACACCCCCCCCCACACACAAGTTTATGTGGATTTTCACACACAAGCTCTGCCACTTATATTTGTAATTCTGATAATGCGAGGATATAACTATGCACTGTTAAAATTTAGCAAATCTGTCTTTCTATTTGCCTAACCCCAAACTGATAGCATCTACAGTGAAACTAAAAGGTCTGCATTAAGTGAGAGCTAATGTGTGCAAACGTTACATGGACATTGGTGTGTAACGGACATTGTTGATTCGTTTTGTGGCTTTTTGACTTCCTGCGGCCTGCATTTACCATTATCCTGTATTTGTCACTTTACTTTGTCTCACTTTAATTTCAGATAGCATGGAAGGTAAACGGCTAGATGCTTGAGTCCATCTTTGGGAGCCAGTGTCAGAAATTGCGCTATAAAGCTGTGCACAGTATCATATCGGGAATTACAGGAATCTTTTATTATGAAAATTCATTTCAGCCAAGACGAGATCTATTTTGGTATGATGGCACATATCTTCATGTTCGGTTTATTGCATTTTCATCCATGGCCTATTGTTTGTGCCTACAATAACCAGTTCCCCCTCCAGGCATCAATAAAGTTAATCTTACTTTAACACTCTACCTCCTCCCTCCACCACAACCCTACACCTCTGCCTCACACACTCGTGTACAGGGTATTTATTGATTCCCATATCAATGCGATGGAGACAGAAGGACACGAGCACACGTACACAAGAAAACAAACGCATCCCACAGCCAAGCATATGTCTCATCCTGCTAAACAAACATGCACACTCACACACAGACACACACACGCATACACACTCCAGCCTTTTAAAGAGAGAAGAGAAGCCTCTTAAGTTCCAGCACATTGCATTTGTGATGAGACCAGCGGGCAATCATCGCCCATCTCCGCCAGTGAAATGAGCCCAAAATTGTGAAGAAAAGAAGGCCGTTTTGACAGGCGGGGTACAAATACAAGGCGATAGAATCTCAATGAGGCCTGAAAGAGGGAATGCATAAATAGATTAGATTGAAGGGACTGGCGCCACACAGAAAGCAAATCTAATTATGAGGTGGCTGTGTCTCCTGATTTTCGAATAGGGGAAGCTCATCTCTACCCAGCGGAACCTGCTGGATCCACTCGGACAACAGAAGCCTTCGATGGAGAAAGACAGACAGAGGGAGAGGGAGATAAGGACGCGTATTTCATCTTCTAACAGGGGAAATGTCATAGCGAGCGGCACAGACACAGGTGCCACTGTCATTTTAAAGCAGAAACAGGCAGCCGACTGTAATAAATATGGCAGATGTTCAGGCTACTGTGACACCCATGATGTTCTTGACAAACTCTGGATAGAGAAACAACACGGCCAATTAGGATTTGTCTGCAACTGCTGTCTGATGGTGGTGAAAACAAATAGATTACGAGTCCCATTTTTACATTCAAATCCACTCACTTAAGTGTGCTTCACCCCTCAGTGAGGAGATTTCCACTAGGCTGGATTCTGCTGCAAAGTGGGTTAATAGAGCACTTACTGTCTTCATGCTTTTGCTCAAACAAAGTTATCTAGATGGACTCCATTTTCTTAATTTAGCCAAATATAGTCTGATTGTGATGTTTTAAATCCAAATGAAAAGTCACCTCAGTGCGGGGAGCAGAAAGTATATGCCAATTTATTTTAGGATTGGGTATAATAATTAAAATTCATTTTACAGTAATTATACAGATTCAAATTAAACACAGAGCTGTTCCTCCAAGGAAAGCATAATGCATGTATGTAATTGAAATATTCCACCATCGTAATGGCTCACACAATTAAATATGCATTAGTGGAGCAGTGTCCCTATCAGTCAGGAATAGTGTATTCCACTGTCACAGCCGCAGTCGGGCCACATGAGTGTGAGGAAGGAGCTTGTTTAGGGTGAAATAGAAATCAGTTTAAAGGCCACTGCTTTTAGATATTGTCCACCATAGTGCTTTTCCTAATTATATATGCTAATGCAATGAGCAGATGCAAAACACTCAAATGCCACTGTAAGTGCACTGAGTAACTCTAGTGGTCATTACTGTTATCTGTGTTAATTGTTATTCATGTTGCATCCATCAGTGAATCCATTCACATCACAGCAGGGAGCAGTATGAGCCAAAATACAAAAAGGAAAGGTCTTTTCGAGCGCTACCTGTCTCATAGATATGCACATGCAGCCGGATGAGAACCCAGTTCTAACAACTCAATCAAAGGCCAAACTGGATGAAAATGCAGGTTAACTCAATTTGTTTTGAAGAATGTTGTTATCCTGTCTTCGCGAGCTGGCAACCAGAGACTCCTGGTGTGGTGCTGCGTGACCCCCCCTACAGCAACAAACTTCCCTTCAGTGGTGTGAATAATAAAAACAAAGCATACACACACAACAAAAGAAATAATCACAGCACAACCAGTGCACTTATATTAACTCGGGCCTGGTACTTCAAAGATATTATATTTAATTCACTCAGAAGCAGAAGAGGGGAAAATGAAAAATTGATTTGCAGGATGTACTATGGTGGAGAGATTTTTTTTTTTCCTTTTCCCCAACACACATCTGCCTTTTTGTTTCAGTGATGGGTGACTCCTGACGAAGAAACACTGAGATGGGATTTTAATTAGACAGCATGCAGCCACAAATGCTGTCTGCTGAGTTTAATAGTATTAATTACATAAACACAAACATATGTGTTGGTGTGTTTGTGTTTGTGTGTGTGTGTTTTTCATGGTTAGTTGCAGACATCCATCTCTGAATTTCTAATTATTACACCAACAGTTATCTTCGGAAAATGCTCCATGTGTCATGTGCCGTCTTCGACATTTCACATCTTTATTATCACTGTAGAGTCCCATCTCACATCCAGTCACTCATTCAAAAAGTCCACATGACCCCTGAACTCTCTGCTCCCCTTACACCAGTCCCCAGATGGAACATTTGGGCCGTGCACTTGACTACGACCTCCAACATGCCCTCCACCCACGCTCCCGCAAGCACTGTCTGCAGTGATAGAGTGGCTAGCTGGGAGGCGTCGTCCAGTCACCCAGAATGCTGCCGTCCGCCGGGTGGGTGAATGATAGGTAGCCCAGAGGTCTGCCGGGCAGCAGGTGGAGTCAGTGACTCTGTTGCTCGGTCAACGCTGCGACTCTGACCTTCAAACCAGCTCTTTCATTCAATCTCGTTCCTGAACGCTGCGCTCGTGAACACTTTTTCTGTTGTTGTTATTGTTTCAAGGCAAGTTTAGATGCCAAATTTTGTCAAGAGTTTAATGCCAGAGCAGCTCCAGAAACTGCATCTTGACAAACTATGGATTAAAGAACAAGAAAAATGTCTTTGTTTATGTTTTTCATCTGTTTCTGTTATTCTGCTGTTTCCCTCTGGGCTACTGCGCACCATCATAGCATGGAATGAGCTGTGAAATCCAAAATTCACATCAGGCCCCAGTGCTTTATTGGATCCAAAATACTCTACTGAAACTCAATCAGCTTCCCGACAGATATCGACAAGTGTTTTTGACAATCTAAACATATATTCATCATAGAATCCATCAGCACAAGCTCCACGGTGCTGCTTTTATTTACAGAAATTCCTTGTGTTTCTGTCTTAGGTGATGACTTTGATAACTGGCAATGAGTCCCCTCATGAGCATTGATTGACTTATTATGACTCACTGGAACCATATTTCACCTTGGAACTGATAGCTGTAAACACTTATTTCACACATATTGTTTATCACAGTGAGTCCAGACTTTTTGTAAGTACTTTTTTTCTGTATGTTTTTTTTTTTAATCTATAACATCAATGCAGCATGATTTTAAAGCAGATGTGAATGGAAAATGCTCCAGTGTGAATCCTGCGACTGGGAGAGAAGTTCAGGATTGGTAAAGTGATTAAGCAGTGCTCCCTCCTCGCTCATCTCAACAATTAATTATGATAAGCCCTCAAGCAAGGCACTTAAACCTGTTTATGTTTAGGTTTAAGACTGTGGTTATCCTGTTATTCTGCCGTATGTTAATATGGGCGGTGTGGCTTTATGAATCTGAAGCCTGGGATTGTTGGCGAAAAAAAGCATGCATGGTCAGCAAACCATCCCCACACAAAAAAGAGAGGGAGAGAGAAAGAACGTTATCCTGGATCAAGGATAAGTCAAGTTTCCTGTCCCCCTCCTCCACAGCCTGATGCTTAAATCCAACACCAGCTCGCCAAATAAGCCTTGAGCCCTTGTGCTATTTCCCTGAGCTGCAGACCTTGACCCTGCCACAGGCCCAAACACACTCGCTCTGCCCTGGTATCATGACTGCCGCTGTGGAGGCCTAGGCAGATAAGACATGATGAATGCAGATTGTTTGCGGTGTGACAGACTCATTCGTTTACAGTGGGATGGAGCCTTCGCAAGGGGCAACACCATGCAACCTTTACTCTGAGAGGGACTCAAGGATGAAGGGGGAGGAAAAAAAGAGAGAAAGAGGTGTAGAAAAGAAAATGAAAAAAAAGTGCCAGTGTAATAGAGGAAATGAGAGACGGAGGAGCGTGTGGAAATAATGCTCATGCTGGAGGACGCTATGACACAGGAAAGCCGGAGTTGCAGTCTGATATCAGAACAGCACAAAGAAGAGTCAATTTTTTCCTTTAGGCAGGTAGTAAGGACAAATAAATTGGAATGAGAGGAGTGAGAAAGGACACAACAACAAAGTGAGCAGAGAACAAAGGGGAGATAGAGATAGAAAGATGCATCCAGCACATTCCCGTGTTTCTAATCTAGCAGCTTTTATCGCAGGGCTGTGGGATTTATGCTTCTCCCTGACACACAGACAAAGCCCTGTCTGATACTCTCCATGGCAACTGAACGTGGTGACTAATTTTAGGGTTGCGGTTTGGATAACTCTTCAGTTATTAAATACCCGTCCGACAGCTTCCATGCGGTGCCTTCTCTGAACAGGAGAGGGGTTGTTTAACATTACTCGGCCTAACGTTTGGGTACGTAATATTTCTCCCTTGCACACAATAGATTTACAATTTGCGCAGACCGTTGGTTTTTCAGTGATTCATCAAGCTTCCTGGGATTTCACACGATACATAAGACAACAACATTAAAGCTGCATGAATCAACATTTTATATTATAACAGTGGATCAAATGTCAATGTGTCAGTGTGAAAGGGGTCGCTTGAGCGGCAAACCCACTCATAATTATCACCAAACACCAACAGTTCCCTTCAGCTCTACAGAGCTTTTCATTCTGTTTCAGATCATTGTTTTGGTTTTCAGACCCACAACTTCACTCTTGTCAATCTTCCTTCCAGATGCTACAGGAAGCTGTTTCATCCACAGTGTGCTGCCAGCCTAGCACCAAACAACAGAGAGACAGAGTGAGCAGCTAGTGAACATAGTGTAGCTGCAAAAGAACCACATATTTTTCTCAGGAGCAAAACAGAGTTAAAAGTAGCATGAATATTGAACTCACATCCACCAGGTGGCCAGAAACACAGCTCCAAATGAATGCTGAAGTTGCTTCATGTCTGCATGTGAAAATAGGGTTTGCCATACCAATTATAGAAGGTGAAAGTATATCACTGTTGTGTTTACATCATGTTCAGTTGCCCACAAGTGGCAAAAAAAAAAAAAAAATAGTTAATGCAGCTTCAAAGAGGTTTTTGCTGTATACAGTCATATATGTTAAACTCTCACCAGAAAGCCTCTCTCTGTATCTGGTTTTGAGCTTTTGATCCTTTATTGAATAGTGTTGAATAGTGTTAATCTCTTATATTCAAGGTCAACTGCCAGGTATTGATATTTACTGTATCATGGATTCCTGATTATTTAGATAATCCTTACGTGTTGTAACTACAGATCATCGTTAAGTCCTTACTCATACTACAAAGGGTGTAAGCATTTTGTGTCTGTAATAACTGTGTTTGGTCTGTTAGACTAACAAAGAAATTGTGGGGCCACATGTCTGTGCTTAGACGAACACTGGACGACAGTCTTTTGCCGGTTTGCTTAGACGTCTTTGAGTCCTGTCCAGCTAACTTGAGAGGTCTATGCTGGTTTGCAGTGTTTGCTATGGAATTGCCAACTGCTTCACATTCAGTGAAACAAAACACAACAGACCCAGTTGTGACACAGCTGTAAATGACTTAAGCTGAGCTGTGAGATTCTATAATACATGTTGATACTGTTTTTGTGACTCAGTGAAAAACACAACCTTACAGACTGATGACACTGGCTGATCCACTGCTGATCTTATGCACACATTAGGGTCAACACACACATCCACACGCTCACACATGCTCACACACACAGAAATGGGCATTCTCCTCACACACATCCAAATAAGAGTGGGCAGATGATGCAGCACAGGGTTGTATCATCTTGTGATGGGAATGAGCTCCATCTATCGCTCTGGAGATGCAAATTCTATCCCAATAGCAAAGTTGAGCTGCTTTTTTTTTCTTTGTGTGTGTCTGCATGTGTGTGTGTGTGTCTGCGTGTGCATTCACTGCAGTATATCAGACAATCAGGTCGAGGATTGTGGGAATAATTGTCAGTTTTGACTCTATCATTGCAAAGAAATGAGTGATTTCTCATAGTCATTGCTTTATATCTCATGAGAGACGTGTAACATTAAAGGGGAAAAAAAAGCAGAGTTCACGAGACTGAGCCACAACACGTATGATAATTCAGCAGTTACTTTGGGGAAAGTTTGTTAACTTAGAATGCTTACCTTTCTCTCTCTCTGTCTTATTAACACATTTTTTGTCAAACCTTAATATTTTTGCAATATTTTCGTCTTGAACACGGTCATTAAACTTATTAAGGTGACTCACACATCCCAGTCTAATTTAAATCTAAGCTTTTATTAGGGGTTCCTGCACTGTGTCTTCATCTAAAAATATGGCTGCCAGCAGTATAAATTAGTTTAAGAAATCCTGTCAGTTGCGCCTACCTTTAAATTATTTTTCTTGCCTGCCTGAGCTTCTTCGAGGTCTTGTGAACAATTAGATGAGGCTTAATGCTATGGAGATTTGGTTTTGGATATTTTACCACATAGCAGTGTGTTTAATGCCCATCTTACAGCCAGACACCTTCGACTAGTGCAGGATCATTGCAGACTGCAACTGAAAAATGATTGACTGCTTAATTGATACTCTCCTTTGCCAATATGTGGGCTGTTATGCTAGTAGCCCACAATTATTGATGAATTACCATATCATCAATATTTAAATAATCTCTCACTGGGTAACCAAAAAAAGGAAGATTATAAAGGGCTGCAATTTGTAAAATATTCAGAGAAGGGATCTCTTCGACCAGCTCCGTCTGTGATGAGGGAGTAAACGTACCAGAGCTTTCTCCCATTACCAGGAGGGCAGCCGTCCCCACTGGCTCCAGATCGACAGGGGAGTCAGACGTTGTGAAGGACAATTGGCAACTTGTGAAAATTTAATCAGGGCCATGAATTAATCAATAAAAGCGGGAGGATAAATGAAGCAGGCGCATGCACCTAAATGATGGTAGGGGAGGCCCCGTGGCCCGCTGCTACACTTACTTCCTGAATAAACCATTTCCTGTGAAGGCCTGGAGTGTCCTGTGGAGCAACTGCTCCCAGACTCAAAACCTTTTCCCTCCTGAATCTCAAGGCCACGGCAGAGAGCAGGGAGCAGGGAGCTGAGTCTGTGTATTCACCTCACCAAAATAGACTCCCTTAGAATGTTTAACACAAAGCAACTGGTAATTTCTTATGGGAGCCAATTTGGGGGAAGCTTCGCATGTCAATGTCATGCAATTAAGCTTTATAACCCACTGTATCTGATTGCTATGTACTCTAGCATGTTCGACTTAATTGTTAGGATCTCAACTCACAGGGGAGCGAACTTAATATTTTCCCCTTTCCATAGGCACTTCATACTTCATACTCTGTGTCTTGACTATAATTACAGTCTATACTTCTGTTTAATACGCTGGCAGAGAACCACAGGAGGCTGATGCATTTTAAAACTCTGCTGTTGTTGTAATTATGCAGTTTGAGCGACTTGATTACTAGCTTACCACCGCAGAGATTGTTACAGTTTTGAGGCCAACACCTGTAATAAAAGCAAATATCATCACACACACATACAGTCTCAGAAGTGATGACAGCAAACCTTACAGCTTTCCTATCATGAAGGAGCATCACAGCTGGTCGGTCAAAAACACGTGTCAGCTTTTCCAACTGTTTCTTGAGCTCAAAGTTGCCTGGCCTCCCCCCGATGGGCTTCGCACTAAGGCTCAACACTCGGCAAAAGAATCATCCCACTGTTCGTCTGCAGTATGCATTCACACATATTTGGGTTTACTTTTCTAGCCAAGTGAATGTGAAATCGAAAATGTGAAGGCACCTGGCGTGGTAATTGGTAACTCGAGCCCTAGCAAGGATAAATCTGCAGGAACTAAGTCCACGTCGAATTGAAAATGCATGCTTGTGGAGAGAGCGTGGAAGACAGAAATATTACATTGTAGGCACACATCTAGGACCTATATGATAGATAGATAGATAGACAGATAGACAGACAGACAGACAGACAGACAGACAGACAGACAGACAGACAGACAGACAGACAGACAGATAGATAGATAGACTTCTTCTTGGGCCATCAATTGTCAAATAGAGGATGAAAGAAGACGGAGAGGAGCAAAAATAGAAGAGAGACCATGAGAAAGACAGGTGAAAAGAAAACAAGAAGCTACCACAGGGGAGAGAGTCAAGTGTGAAAGAGAAAGAGAAGAAAGACACAGAGATTTAAACTGGCAAAGCCAACCTCGGCCTCCCGTTGGCACTGTAGTGCGCTTGGAGCTAGGTATGAGTCTAGGTAACCAGCTATAGCAGCACAGTGTCTCCTGGGCACTGTTCTCTTCTATCTCATCCTCAGCACTCAGTGAAGCACAGCAATCGCTCCTCTCCACACCCTGCCACAGATCTGCACCCGTGATTACGCCCCAAATCAAATGAGTCTGGGACTGAGAGATGGAGGGGTCCAGGGAGGGGAGGTGGAGGCGTTAGAACAGGGAGGGGGAGAGAGGTGCAGAGGAGACAGGGATGGTTTGGCAGATGTGCATACAGATTTATCATGCCAGCTCTGGATCTGAGTGGTCTCTGGAAAGTAGAGAGTGAATCGCATTGAGTGACTTAGAATTCATCTAAAGCCTGTTGGTTTAGAAAGGGCATTCATGCAGAGAAATTACTTTTGTGTTTTTGCAGAGAATTGCTCTGAACAATAGCGCATGCACGAAAGATATGTCCTATGAAGCTGAAGCAACCATTTTTTACCTTTTGTACCTTTTTTTATGCAAGTGGCATGCTGAGATCTACATTTCAGCCGCACAAAAGTAAACTAGGTTGATACCCTGTGAAGACAGATGAAAAGGAGAGGTTAAAAACTGAAATAGTAAATGATAGATCACATTGATTATTTATGATGGCAGATTAAAGTCTGGCAGTAAAAATGGTGACTGCAACAACAGAACAGTAGGAGCTGGAGGGAAATGTCTTAAACCATTTACCATCTTACAGATTTCCAAAAAAGGATATTTAGTTGCTTCAGCTGCCAACAGGCTCTTGTGAGTTTAAGAGAACTGCTTAAAAGAGTACTCCACAGATTTAGCTTTGCACTCCTACGCTGTCAGACGGTCAGTCTAAAAGAAAGGAAAAAAGAATCAAAATCGATCAGCAGATCCAGATACTGGTCTTATCTTCGTTCCCACTGTTCATCTTCCTTTTCAAAACCTGTCATGACATCTACATTGCCCATGATGCAACTCGACAACTGACAGTTTTGACAGATATTTGGGTGCGTGAGTGGCTTGTAGTGGCTAATCTAGCCTCGAGCTATTAGCCTCAAGCAGAGATGAGGAGAGAGTTACAAAGGTATGATAGGCTCACTACTTTCTAACTCAATAGCCCCAATTTTCTTTTTTATTTTCCCATTTGTAATCTTCAGACCCAACCAAGCTAGATTTGAACTGGTTTCACCCGATTTTGTCAAATGTTTGAGGTTAGATTGACGGCACGTTTTCAAATGATCTCTTCACCTTCAGGTGATGTGTAAGTTTGTGTAACATCTAACCGCAGTAATTTAGCACATGCGTGAACTGGTTCGTTGCTTTGCATCTGAGTCTGACAGCACTGGACTCAGTTTTTCGAGAGCAGACATTAGTGAAGCAGAAGCGTATTTCACTGTTGCATTTTGCATGAAAGCAGGAACTAAATGAGTCCACAGTTTTACATTTTAGTGCATTATTTATGCATTTGATGGGAAAGCCTCTAAACAGCTGAGAGGTGTAAATGCTTCGGTGTGAGTGAGTGACTCAAAGCGGAAATGAAGGAGACAGCAGGGTGACTGCCCCATTGCACTTGAAAAGAGACACAGAAAGAGAGAGGAAAAGAGGGCAGAAGGTGTGTTATTCCGTGTGAGTGAGACAAAATGAAGAGATGGGTAGTGAGGGGAGATAAGGTTCATTAGAGGAGGTGCAAAGGAACAAAGCGTAATCTCCATTTTAACCTTACCTTTAAAGGAAGGTCTGCAGTTGCTGCTGTGATAAAGGACTAGTGCAGCCCTAAGCTATGCACAGAATACTGATTAATCCCTTACCATTGTTATCAGAAGACGGGAGCTAATGCCGCAATGGTGAATCGCACTTAGGTGCTGTGGGTGAGGACATTTTTTTCCGCTCTATCTATCCCTTCCTCTTCTTTTCGCTCTTGTCCATTTTCAGAGTCTGTCCATCTCTCTCTTCATGAGGGGAGAATAGGTGCCTGGGGCCTTTGATGGCGTAAGGGGGGCGTTAGTGTTTTGATAAGTATTGATATCAATCTTATAAATCTGAATTTAATGACCCGATGTGCCTGGGCTGTGGACATTTGTCAGAGAATCCTCATATGAGGAATAAAACTAAATAGGTTTTCTGAATTCTCATTGACTCATTCGGACAGAAGATCGCTTGCTTGCGCTTTCTAAACTATTACAATGACAATCTCACGTATTTGTGCTATTGACTTACCCTGCACCTTGCCAAATGTTCAGTACAGTAACACAGAAGGGAGCATGTTTTCATGTGGACAGCATGAAACAGCTCTAAGAAGCTGGGAAAGAAAAAGCAATGGGGGATGTGAAGGGGAAACAGATAAAAAAAGAAAGAAGATGAGAGAAAAACCCCAGAAAGGACAGGTTCTACAAAGGAAGAGAGGTTGAGCCTCAGCATGAGTTACTATCCTTTCCTGTTTCCCTCCACCACCTCCTCCTGCTCCTCCCTTTCCTCTTTCGGACTGCCTCTCTTGATGGATTGGCCCATCAGTTAGAAATAATTAGGATGAGCTGTAGTCTTGTCTTGCTGAATGCAGTATCACCAGGGAGCAGGGTCAAGCCTTAAAAGCAGAGCTCCATCCTGCCTTCACTTTATATTCCTAGGGGGTGAGCTGCACATTAAATTGCATCATTCCACTTTATTACCCCGATACCTTTGCACGGGATCATGCAAAGACAAGCAGTTGAAGTCAAATAGCTGATGATTTCACCTGCTACTTTACGGAAACTGTGTGTGCGTGTGTACCCGGCATTGTAACCTATTATTTTCACCTGCCCCGGCTTGATCAAACATAGCACCAAGACAGTTAATGCACACAACTTAAAACTCCTGTCACTGTGTAAATGATATCCTGATATCCTGGCCTGAGCCTGAAGGCATCATCACATATGCATTTCCCCCTCTCTCTCTCTCTATTTTCATTCATCATTATGTGGAGAATCACTCATTCTTCAGCAGATGCTCTTGTCCACTGGAGGCCACCACTCAATTCTGCAGACTGCTGATTAGACCCATTTTTGTACTTACACTCCTCAAGTGTGTGCCGTCTATTAAACCCCAGTTTATTGTTTTGGTAAATAGTTAAGTGCATCACGAGACCAGCGTGACTCACTGATGGAGATGTCCCAGGGTTGAATCAAGACTGAAGTGTGAAGGTGACATAAAGGATCTGTAATGAGTCATCGTAGTAGATAAACAGGTTCGTTTTGGTTGTACATTAGGTAGTTTTTAATTTTGTTGTAACCTAGTGTTGGTTTCAGTTCACAAAATAATTCATTCACAAATATGTGAGTTAAATATCTAATTCAATGACCTGCCAAGGATGTTTATAATGTGAAGATATAAGTATAATGTTGTTTTGTTTGATTTCTTGTTTTTGTAGTTTTTTCTTGGTTTAATCTGCAGTCTGCTTACAACTAGATCTTGGTCTCAAGTCAAAGCATTTTTTTTTTACATCATGCTCAGATTCAGTTTCTGAGGCAGAATGATGTTAAACCTGCTCTAATTAATATTTTTTAAAATATACTTTTAATATTTTATGTCATGTGAAAATAGTCGCTAATAGTGATGAACCTTCCAGAGATTTATCACCTAGTTCTGCAGTTCTCTTCAGCTTCATTAAGCTTTTCAGTGTCTTTCAATTCATTGTTTTGGTTTTATGGCCAGAACTTTAATATTTTAATTTGCTCTCACTGCTCTCACCACATTTCGAGACACAGCAGGCAAAGCCAACTGTTTGCTAAAATGTTTGCCATAATAATTTCATAACTGTATGTGAGCACTGCCCCCAAGTGACCAAAAAATTTACAAAATGCAGTTTTAAAGCTTCATCCACTACATCCTCCTTATTAATTTTTTTTTTTTTTTCTCTGAACAGTTTTCCAAAACACGGGGCTACTTCTGACAACCAAAGAGTTTAAAGCTAGTTATGGTTTGTAAGGCTGCGTTATGTTGCCACAAATTCAGGAAAATCAGGCTTTTCACTTCACGGCAGCTTTAGTCCAAGATTTCAAGGAGCAATCTATGACACAGAACAAAATGAATTGTATCGTACACGTCTGTGCCAGGACAGAGGATGCCAGGTAGCGCTGCCCATTCCTAATGACACCTGTCTCCACCTGCATGGGTTGTTATTGCCATCCTGGGACGCCATGACCTGTCTACTGTCCTTTACTCTGATGAGTGCTGAGCCCCAGTGGACCATCTCACCCTTCCAGATAATGGCTTTTTTTTTTTTGTGAGGACAGAGTCTGACCTTCTGCTACCAACAGTGAACAATGCCACAATAACACAGTCTTCATCATCATCACCGCCATCTCTCTGCGTCTATGTTTTTCTTTTGTTCGGCATGTAGGTAAGGCTTTGGGAGGGCATATGTAATATTTTTCAACATTTGTGATGAGCTGGTGTTTTTTTCATTCAGACTCCTTGTCTCCTTATTTGACCATTTCATTCTCTTAGATAGAAAGTTTAGACTGTCTTTCCTCAAGCGTCTCTGGCAGACACTGAACCTGTGGTCACTGACTCACCCATCCTGAAGAAAGTTCGCAAAAACTCACCGGCGCTGCAGTTCATTCCCCGTACACATTCATTATTCAAACATGACTTTTCTCACTCCTCGTCTTTAAAAGTGGCACCTTCATGAATTTTGTCAGATAGACAGATTCGTTGGCACCTTCAAAAATGCAAGGTGGGACAGGTGCTGCTGACAATCTGGCACAGGCACTTTCCTCTTCTCCATTATTGAGATGAATGGGACCTTTAAAGAGAGATGTAGAACGGCAGGGGGCCACAGTGTGTGAATTGTTGCCTTTGTGTTGTTGAGTTGTTTTTTTTTTTTTTTGACCGAAACAGTAGAATCAGAGCGAGCGAGACTCAGACACATAAAAGAAAAAGTGTTTGTGGATGGGTGTTTGCGTGTGTGTGTGTGTGTGTGTGTGTGTGTGTGTGTGTGTGTGTGTGTGTGTGTGTGTGTGTGTGTGTGT